>CABEGB010000875.1:0-63640 GCA_901521435.1 Crematogaster levior | reverse complement strand
TATCATGTTATTAAAGTTAATTTAATACCCGACTGACAATCGTGCCATTTCGTAAACATAAATGATTTCTTGTATACTTTCATTTCGCCAGAACAGAAGATTGAGATATTTGATTAAATATGCATTTAATCAAATAAATATAACCAAATTTTTATTTTATTAAATATACAACTTATATTTATTTTTTATAAATCTAAACTATATTGTATATCTTTTTACGTAAAAAAAATGCTTTTTTATCGACTGTATATGAGGTCTTACCTGTATATGAAAACTATTTGTACATGTATGTAAAAAACTTTCTAGGATTGGAACCCACACCAATTTAAAAAAAAAGTTATATAGACTCTAGCTGGAAAATTTATGAAGAATAAGAAATATACATTTTTATTACTCAAGAACTCTTAATAAAACTCATTTATTCTTCCCAACACCTCTATCAAATTTTCTCCACTATCATCTTATTATATATGAGAACTTATCAAAACGTTTAAAATACCTTGAATATCTATACACCGTAATCATAGATGTTTATAAAGTAAAACAATTAAAGTGCTTTAACGTCCATTTCTACCAATGTAGTTGAACTTTATTCTTTGTTTACATACTTATCCTTTTCCAGTTTTAAAAAATAGAAAAAGATGAAAAAAAAATTAAACTGAGATTAAAGTTAATCTGCGCGCATTGGTAAAAGTAGAGTTTTTGCTCAGACTTTTTTAAATTTGCTATTTTTAAATCTGCCATTTAGATCCTTAATAATAATGCATTTTGAATTGCGTTATAATTTCACAAATTTATGCATTATTAATTTATGACAGAGTGATTTTAAAAAAGAATAAACCTTTGATTGTTCGAAATTTAAAGAAATTCGATTGTTCAATATATCTTCTCTATCTCTAGCGATTAACTATTTGTATGCTTCCATTGTGACCTGGTCTGCATCAAAAGCCGAGACAAAAGGAGCAATCTCAAATCGACGTTTGAATAACAAAGTGTATCCTCTATTGCAATAAGCGATCCAGATATTTAAGGGAACGCGCCACATCAAACTGCGTAAATATAATTTAATATGTTGACGGCATGTTCAGTGGAACGATTTTGTGATTATAGCATTGATTCGCTCCTTTACTCCATATCCTTGCAGTTATTTTTCTTGTTCATACCTGCTTCGATCAATGCATTCGCGACGATAGCAGTCGTAAAAAAACGCGATATTAAAAATCACCTACTTCTCAATAAATAATGTAAATGTTCTAGTAGAGTGAGGAATTTCAACCATATTCAGTTTATCAGTACTCTGTAATTCTCCAAAATACGTAACATATTATTTATTATGTATTAATGTAAAAAAATCAATCAAATATTGTATTGTATTATATTAAAACATTCATAAAATTGAGATAATAAAGTCATCAAATTTATTTAAAAAGTCATCTTACTCAATCCGATAATATATTTATTATCCCAGACGAACTGACACACACAATACTGTACTAATCTTTTAATATTCCGATTCGTTCGAAGAAATCTTTTTTGTTTGAAGTAATAAACGTTTTTTGTTTAGCGCGAATCACGTTTAAATAGTTTTATTTAATACAACGTGTTCTTATCTCGATATAATAAGTAATTCGTTTTTTATGTTTCATAAATATACATTATTTGTTATTTCTCGTAATCGATAATTCGGAGTGTTAGTAAAAGGTCGATGTGATGACTCGATAAAGCGTAATCGCTCTGCCGAGAAATAACAGATGTGCAGAATATTTTGTAAAAAATTAAAATCTATTAAAGACAAATTCAAAAATTAAACAGTTAAACTTCAAAATAGATTAAGCGATACAGAATCTTTTGAAAAATATAATGTTTTTTTTTAGAAATCTAAGAATAAAGTGAAAAGTATACAACACTATCGTTTAAACCTTTTAATTACTTAATTTTTCTTCATATTTCTTAGCATTTTACACTCTCAGAAATGTTATTTTGATTTTCTTCATGATGGTTTATATTATTGCGGACATAAGAATGCTATGACTACATGTCTCTTGTATTGATCTACGTTTTAACATTATATTAAAAAGTTATCAAAATCAAGAAACACTTGCTCCTATAAAAAGACAACCTCTCAAAGTGACAATGTTCGTCTCGATACTTGCGTCAGGAAACGTTTGTATCATCTGGAAAACATGTGTTCGCGACACTTACAAAGGTATGTAATCTTTCTTATCGCTTCTTTTTAAAACGAGTAGAATAATTTGATACGGTTTTATGTGACTCTGCTCTATTGTCGGTTACTCTTTTACCTGTAGTGATACACCTCGGTTGGCAAATCGTGAATGTTAATTCCGATCAAACGCTTTACAACGGGAATGTCGCAGCAAAATAGAGAGACGAGAAGATGCACGTAGAGAGTTATATGTAGGATGTAACAACAGGAACTACCAGTATTATTTTCTCCTCGAGGATGCTTTTGTATACTTCTTATATATCGTAATTAGATTCCGTCGGACTGGAAAGCCTAACGAGTTATAATTGCTGATAGTGCTCGCGAGTAGTCGTACATACTTTGTTACATTTCCAAAGGTTTACGACATTTATGAATAGAGCGAAATAAAACGAGATTTAGACACAAAAGTGATAGCCGTTTGCTACTGTTCTTTACAAATTCATCCATGTATCACTTGCATATCGCGTATTTTCAATCGTAATCAATGCAGCTACTCGTCTTCCCCCAACTACAATATAGGTACAGTCTGTCAAGTAAGATCGTGGTCGGGTTAATTTATTTAAAACATTATTTTTTTTTTTTTTAATTTTTAAATACATATATGCATTGTACTCGATAAGAACAAAGATGCAATTATGTTAATAAGGCGTCCAATCACTACCGGCGTCGATAATTGCCTAGCATCTCCGAGGCAAATTGACATATTCTAGCGGCAAAAACCTCCAAATTCGACGAATCTCGCGAGATAACTACTTCAAAGTACGTGCGTTTTCTACGAAGCTTTTGCTTAATGTATGAAGTAGTTATCTCGCGAGATTCGTCGAATTTGGAGGTCCTTGCCGCTAGAATATGTCAATTTGCCTCGGAGATGCTAGGCAATTATCGACGCCGGTAGTGATTAGGACGCCTTATTAACATAATTGCATCTTTGTTCTTATCGAGTACAATGCATATATGTATTTAAAAATTTTTTAAAATAATGTTTTAAATAAATTAACCACGATCTTACTTGACAGACTGTAGAATCCCTATGCTTCGATTAATCTCAAAACGTCGATGAATTGGAAATATTCATTCCGCGATTATGCGATGTAAGATAAAATATAAAGCGTATCTTCTTTTAATATTGACAAAAATCGGAGACAAATCCCGATCTTCTATGCTATTTTCGATAAAAGATCCATCATATAGTTTTGCTAGTAGTCACAAAGTCGGGGAAAAAGCGTATTTTATTATATAAGCTAAGCCGCATCGTCAAATCATTGATCTGTAATCTAATATCGCGGTAAACAGATGAGTGAGTCAGCATCGCCACGATCTAATCACCTCACGTTCCGAAACGGAGGACTTGTTATAAAGTTAACACCAGACATAATTTGTCGGGACGTGATTTTATGTGATGCACGTACATTTGTACTTTAGACCACATTGAGTCCCACACGATCCATCACAGATCGATAAATCGTATCGGTTTCGGTTCTGCTTTCGCTTTCGTGATATCTAAAAAACAGAAGGAAACGAATGTAGAATCTACATGTGTATACACGTTCGGTAACATTTGTTATATATGCGTTTTAATCGATGTTCTGGTATCATAAGAAATTCGCGGGTATTTGAAAATATCGGAAATGAAAATAAAAGTAAGATAGATATGGTTGACAATTATACAAACATTCTTATAAAACGCCTATAAAAAAAACCGAATTATTATGTTTTTAGATGATGCAATTACTGTTCTTTTACTGTATCGTCATACAAAGCTGCGTTCTCTCGCGCGATGCCGAATCGATACTAACGCCTACCAAGTCAAGTGCAAAATTGGAGATATCTGGAGAGACTGTGGGACTCTCTAATGGTGATTCTGAAACAACGGAGTCCTCATTTTTGAACTCTGTTATTGCGTTGTTTAAGAAATTTACGTCAATTATGTCACGTGCACCGAATGTGCATTGTATGCATCAAACAAACAACTTTTTAAATTGTAAGTCTTTATCGCCTTGAAGAGACACAATATTGTTTCAAAGTGGAAATATTATTTGACAAAAATTTTAATTTCTTAAACAGACATACATCAAGGGAAAAGAGACACCACCAACGAGCAGACCGTGGTCGATATCGAATTGAACCGGAATGCACATAACAGAGTACTTCGTGCGACTGACCAAAGGGATTGAAGACAGCTTAAAAAGGCTATCCAACGGACGATCGAATTCCTTGACGACCTTATCTTTAGCGAGGCTTCCATTCCATTATTGATTCCTGCCAAATTTGATTCCAAGGACGATTTTTTTACACGTCCAAAAGAGAAAAAATCAGCTGCGTTTAAAGACGGCGAATCGATGATTCAGAATAAGCGATTTTTGGTCTATATTTACGCAGTCACTGCTAACTCTCGCAAAAATAAAGGGAAACCGTATAAAATTAAAGTAAAGAATACATGAAGGAATAATACAAGAAGGAATAATAAAAAAAGAAAGCATAAATAAAGATTGCAATATAAGGAAAAATTGATTCTGAATACTTGAACGTAATATACCGGTTGCGTAATAAAACCTTCTAACTTAATTAACATCGCGATAAGTATAGGACGACATTATTATAATATTATTAAAGTTAATTTAATACCCGACAATCGTGGCATTTCGTAAACATAAATAATTTCTGAATACTTTTATTTCGCCAGAACAGAAAATTGAGAAATTTGATTAAATGTGCATTTAAACAAATAAATGTGACCAAATTTTTATTTTATTAAATATACAACTTATATTTACTCGTATTTTTTATAAATATAAGTAAATTCTAAACTATATTTTATATCTTTTTACGTAAAATAAAATATTTTCTTATGAACTGTATATGAGGTCTTACATACAGAACTATCTATACAAGCATATAGAAAACTTTCTAGTATTGGAGCCCAGACCAATTAATAAAATAAGTTATAGATAGTAGTAAAGTTATAGATTTTAGCTGGAAAATTTATGCAGAATCAGAAATATAAATTTTTATTACTCAAGAAATGTAACAGAACTTATTTATTCTTCCCAACACCTCTATAAAATTTTATCCGCTATTATCTCATATGAATTTATCAAAACATTTAAAACACCTTGAATATGTGTACACAGTAATCACAGTAGATGTTTATAAAGTGTAAAACACTTAAAGTACTTTAGTATCGATTTCTACCAATGTTGAACTTAACTCTCGGTTTACTTATCTTTTTCTAGTTTTAAGAAATAAAAAACGATTTAAAAAAAATTAAACTGAGATTCAAGTTAATCTGCGTGCATTGATAAAAGTAGAGTTTTTGCTCAAACTTTTTTAAATTTTCCATTTAAATCCTTGATAATAGTGCATATTTATTTTCTTATAATTTCATAAATTATTCATCACAAATTTATGATTTTTTTGGCAAAGATTATTTGACAGAGTGACTTTCAAAGAGAAATAGCCCTGTGATTGTCCGAAACTTAAGGAGATTTGATCGTCCATTATACCAGCGATGAACTGTTGCATGCTTCTATTGTGATCTGGTCTGCATCCAAAGAAGAGGCTAAAGAAGCAATCTCAAATTGTCGTTTTTAACAAAGTGTATTTTTTATCGTAATAAGCGATGCAGGCACATAAGGAAAAGCGCCACATCATATGCGTAAATATAATTTAATATGTTGTCGGCGTGTTCAATGGAACGATTTTGTGATTATAGCATTGACTCGCTCCTTTTCTCCATATCCTTGCAGTTATTTTTTTTGCTTGTGCCAGCTTCAGTCAATGCAATAACGACATTAGCAATCGTAAAGAGACGCGATATTAAATATCACCTACTTCTCAATAAATAATGTAAATATTCTAGTAGAGTGAGGAATTTCAACCATATTCTATTTATCAATACTGTGTAATTCTGCATAATACGTAACATATTTTTTATGTATCAATGCAAAAATATCAATCTAATATTAAAACATTTATAAAATCATTAAAATTAAATAGTTATCTTACTCAATCCATTAATATCTTTATCATTCCAGATGTACTGCCCGTTCAATAAGCATTAAATACTTGTATTAAACTTTGACTTCCGTTTAATCAAAATCTATCCTGAGTTCTGTGGATTGAGACATTTCAAAAAATATCTTCATATCTTCAATTTTTGTACACATTACTGTACAAAAGCAAAATACTGTACTAATCTTCAAATATCCCGATTCGTTCCATGAAAATATTTTTTTTTCTTTTTAATGTAATAAATGTTTTTTTGTGCAACGTGAATTACTCTTAAGTATAGTTTATTTAATACAACGTGTATTTTTATCTCGAAACAATAGGCAACTCGTTTTTTGTTTTATAAATATGCATTATTTGCTATTCTCGTAATCGAGAATTCCTAGTGAAAGTAAAAGATCCATGTAATAACTCAATACAACGTGCTCGCGACCAAGAGATAAAAGATGTGTTAAATATTTTGTAAAAAATTAATACCTAATAAAGACAAATTCAAAAATTAAATATGAAGTAAACTTCAAAAAAGATTGAGATTTCACACAGAGATTCGACACAAAATTTTTTAAAAATATATTATTTTTTGAGGCATAAAGTGGAAACTATAAAACACTATCGTTTAAACCATTTAACCATTTAATTTTTTTTCGTATATTATAGCTTTTACACTCTCAGAAATGTTTATTTTAATTTTCTCCAAGAAATGTTTCTTCTATTTTAGTCCCTTTGTTACGGATATAAAAATGCTATGAAAAACGTGTCTCTTGTTTTGATCTGTATTTCAATATACCAAAAGGTCATCAAAATCAAGAAACATTTGCTAATATAATATAAGAACACCTCTCGAAGTGACGACGTCAGTCCGCCTCGATACTTGCGTCAGGAAACGTTTGTATCGTCTGGAAAACATGTTCGCGACGCATACAAAGGTACTTAATTTTGATATTATCCTCTTTTAAAACGAGTAGAAATATTTAAGATTTAATACAGTTTTATGTGACTCTGCTCCATTGTCGGATACTCTTCTACCTTGCAATACACAACGATTGGCAAATCGTGAATATTAATACCGATTACACGCTTTACAACGCGAACCATCGCAGCGAAATAGAGAGACGAGAAGTTACACGTAGACAGTTATACGCGGGATATAACAGTAGGAACTGTCAGTATTATTTTCTCAAGGAAGCTTTTTTACACTTTTCATATAGTATAATTAAATTTCGTCGGAATAGAGAGTCTAACGAGTCATATTTGCTGACGAGCAGCAGTCGCGATTAGTAGTACATATTTTGTTACATTTTCAAACTGTTACATTTACAAGCAGAACAAAACAAGATTTAAGTGTGGAAGTGCCACTGTACTTTGCGAATTCGCTCGTACTCATATATCACGCATACGCAATCGTAATTGACGCTACTCGTCTGTGCAACTATAGCGTAGGTAGAATCCCTCTTCTTCGATTAATTTCTTAACGTCGATTAATCAAAAACATTCATTTCGCGTTTATGCAAGGCAAGCTAAAACAATATATCTCTTTCTAATACCGACAAGAAATCGGAGATAAATCGCGATGTCCTGTGCTGCTTTCGTCTTTCAAGAGAAGACGAAGATCCATTATTAATTTTGCCAGTAGTAACAAACTAATTGAAAAAAAGTATAGTTTATTATTATATATAAGACGAGCCTCATCATCAAATCACCGATCTGTAATCGAAATCCGCGGTAAACAAATAAGTGAGTGATCACTTATTTGTGCATCGCAGGTGTCTAATATCTTCGGGACGCCACGTTCCGAAAAAGAGGACTTGTTATAAAGTTAACGACGGATATAATTTGTCGTGACGTGATTTTACGTGATCATGTACATTTGTACTTTAGAACACATGAAGTCCTACACAGTCCATCACAGATCGATAAATCGTGTCGGTTTCGGTTCTGCTTTCCCTTTTATAGTGTCTAAAAAAATAGAATGAAACGAGTCTAGAATCTACATGTGTATACACGTTCGGTAACATTCGTTACACATGTGTTCTAATCAATATTTTGGCATCATAAGTAATACGCAAATATTTGAAAATATCGATATAATAAGGGTAAAAATAAAATAGCAATAATATTTTAGATTGACATTTATACAAACGGTCTTATGAAAAGTTTATAAATAGCCGAATTATTATTTCTTTAGATGATGCAATTACTGCTCTTTTACTGCATCGTCCTACAAAGCTACGTCCTACGTGATGTTGAATCGCGTAGGAAAGTGACGCCAACCCAGTCAAGAACAGAATCGGAAGACGTCCCTAGATCAACGACACCCCAACAAACTTTTTGGGATATGTATAAGCAATCGGTTTTAGCATTACCTCTAGGAAAAGTGCCAATATCGCATGTAGGAGACGTGCTGAGTAAGATAAAAGCTTTTTTGCCGTGAATAAACGTTATATCCCTTCAAAGTAAAAATATTATTTGACAAGGATTTTAATCTCTTGCACAGAACTCAAGACAAGAGACACCTCCAACAAACAGCACGTGGCCGATATCGAATTTCTTGACAACCTTACTCGTAGCGATGCTTCGGCATTAGCTATTCCTGACAAATTTAATTCCAAGGTCGATCTTCGCACATGTCCAAAAGAGGAAAAATCAGTGGCGTCCAAAAACGACCAATCGATGAATTCTTTTATCTATGAATGTAGTCTAGATGCCATTGATCTCGCAAGAGGAAAAGCGCATGAATGTATTCCAGTTTTCATTGATCTCGCAACAGGAGAAGCGTATAGGGAAAAGGAAAAGTGTATAATATTTGAGTGAACACTACAATAAGTAAATATAAGTAAAGATTGCAATATAAGTAAAAATTGATTCTGAATACTTGAACGTAATATATCGGTCTCACGATAAGTATAGGGCATATAACGTGCATTTAATCAAATAAATGTGAACGAATTTTTATTTTATTAAATATACAACTTATATTTATTCTTTACAAATCTAAACTATATTGTGTATCTTTTACGTAAAATAAAATATTTTTTAATGAACTGTGTATGAGGTCTTACAAACAGAACTATCTGTACAAGCATGTAAAAACTTTCTGGGATTGGGATTCAGACAAATTAAAAATAAAAGTTGTAGATTTCAGCTGGAAAATTTATGAAGAATCAGAAATATAAATTTTTATTATTCAAGAAATCCTAATAGAACTCATTTATTTTTCCCATCACCTCTGTAAAATGTTATCCGCTCTCATCTTACTATATGAGAATTCACCAAAACATTTAAAACACCTTGAACATCTATATACCGTAATCATAGATGTTTATAAAGTGCAAAACACTTAAAGTGCTTTAATGTCCATTTCTATCAATGTAGTTGTACTTTAAACTCGGTTTACTTATCCTTTTCTAGTTTTAAGAAATGAGATGAAAAGACAAAAAGATGAAAAGGAATTTAAACTGAGTTTAAAGTTAATCTGCGCGCATTAGTAGAAATAGAGTTTTTGCTAAGTCTTTTTTAAATTTGCCACTTAGATCATTAATAATGGATTTTGAATTTTCTTATAATTTCATTAATTTATGACGGAGTGATTTTCAAAAAGAAATAGACCTGTAATTATCCGAAATTTAAGAAGATTTGGTCGTCCATTATACCAGAGTTTAATTATATCTATGCTTCCAGTGAGACTTGGACTGCATCAAAAGAGGAGACTAAAGTAGCAATCTCAAATTGTCGTTTCTAACAAAGTGTATTTTTTATCGTAATAAGCGATGCAAGCACATAAGGGAAAGCGCCACATCATATGCTTAAATATAATTTAATATGTTTTCGGTGTGTTCAGTGGAACGATTTTGTGATTATAGCATTGATTCGCTCCTTTACTCCATATCCTTGCAGTTATTTTTTTATCTCGTGCCTGCTTTGATCAATGCAATCGCGACGTTAGCAATCGTAAAAAGATATTAAATATCACTTACTTCTCAGTAAATAATGTAAATGTTCTAGTAGAGTGAGGAATTTTATATATCAATACTGCATAATTCTGCATAATACGTAACATATTTATTAACGCAAAAAAATTAATCTAATATTATATTGTATAATTTTGTATTATACTAAAACATTCATAGTATTAAGGTAATAATAAAATCATTAAATTTATTTAGAAATTCATGTCAATCCATTAATATCTTTGTCATTCCAGATGTACTGCCCGGTCAATAAGCATTAAATATATTAAACTTTGAATTCCGTTTAATTAGAATCCATCCTGAGTTTTGTAGATTCAAACATTACGAAGAACATTTCTAGAACTTTTTCTATACACACTGTACAGAACGGCAGAATACTGTACAAATCTTCTAATATTCCGATTCGTTCGATGAAAAAATATTTTTTCTTTGATTTAGTGAACGTTTTTTTGTTCAGCGCGAATTACAGTTAAGTAGCTGTATTTAATACGACGTGTTCTTATCTCGATACAATAAGAAATTCATTTTATGTTTTATAAATATATATTATTTGTTATTTCTAGTAATCGATAATTCTGAGTAAAAGATCGATGTAATAACTCAATAAAGCGTAATCGCGCTGCCGAGAGATAAAAGATGTGTTAAATAGTCTGTAAAAAATTAAAACCTATTAAAGACATATTCAAAAATTAAATATGAGTTAAACTTCAAAATAGATTAAGCAATACAGAATCTTTTGAAAATATAATATTTTTTGAGAAATCTAGAAATAAAGTAGTAAGTATACAACACTATCGTTTAAACTGTTTAATCGTTTAATTTTTCTTCATATCTATTAGCGTTTTACACTTTAAGAAACATTAATTTTGATTTTCTTCAAGAAATGTTACTTCTATTTTACTCTCTTTGTTACGGACACAAGAATGCTATGAAAAACTATGTTTCTCTTGTTTTGATCTGTGTTTCAATATACCAAAAGGTCATCAAAATCAAGGAACACTTGCTCCTATAAGAAGACAACCTCTCGAAGTAACGACGTCAGTCCGTCTCGATATTTTCGTCAGGAAACGTTTGTATCGTCCGGGAAACATGTTCGCGACACTTACAAAGGTATGTATTTCGGTATCATCCTCTTTTAAAA
Organism: Crematogaster levior; assembly: GCA_901521435.1. Taxonomy (NCBI): domain Eukaryota; kingdom Metazoa; phylum Arthropoda; class Insecta; order Hymenoptera; family Formicidae; genus Crematogaster; species Crematogaster levior. Next base: position 52,299 of record CABEGB010000875.1, on the reverse strand, counting down.
CGAGTAGAAATATTTGTGACTTAATACGGTTTTATGTGACTCTGCTCCATTGTCGGATACTCTTCTGCCGGTTGCGATATACCACGGTTGGCGAATCGTGAACGTTAATTCCAACCAAACGCTTTACAACGCGAACCGTCGCATCGCAGCGAAATAGAGAGACGAGGAGTTACACGTAAAGAGTTATACGTAGGATGTAACAACAGAAACTGTCAGTATTATTTTCTTCTTGAGAATGTTTTTTTACACTCCTCATATAATAATTAAATTCCGTCGGAACAGAGAGTCTAACGAGTCACAATTACTGAGTTGTACATACTTTGTTACATTTTCGAAATGTTACATTTACAAACGGAACAAAATGAAATTTAAACATGGAAGTGCTACTGTACTTTGCGAATTCGCTCGTATACTCACGTATCACGCATATGCAATCGTAATTGACTCTACTCGTCTGTCCAACCACAGTGTAAAATTCTTCTTCTTCGATTAATCTCAAAACGGTGAATCGGAAACATTCATTCCGCGTATGCAAGACAAGATAAAATAGCATATCTCTTTCTAATGTCGACAAGAAATCGGAGATAAATCGCGATGTTCTGCTGCTTTCGTCTTTCGAAAGAAGATCCATTATGCAATTTTGCCAATGACAAAGTAATCGGAAAAAGGTATATTTTATTATTTTATATAAGACGAGCCTCATCATTAAATCACCGATCTGTAATCGAAGTTCGCAGTAAACAAATAAGTGAGTGATCGCTTAGTTGTGCATTGCAGGTGTCTAATATCTTCAACGCTACGTTCCGAAAAAGAGGACTTGTTATAAAGTTAACGCCGGACATAATATGTCGTGACATAATTTTACGTGATCACGTACATTTGTATTTTAGAACGCATGGAATCCCACACGGTCGATCACAGATCGATAAATCGTGTCAGTTTCGGTTCTGCTTTCCCTTTTATGGTGTTTAAAAAAATAGAATGAAACGAGTCTAAAATCTACATGTGTATACACATTTGGTAACATTCGTTACATATGTGTTCTAATCAATATTTTGGCACCATAAGTAACGCAAATATTTGAAAATATCGCAAATAAGGCTAAAAATAAAATAGCAATATTATATTAGATTGACAATTATACAAACAGTCTTATGAAAAGTTTATAAATAGTCAAATTATTATTTCTTTAGATGACACAATTACTGCTCTTTTACTGTATCGTCATACAAAGCTGCGTCCTACACGATGTTGCCTCGACGCTTACGCCGACCGAGTCAAGTGCAGAGTCTAAGATATCTAGCGAAACTGTGGGGCGAGCTAATAATAACTCTGGAACATTGGGAGTTCTTCAGTCTTTTTGGAATTCGTATACTAAAGTGGCTAATGCAATGTTCAACTTGGGGAGAATACAAAATACAAATATAAGCGACGTGCTGAGTAAGATAAACGCTTTTTCGCCGTGGAGATGAGACATGATATCGCTTCAAAGTAAAAATATTATTTGACAAAAATTTTAATCTCTTACACAGACATACATCGACGAGGAAGAGACACCACCAACATGCAGTACGTGGCCGATATCGAATTAGACCGGAAGGGAAATGACAGAGTACTTCGTGCGACTGATATAAAGGATCGACAGGAGGCTATCGCACTCAAGGAGAAAATCGACGAGACGCTCGATTTCATTAACGATTTAATCTTATCTTATCGTAGCCAATATAATGAATTGGACTCGAATGACAGAGTACCTCGTGTGAGTGTTAAAAAGGATCTACAGCAGAAGACGACTACCGAACCTACCTAACCTAACCTAACCTAACGATCAGTTTTTTTGACAACCTTACTCGTAGCGATGCTTTAGCACATGCAATTCCACAGTTGAGTCCTTGGACGATCTATAAACGTGCTAAAAGGCAAAAATCAGTAGCGTTCGAAAACGGCGAATCGACGATTCGGAATAAGCGATTTTTTGCATATATCTCTACTCTCATAACCTCTCCCCTATTCCATGGAATTCTCGAAAACATAAAGAAAAATGGCACAAAATTAGAGTAAATAATACAAGAAGGAATAATACAAGAAGAAATAATAAAAGAAGAATTAATACAAGAAGGAAATATAAGTAAAGATTGCAATATAAGTAAAAATTGATTCTGAATACTTGAACGTAACATATCGGTCGCGTAAAAAGAGCTTTTATCTTAATTAACAACGATAAGTATAGGGCGACATTATTATCATGTTATTAAAGTTAATTTAATACTCGACTGACAATCGTGCCATTTCGTAAATATAAATGATTTCTATGTACATACTTTCATTTCGCTTGAACAGAAGATTGAGAAATTTGATTAAATGTGCAATTAATCAAATAAATGTGGCCGAATTTTTATTTTATTAAATATATATGCAACTTATATTTATTCTTTATAAATCTAAATTATATTTTATATCTTTTTACGTAAAATAAAATATTTTTTTATAAATTGTATATGAGATGTTACAATAGAACTATCTGTACAAGCATGTAGAGAACTTTCTGGGATTGGGATTCAGACCAGTTAAAAATAAAAGTTATAGATTTCAGCTGGAAAATTTATGAAAAATCAGAAATACACATTTTTATTACTCAAGAACTTCTCTAATAAAATTCATTTATTCTTCCCAATACCTCTATAAAATTTTCTCCACTATCATCTTATTATATATGAGAACTTACTAAAACATTTAAAACTTAATATCTATATACCGTAATCATATATGTTTATAATGTGTAAAACACTTAAAATGCTTTAACGTTCATATCTACCAAAGTAGTTGAACTTTGTTCTTTGTTTACATACTTATCTTTTTCCAGTTTTAAAAAATAGACAAAGGTGAAAAGGAAATTAAACTGAGATTAAAGTTAATGCGCGCGCATTGATAAAAGTAGAGTTTTTGCTTAGACTTTTTTAAATTTACCATTTTTTAATCTGCCATTTAGATCCTTAATAATAATGCATTTTGAATTGTGTTATATTTTCACAAATTTATGCATTATTAATTTTTGAGAGTGACAGAGAGTTACAGAGTGATTTTCAAAGAAGAATAAACTTTTAATTATCCGTGTAAAAGCTTTTTACACCATGATCGCGACGATAGTAGTAATAAAGAGACGCGATATTAAAAATCACCTACTTTTCAATAAATAATGTAAAATGTAAATGTTCTAGTAAAGTGAGAAATTTCAACCATATTCTGTTTATCAGTACTCTGTAATTCTCCAAAATACGTAACATATTATTTATTATTAATGTAAAAAAATCAATCAAATATTGTATTGTATTATATTAAAACATTCATAAAATTGAGATAATAAAGTCATCAAATTTATTTAAAAAGTCATCTTACTCAATCCGATAATATATTTATTATCCCAGACGAACTGACACACACAATACTGTACTAATCTTTTAATATTCCGATTAGTTCGAAGAAATCTTTTTTGTTTGAAGTAATAAACGTTTTTTGTTTAGCGCGAAACACGTTTAAATAGTTTTATTTAATACAACGTGTTCTTATCTCGATATAATAAGTAATTCGTTTTTTATGTTTCATAAATATACATTATTTGTTATTTCTCGTAATCGATAATTCGGAGTGTTAGTAAAAGGTCGATGTGATGACTCGATAAAGCGTAATCGCTCTGCCGAGAAATAACAGATGTGCAGAATATTTTGTAAAAAATTAAAATCTATTAAAGACAAATTCAAAAATTAAACAGTTAAACAATTAAACAGTTAAACTTCAAAATGGATTAAGCGATATAGAATCTTTTGAAAAATATAATGTTTTTTTTTAAAAATCTAAGAATAAAGTGAAAAGTATACAACACTATCGTTTAAACCTTTTAATTACTTAATTTTTCTTCATATTTCTTAGCATTTTACACTCTCAGAAATGTTATTTTGATTTTCTTCATGATGGTTTATATTATTGCGGACATAAGAATGCTATGACTACATGTCTCTTGTATTGATCTACGTTTTAACATTATATTAAAAAGTTATCAAAATCAAGAAACACTTGCTCCTATAAAAAGACAACCTCTCAAAGTGACAATGTTCGTCTCGATACTTGCGTCAGGAAACGTTTGTATCATCTGGAAAACATGTGTTCGCGACACTTACAAAGGTATGTAATCTTTCTTATCGCTTCTTTTTAAAACGAGTAGAATAATTTGATACGGTTTTATGTGACTCTGCTCTATTGTCGGTTACTCTTTTACCTGTAGTGATACACCTCGGTTGGCAAATCGTGAATGTTAATTCCGATCAAACGCTTTACAACGGGAATGTCGCAGCAAAATAGAGAGACGAGAAGATGCACGTAGAGAGTTATATGTAGGATGTAACAACAGGAACTACCAGTATTATTTTCTCCTCGAGGATGCTTTTGTATACTTCTTATATATCGTAATTAGATTCCGTCGGACTGGAAAGCCTAACGAGTTATAATTGCTGATAGTGCTCGCGAGTAGTCGTACATACTTTGTTACATTTCCAAAGGTTTACGACATTTATGAATAGAGCGAAATAAAACGAGATTTAGACACAAAAGTGATAGCCGTTTGCTACTGTTCTTTACAAATTCATCCATGTATCAGTTGCATATCGCGTATTTTCAATCGTAATCAATGCAGCTACTCGCCTTCCCCCAACTACAATATAGGTAGAATCCCTATGCTTCGATTAATCTCAAAACGTCGATGAATTGGAAATATTCATTCCGCGATTATGCGATGTAAGATAAAATATAAAGCGTATCTTCTTTTAATATTGACAAAAATCGGAGACAAATCCCGATCTTCTATGCTATTTTCGATAAAAGATCCATCATATAGTTTTGCTAGTAGTCACAAAGTCGGGGAAAAAGCGTATTTTATTATATAAGCTAAGCCGCATCGTCAAATCATTGATCTGTAATCTAATATCGCGGTAAACAGATGAGTGAGTCAGCATCGCCACGATCTAATCACCTCACGTTCCGAAACGGAGGACTTGTTATAAAGTTAACACCAGACATAATTTGTCGGGACGTGATTTTATGTGATCACGTACATTTGTACTTTAGACCACATTGAGTCCCACACGATCCATCACAGATCGATAAATCGTATCGGTTTCGGTTCTGCTTTCGCTTTCGTGATATCTAAAAAACAGAAGGAAACGAATGTAGAATCTACATGTGTATACACGTTCGGTAACATTTGTTATATATGCGTTTTAATCGATGTTCTGGTATCATAAGAAATTCGCGGGTATTTGAAAATATCGGAAATGAAAATAAAAGTAAGATAGATATGGTTGACAATTATACAAACATTCTTATAAAACGCCTATAAAAAAAACCGAATTATTATGTTTTTAGATGATGCAATTACTGTTCTTTTACTGTATCGTCATACAAAGCTGCGTTCTCTCGCGCGATGCCGAATCGATACTAACGCCTACCAAGTCAAGTGCAAAATTGGAGATATCTGGAGAGACTGTGGGACTCTCTAATGGTGATTCTGAAACAACGGAGTCCTCATTTTTGAACTCTGTTATTGCGTTGTTTAAGAAATTTACGTCAATTATGTCACGTGCACCGAATGTGCATTGTATGCATCAAACAAACAACTTTTTAAATTGTAAGTCTTTATCGCCTTGAAGAGACACAATATTGTTTCAAAGTGGAAATATTATTTGACAAAAATTTTAATTTCTTAAACAGACATACATCAAGGGAAAAGAGACGACCAACGAGCAGACCGTGGTCGATATCGAATTGAACCGGAATGCACATAACAGAGTACTTCGTGCGACTGACCAAAGGGATTGAAGACAGCTTAAAAAGGCTATCCAACGGACGATCGAATTCCTTGACGACCTTATCTTTAGCGAGGCTTCCATTCCATTATTGATTCCTGCCAAATTTGATTCCAAGGACGATTTTTTTACACGTCCAAAAGAGAAAAAATCAGCTGCGTTTAAAGACGGCGAATCGATGATTCAGAATAAGCGATTTTTGGTCTATATTTACGCAGTCACTGCTAACTCTCGCAAAAATAAAGGGAAACCGTATAAAATTAAAGTAAAGAATACATGAAGGAATAATACAAGAAGGAATAATAAAAAAAGGAAGCATAAATAAAGATTGCAATTTAAGGAAAAATTGATTCTGTATACTTGAACGTAATATATCGGTCTCACATATAATGTGGATTTAATCAAATAAATGTGAACGAATTTTTATTTTATTAAATATACAACTTATATTTATTCTTTACAAATCTAAACTATATTGTGTATCTTTTACGTAAAATAAAATATTTTTTAATGAACTGTGTATGAGGTCTTACAAACAGAACTATCTGTACAAGCATGTAAAAACTTTCTGGGATTGGGATTCAGACAAATTAAAAATAAAAGTTGTAGATTTCAGCTGGAAAATTTATGAAGAATCAGAAATATAAATTTTTATTATTCAAGAAATCCTAATAGAACTCATTTATTTTTCCCATCACCTCTGTAAAATGTTATCCGCTCTCATCTTACTATATGAGAATTCACCAAAACATTTAAAACACCTTGAACATCTATATACCGTAATCATAGATGTTTATAAAGTGCAAAACACTTAAAGTGCTTTAATGTCCATTTCTATCAATGTAGTTGTACTTTAAACTCGGTTTACTTATCCTTTTCTAGTTTTAAGAAATGAGATGAAAAGACAAAAAGATGAAAAGGAATTTAAACTGAGTTTAAAGTTAATCTGCGCGCATTAGTAGAAATAGAGTTTTTGCTAAGTCTTTTTTAAATTTGCCACTTAGATCATTAATAATGGATTTTGAATTTTCTTATAATTTCATTAATTTATGACGGAGTGATTTTCAAAAAGAAATAGACCTGTAATTATCCGAAATTTAAGAAGATTTGGTCGTCCATTATACCAGAGTTTAATTATATCTATGCTTCCAGTGAGACTTGGACTGCATCAAAAGAGGAGACTAAAGTAGCAATCTCAAATTGTCGTTTCTAACAAAGTGTATTTTTTATCGTAATAAGCGATGCAAGCACATAAGGGAAAGCGCCACATCATATGCTTAAATATAATTTAATATGTTTTCGGTGTGTTCAGTGGAACGATTTTGTGATTATAGCATTGATTCGCTCCTTTACTCCATATCCTTGCAGTTATTTTTTTATCTCGTGCCTGCTTCGATCAATGCAATCGCAACGTTAGCAATCGTAAAAAGATATTAAATATCACTTACTTCTCAGTAAATAATGTAAATGTTCTAGTAGAGTGAGGAATTTTATATATCAATACTGCATAATTCTGCATAATACGTAACATATTTATTAACGCAAAAAAATTAATCTAATATTATATTGTATAATTTTGTATTATACTAAAACATTCATAGTATTAAGGTAATAATAAAATCATTAAATTTATTTAGAAATTCATGTCAATCCATTAATATCTTTGTCATTCCAGATGTACTGCCCGGTCAATAAGCATTAAATATATTAAACTTTGAATTCCGTTTAATTAGAATCCATCCTGAATTTTGTAGATTCAAACATTACGAAGAACATTTCTAGAACTTTTTCTATACACACTGTACAGAACGGCAGAATACTGTACAAATCTTCTAATATTCCGATTCGTTCGATGAAAAAATATTTTTTCTTTGATTTAGTGAACGTTTTTTTGTTCAGCGCGAATTACAGTTAAGTAGCTGTATTTAATACGACGTGTTCTTATCTCGATACAATAAGAAATTCATTTTATGTTTTATAAATATATATTATTTGTTATTTCTAGTAATCGATAATTCTGAGTAAAAGATCGATGTAATAACTCAATAAAGCGTAATCGCGCTGCCGAGAGATAAAAGATGTGTTAAATAGTCTGTAAAAAATTAAAACCTATTAAAGACATATTCAAAAATTAAATATGAGTTAAACTTCAAAATAGATTAAGCAATACAGAATCTTTTGAAAATATAATATTTTTTGAGAAATCTAGAAATAAAGTAGTAAGTATACAACACTATCGTTTAAACTGTTTAATCGTTTAATTTTTCTTCATATCTATTAGCGTTTTACACTTTAAGAAACATTAATTTTGATTTTCTTCAAGAAATGTTACTTCTATTTTACTCTCTTTGTTACGGACACAAGAATGCTATGAAAAACTATGTTTCTCTTGTTTTGATCTGTGTTTCAATATACCAAAAGGTCATCAAAATCAAGGAACACTTGCTCCTATAAGAAGACAACCTCTCGAAGTAACGACGTCAGTCCGTCTCGATATTTTCGTCAGGAAACGTTTGTATCGTCCGGGAAACATGTTCGCGACACTTACAAAGGTATGTATTTCGGTATCATCCTCTTTTAAAACGAGTAGAAATATTTGTGACTTAATACGGTTTTATGTGACTCTGCTCCATTGTCGGATACTCTTCTGCCGGTTGCGATATACCACGGTTGGCGAATCGTGAACGTTAATTCCAACCAAACGCTTTACAACGCGAACCGTCGCATCGCAGCGAAATAGAGAGACGAGGAGTTACACGTAAAGAGTTATACGTAGGATGTAACAACAGAAACTGTCAGTATTATTTTCTTCTTGAGAATGTTTTTTTACACTCCTCATATAATAATTAAATTCCGTCGGAACAGAGAGTCTAACGAGTCACAATTACTGAGTTGTACATACTTTGTTACATTTTCGAAATGTTACATTTACAAACGGAACAAAATGAAATTTAAACATGGAAGTGCTACTGTACTTTGCGAATTCGCTCGTATACTCACGTATCACGCATATGCAATCGTAATTGACTCTACTCGTCTGTCCAACCACAGTGTAAAATTCTTCTTCTTCGATTAATCTCAAAACGGTGAATCGGAAACATTCATTCCGCGTATGCAAGACAAGATAAAATAGCATATCTCTTTCTAATGTCGACAAGAAATCGGAGATAAATCGCGATGTTCTGCTGCTTTCGTCTTTCGAAAGAAGATCCATTATGCAATTTTGCCAATGACAAAGTAATCGGAAAAAGGTATATTTTATTATTTTATATAAGACGAGCCTCATCATTAAATCACCGATCTGTAATCGAAGTTCGCAGTAAACAAATAAGTGAGTGATCGCTTAGTTGTGCATTGCAGGTGTCTAATATCTTCAACGCTACGTTCCGAAAAAGAGGACTTGTTATAAAGTTAACGCCGGACATAATATGTCGTGACATAATTTTACGTGATCACGTACATTTGTATTTTAGAACGCATGGAATCCCACACGGTCGATCACAGATCGATAAATCGTGTCAGTTTCGGTTCTGCTTTCCCTTTTATGGTGTTTAAAAAAATAGAATGAAACGAGTCTAAAATCTACATGTGTATACACATTTGGTAACATTCGTTACATATGTGTTCTAATCAATATTTTGGCACCATAAGTAACGCAAATATTTGAAAATATCGCAAATAAGGCTAAAAATAAAATAGCAATATTATATTAGATTGACAATTATACAAACAGTCTTATGAAAAGTTTATAAATAGTCAAATTATTATTTCTTTAGATGACACAATTACTGCTCTTTTACTGTATCGTCATACAAAGCTGCGTCCTACACGATGTTGCCTCGACGCTTACGCCGACCGAGTCAAGTGCAGAGTCTAAGATATCTAGCGAAACTGTGGGGCGAGCTAATAATAACTCTGGAACATTGGGAGTTCTTCAGTCTTTTTGGAATTCGTATACTAAAGTGGCTAATGCAATGTTCAACTTGGGGAGAATACAAAATACAAATATAAGCGACGTGCTGAGTAAGATAAACGCTTTTTCGCCGTGGAGATGAGACATGATATCGCTTCAAAGTAAAAATATTATTTGACAAAAATTTTAATCTCTTACACAGACATACATCGACGAGGAAGAGACACCACCAACATGCAGTACGTGGCCGATATCGAATTAGACCGGAAGGGAAATGACAGAGTACTTCGTGCGACTGATAAAAAGGATCGACAGGAGGCTATCGCACTCAAGGAGAAAATCGACGAGACACTCGATTTCATTAACGATTTAATCTTATCTTATCGTGGCCAATATAATGAATTGGACTCGAATGACAGAGTACCTCGTGTGAGTGTTAAAAAGGATCTACAGCAGAAGACGACTACCGAACTAACGATCAGTTTTTTTGACAACCTTACTCGTAGCGATGCTTTAGCACATGCAATTCCACAGTTGAGTCCTAGGACGATCTATAAACGTGCTAAAAGGCAAAAATCAGTAGCGTTCGAAAACGGCGAATCGACGATTCGAAATAAGCGATTTTTTGCATATATCTCTACTTTAATAACCTCTCCCTTATTCCATGGAATTCTCGAAAACATAAAGAAAAATGGCACAAAATTAGAGTAAATAATACAAGAAGGAATAATACAAGAAGAAATAATAAAAGAAGAATTAATACAAGAAGGAAATATAAGTAAAGATTGCAATATAAGTAAAAATTGATTCTGAATACTTGAACGTAACATATCGGTCGCGTAAAAAGAGCTTTTATCTTAATTAACAACGATAAGTATAGGGCGACATTATTATCATGTTATTAAAGTTAATTTAATACTCGACTGACAATCGTGCCATTTCGTAAATATAAATGATTTCTATGTACATACTTTCATTTCGCTTGAACAGAAGATTGAGAAATTTGATTAAATGTGCAATTAATCAAATAAATGTGGCCGAATTTTTATTTTATTAAATATATATGCAACTTATATTTATTCTTTATAAATCTAAATTATATTTTATATCTTTTTACGTAAAATAAAATATTTTTTTATAAATTGTATATGAGATGTTACAATAGAACTATCTGTACAAGCATGTAGAGAACTTTCTGGGATTGGGATTCAGACCAGTTAAAAATAAAAGTTATAGATTTCAGCTGGAAAATTTATGAAAAATCAGAAATACACATTTTTATTACTCAAGAACTTCTCTAATAAAATTCATTTATTCTTCCCAATACCTCTATAAAATTTTCTCCACTATCATCTTATTATATATGAGAACTTACTAAAACATTTAAAACTTAATATCTATATACCGTAATCATATATGTTTATAATGTGTAAAACACTTAAAATGCTTTAACGTTCATATCTACCAAAGTAGTTGAACTTTGTTCTTTGTTTACATACTTATCTTTTTCCAGTTTTAAAAAATAGACAAAGGTGAAAAGGAAATTAAACTGAGATTAAAGTTAATGCGCGCGCATTGATAAAAGTAGAGTTTTTGCTTAGACTTTTTTAAATTTACCATTTTTTAATCTGCCATTTAGATCCTTAATAATAATGCATTTTGAATTGTGTTATATTTTCACAAATTTATGCATTATTAATTTTTGAGAGTGACAGAGAGTTACAGAGTGATTTTCAAAGAAGAATAAACTTTTAATTATCCGTGTAAAAGCTTTTTACACCATGATCGCGACGATAGTAGTAATAAAGAGACGCGATATTAAAAATCACCTACTTTTCAATAAATAATGTAAAATGTAAATGTTCTAGTAAAGTGAGAAATTTCAACCATATTCTGTTTATCAGTACTGTGTAATTCTCCAAAATACGTAACATATTTATTATGTATTAATGCAAAAAATCAATCTAATATTGTATTATATTAAAACATTCATAAAATTGAAATAATAAAATCATTAAATTTATTTGCAAAGTCATCTCACTCATCAAACCGTTAATATATTTATCATCCCAGATGAACTGTCCGGTCAATAAGCATTAAATATATTAAACTTTGACTTCCGTTATATTTAATTAGAATCTATCCTAAGTTCTGTAGGTTTAGACATTTCAAAGAATATTTTCAGAACTCCTTCTATACACAGTATTTTACTTCTAATATTCCGATTTGTTTCATAAAGAAATCTTTTTTCTTTTATGTAATTAACATTTTTTATTCAGCGCAAATTACGCTTAAATAATTTTATTTAATACAACGTGTTCTTATCTCGATTCAATAAGCAATTTACTTTATGTTTCATAAATATACATTATTCGTTATTTCTCGTAACCGATAATTTGGAGTGTAAGTACAAGATCGATGTGATGACTCGATAAAGCGTAATCGCGCTGCCAAGAGATAAAAGATATGTTAAATAGTCTGTAAAAAATTAAAACCTATTAAAGAACAAATTCAAAAATTAAACATGAGTTAAACTTCAAAATAGATTAAGCGATACAAAATTTGAAAAATATAATATTTTTTGAGAAATCTAGGAATAAAGTGAAAAGTATACAACACTATCGTTTGAACCGTTTAATCGTTTAATTTTTCTTCGTCTCTTACCGTTTTACACTCTTAGAAATGTTTATTTTGATTTTCTTCAAGAAATGTTACTTCTATTTTATCTCCTTTGTTACGGACACAGAGAATGCTATGAAAAATGTGTCTCTTGTTTTGATCTATGTTTCAATATACCAAAAGGTCATCAAAATCAAGAAACACTTGCTAATATAAGACAACCTCTCGAAGTAACGACGTTAGTCCGTTTCGATACTTGCGTCAGGAAATGTTTGTATCGTCTGGGAAACATGTTCGCGACACCTAGAAAGGTATGTAATCTTTCTTTCGCTCTTTTTTAAACCGAGTCGAAATATTTAATACGATTTTATGTGACTCTGTTCCATTATCGGATACTTCTCCACTTATCGCGATAGTCACGGTTGGCGTATCGTGAACGTTAATTCCAACGCTTTGCAACGGGTACGTCGCACAGAAATAGAGAGTTACATAGGGAATTGTGCGTGGGATGGAAGGGTGCGAATCCGCTGTGCTATTTTTTTCTTAAACACGTTTACGCTAATCAGGTAGCGTAATTAGATAAATTCCTCCAATCAAAGGACCCAATGAGCTCTCATTTCGAGGTCTTGCGATGCTTCATATCATTAGGTCAGTATTCATAGTCCGTTCTTATTTCAAGATCGTCTTGAGTAATGTCTTGCGATGCTAATACGACTCCGTACTGTTTTGTAAAATCTTAAGACTGTATTTAATACGATTTTAAACATAAGAACGGATTATAAATACCAACCTTAGACGCGAAAGTCACAACTGCTGTTTGCTATGTGCTTTTCAAATTCGCTCGTATACCCGCGTATCGCAATAGTAATCTACATAATCGCAGCTACGTATCTATTCAACCCCTTTTGTGGATAGAATCTCTCTTTTTTGAATCTCAAAATTTCAGTCGAATCAGAAATATTGATTTCGCATATGTAAGGCAAGATAAAATAGTATGTCTCTTTCTGATACCAACAAAAAATCGGAAGCAAACCACGATATTCTATGCTGCTTTCATTTTCGGGGAAAGATCCATCATACTGTTTTGCTGTTCACAAAGTAATCGAAGAAAGGTATCATTTATTATTAAGACGGGTCTCGTCAAATCACCGAGCAAAGTTCGCGGTATAGGAATGCGCGAGCATTGTAAACACTTCTTTAACGTCACGTTCCGAAACCGAAAGCTAGTCAAAAAGTTAACGGTCTCATGCCCGATTAGAGCCTGATCTTATCGCAATCACGTAAATTTATACTTTAGAATGTATGGAGTCCCGCACGTCCATCACAGATCGATAAATCGTGCCAATTCCGATTCTGCTTTTCTAAAGAACGGAACGTGTCTAGAATCTATACAAGTGTGCACGCATTTGGTAGCGTTCATCATATATATGTCGATATTTTGATGTGATAAGTAATTCGCGAGTATTTGAAAATATCGTAAACATGTGTAAAAATAAAATGCGGTCGTACATATTAAGTCGTTACAAGCGGCCTCACAAAACATCCATAAAAAACGAATTATTATTTCTTTAGATCGTGCAATTACTGCTCTTGTACTGTATCATTGTACAAAGCTACGTCCTATGCGATGTTAGTGCAACATTGTCTCAGCACTTAGAATCGGAGGTATCTGGGGAAATTACGAGACCTATCTATACTAATCATCGTGTTCCAACATCGTGGTCTGACTTGAGCCCAACAATACGTCGGTTGTTTGTTAACAGACTGGCGTCAATTGCCAAGAAAATCTTCCGGAAAGGACCGGAAACTTGGCCGCCACTTCTCGCGGAAGAAGGCGACAGCAGACTAAGAAGTAAGATGAAAGCTTTGTCGTTGTGGAGAGGCGCGATGTCGCATAGTAAAAGTATCTTTTTACAAAAATCTTAATCTCTCTTACACAGATCGAGTGACAAGAAGCATGCTCGACACGGAGTTGGTGGACATGTGCTCTAGACATTTGCTCAAGAACAGGAAGCGGAGTAAGAGACTGATGCATATGATTCGTAAAAGGGATCCATCACTCAAAGAGAAGTATAGCCAGCCATACACAGACAACATCGATTATGGTTGTTACGTTGGTATGACGTTGCCTGTAGCAATTTTTGGATAAAGAAATTCTTCGACATGAAGCTCTATATCGATGAGTTGGTTGATCAGTTGAAACCGATGGCCATATTATATGAGTTGATGGATAAGAAGCTCGTATTCACTGAATCCTCCGATCATCCTACAATGTTTCCAATTGTAAAACAATTGTCCCCGATAATTATCACCGAACTATAAAATAAGAGCGTGCGAGAAATACAACTACTCTTTACACTAAATCTTTTGATTATTAAATATTATTTCCGATTGCCACGTCGTTCGATAGTTAACATCCTAATTATTGAAAATACACAATGTTAGTAATGACAGTGTTGGTAAAGATTCATCGAAACTGATAACTTTTTTAGAGAAATAAAAGAAAAATATATAAAATTAAAAAGTAAACTCTCTACGATATAGTAATATAAGTAAAGATTCTGGATACTCGAACGTAATGTATTCGTGTAATAAAATCCTTGTTAATTAACATTGTGATAGATATAAGATACGACATTATATCATGTTATTAGAAATTAATGCTGGATTAAATAATTATTTAATTAGATATATATGGTTAAATTTTTAAATACTATTAATATTTTTAAAAATATTTAAAAAAATTTAAGTCTTTTTCCAGTTTGTGCAAAACACTTGAAACATTTCAAATTCAAGCATAAATATTTAAAAAATGTAAACACTTAATGTGCTTCAAGAGTTCTTGCTTAATCTTTTTTAAATTAAATTAAAGCAGTTAGCACTAGAAATTTATTTGTCCATTTGACAGAAGAGCATAATATCAAATTAACAATTTATCAAAAAGTTAACATTAGCATGGAACGCACCCTAAATTCTGCATATTATGTACAATATTATCCACTGAGAAAAACGTTCGTGGACATTAATACGTTTCAATGTCCACAGAGGGCATATCACCTTTCAAGGATCACCTAAAATCCCCGGACGGCTTCTCTCTGTTCGTTTCCAGCAAAAAATCCTCACACTGATTACAGCGCCATCGAGCGACAATGTTTTTGGACTATCTTCTTCGTGTTCGGTCTCCTGTCATAAAAAAGCGATATTCATATTTCATAGTTAAAAACGGACTATAAACAGAAATTATAGTTCGATTTTATAGTTAAGACCGTCTTAAGTAATGTTTTACAATATTATAATCACAGAATTGTACTAGAATCTTCTCTCTCGGCGACAGCACTTGTTTTAATGTATAGATTTCGAACATTCGAGAGCAATCGATCTATCGAACGATTTCGAGTGCGAGAGTGAACTCTCCAATTTCAAGAGCGACTCCGATTAAACTTCAATTAATTTAACTGGCGACTTTGATTCAAGTTAAATTGCTTACAGCTTTGATTATATAACCCTGGACTGTCAGTTAAGCCCCTTGCACAATGAAAAATACAGGGAATAGAAACAGGAAATAACACAAACAATAGAATTCATCTTATGGATAGCTGTTTATCGATACACAATGAAAATGTTTTTCAAACATATCACATAGTCTTACAGCAAAAACTCTAACTACTTTCGTTGTCTCTAATCTGGATTCCTAGACAAGTCCTTTTCATCAACAACAAAAATTAAGAAAAAAAATTAATAATCGACCTATTTATGTTAATAAAATATTATATTACTTGACGAGTTAATTAATAAGCAGAATTGTTTAAAGCAAAAGTTCTAAATGTAATTCATTATCCTCAATCATGTTAAATAACGAACCATTAACAAAATATTAACAAAGTAATTCATACAGTATTAACAAAATACCGTATAGATTACTGGATGAAAATTATTATTATTTCTATCCATGTTAACAAAGTGACATTTCTTGTCATCGAATTTTATCTTGGCCACGTACCTTAACTTATAGGCTTCAATTTTTTTAAATTGCAAATTATCGCCCATAAATTTGACTGAGTGACTTAATGAATTTATCTCAGAAGATTATTTTATCTTTTCTTTTCTGCTTTGGAGAATATAAGTCTTGCTAAATTTGAACTGCTTCGATAACATTGTGCATTACCGTTGCAATTGAATTATATAATCGCTTTTTTTATATAATTTACGCATTGCCAATATCCATTGGTTCCTCCTCCCCTTATTATTTCGCTTTTGATGTAATGTTTTTTTTGCCTTGCGTGAATTACGCTTTAAGTATTTAATATGACGTGTTCTTATCTCGGTACAATAAGCAACACGTTTTACGCTTTATACATATACATTATTCGTTATTACTCGTAATCGAGTATTCCGAGTGAAAGTAAAAGCTCGTAAATCTCCACGATCGTGAGCATTTCATGTGATGGCTCGACACGGTGCGCTCGATGTAGTTTCAAGAGAAAGAAGAAAAATATTTTGCGAACAATTAAAGCTTATTTAAAGAAACAAATTCAGAAACTATAGTATGAGAAAAAATCTGAAGAAAGATTAAGGATACATTACAAAACATTTTCAAAAATGTATTATAATATATTTTAAAAATTCGAGAATAATAGTATAAAATTATTGAAATATACCGTTGAACTTGTCTCGACGAGTACTTTTTAAAAATATATACATTTCCCCGAAATCGACGTGGAACTTCGTGAGTATCCCTTGTGAGAATAAGATGGAAACCATAAAACCATCGTTTAAACTATTTTTCTTTTACCATTTTACACCCTTAAGGGTGGTACACTCTTAGAAACGTCAGTTTTCATTTTCTTCAAGATGTTTTACATACGTTACCTAACATAGTGTCATAAAACACTATATGTGTGTGTCTCTTGTTTTGACCTCTACGTTACAATATATTCAAAGATTATCAACATTGAAAAACTCACGTGTATTTCTTTGTAAAAAAAAAACTTGGAGTCAGTTAGTCGAACGAGTCAGTTAGTAGTCCGTTCCGATACATGCGCGAGGAAACGTTTGTATCGTTCGGGAAACATTGGCGAGACACATAGAGGTACATACGTAATCTTCGGCATCATTCCTCTTTAATACGAGAGAAAATATTAAGGTTTTATGTGACTCTGCTGCACCATCGATACTCTTTCTGCCGCAATAGATCGCGGTTGGTGATCGTGAAAGTCGATTTCCGAATCAAATGCTTCACAATGGGAACCGTCGTGGTGGAATAGAGAGAGACGAGGAGTTACATGTAGGATGTAACGGCGCGGACGTTATTTTCTCCACGCACTTGTACGCTAATCACATAGTGTAATTAGATTCCGCCGGATCGGAGGGTCTAACGAGTCATAATTGATGGTAGCGCTCGCGAATAATCGTACATACTTTGTTACAGTTCCGAGGTTTTACGACGTTTACATGCGGAACTGGGGAGAAAGAGAGAGAGAGAGAGAGAAATCTAGACGCGGAAATGGTTACCACTGCTCTTTGCAAATTCGCTCGCGTATCGCGTACTCGCGTATCGCGTAATCGCGCATTCGTAATCATAATGGATGCAGCTATCCGTCTATCTATCTACAGCGTGAATAGAATCCCTCTTCTTTGATGAATTCCAAACTGAACGTTAGAAATTTCAATTCCGCGCTTACGCAAGCCAAGATACACCGTGAATTAACCCTTTTAATGTCGCAAGAAGAATCGGAAACGAACCGTGACCTTCTGCGCAGCTTCGCAGGAGGATTTCGTACGATTTTACTGCAGTGGTCGCAAAATAATCGGAGAAAGGTATCTTTTGTTATATAAAACGGACCTCATTGTCAAGTCGCCCGTTCTGCTGACCGAAGTTTTGCAGTTATGGTAAATGAATGAGTATGTGCGAGCATCACGGGCGTGTAAACTCTTCAACGCCACGCTTCGAAACGGAGGACTACTTAAAAAGTTTAACGTCCTCACGCACCGTCACGGTTCAGATTTTATGTGATCGTGTGAATTTGTACTTTAACACGGATGGACACATGGCCCATCAGAGATCGGTAAACTGCGTTCGTCGGTTCCGGTTCTGCTTTCGCTTTCGTGGCGTCGAAAAAACGGAACAGGACGAGTCTAGAACTACCTACACGCGCACGTGTATATGTATTCGGTAACATTCATCATATACAGGATGTTCAACGTAACAATCGATTTTTGAGACACTTTCCGATAGTTTAGAAAAAAATTTTAGAATGAAAATTTATTTGTTCCGCGCAAGCTACCACATGCAATTAAAAAATTTTGTTTTTATAACAAAATCAATGTCATCTTGAATTTTTTTAATGGCACCAAACACTTTTTCTTTTATAATATTGTAGGGGACTTCAAGACAAATTCAACGCACTATAAAAAATATCATTTTTATTGATATTTAATATATCAAACACCAATTAATAATATTGAACATCTTTGAGAAAAGATAATTACAGCTTGTGTAACTTTGGATCTAAATAGTATAATAGTTGCTACGCATAGCAATTTATTAAGAAGAGCAAAACTTTGTATTGCAGAAGGAGGCAAGTAATTTAAACATTTGCTTACATAAGCTTAAAATAATGCTGCAAATTTTATATTAAATATCAATAAAAATGATATTTCTTACAGTGCGTTGAATTTGTCTTAAAGTCCCCTATAATATTATGAAAGAAAAAGTGCTTGATACCATTAAAAAAGTTCAAGGTGACACTGATTTTGTTACGAAAATTTTTTTATTGCATATGGTAGCTTGCATGAAGCAGATGAATTTTTATTCTAAAAATTTTTTTTCTAAACTGTCGGGAAATGTCTCAAAAATCGCGGACCGTTACGCCGAACACCCTGTATATGTCGATGTTCTGGTATCATAAGTAATTTGATACTACTCGGAAATAGCGTAAAAGTGAAATGCCGGTGTTATATTAAGCCGACAATAAAAGCGGCCTTACGAAATCCATCCGTAAAAAAAAACTGGATTATTATTTCCTTAGATCGTGCAATTACTGTTCTTATACATTTTATACGATGTTGGATCGACGCAATTAAACGCAAGATCGGAGATATCTAAGGAAATTGTGACAGATGCCAAGAATCGCTCCCAAACATCGCGGCCGAGATCGTCAATTGCTTGTTAACAAACCGACGTCAAGTGCCGGTAAAATCTTTCTGACTTGACTGGAAAGTCAGTCGTCATTGCCCGCGAAACAACAGCGAGCCGAAAAGTAAGATAAAAGTTTTTTCGCCGCGGTGAGACACGAAATCACGGCAAAGTGAAAATATTATTTCATAAGAAAAATATTATTTCATAAGAATCTTAATTTCTTACACAGATCAAGAGATAAGTACTGCCGGCGACGTCTTGCGGCACAAGGAGGTTTGTAATATCACATCGGACAGCGAGGAATGTAAGCAAAATTACGTCAGGGTCATCCAAGGTGAAATCTCTAACAAGACTGACGAAAGGGATCCGTTCAAGGAGGAAACTGACTGGAGCTACCTTGGATGACCCTGACATCTTCACTGCCCGATTCCGGAGAACATGACACGCTTCCAAGCGAAGTAACTTTTAAATGTAACTGTTTTTTGCTCCCATTGAGTTGCATTAAAGTCGTCGTCGAATCGACGATCCGGAGTGGGCAATCTTTAAACGGCATTATTTGTCCACTGACGAAATTATTGCGAACCAGAAAACTTTATATGCGTCTCGATTCTTATGTCGATCGGTCGAAATCAGAAATTAGCACAAATTAAATCGACGAATAATAATGCGACGAATCTACCGAATCCTCCGATCATTTTACAACAACTCTGATTACCACATTGCTCGATAATTATCATCAAACTATAAAAAAATCACTGCGTGATTTCCAGAGATGCACAATGTTAGTAATGACAGAGTTGGTGGAGACATTCCATCGATTCGTGAGACTGACGACTCTCACAAAAATAAGTTTAAAAATCAAATGCTTAAATTAAACACTACGGTGAAGCAATATAACGAAGTAAAGATTGACTCTGGATACTCGAGGGTAATGAATTGGTCACATAACAAAACCTTTGGAATTTAATTAACATCGCGATAAATATAGGATATGAGAAATTAATTTAATGCTATTATTATTAGAAACTAATTTAATGCTCGACTGATAATCGTGTCGTATTCGTAGATACAGTGATTTCTTCGTACTTTCATTTTACAGAACGAAAGATTGAGAAATTTGATTAAATAAACATTTAATTGAATATGGTCAAATTTCTATCTTATAAAATTTATATTATACATAACACAATTTATATAGTATTATATAATTATAATAATTTTTTTATAAATGTAATTTATATTTTATTATATTTTATATCTTTTTACGTAAAATGAATATTTTTCTGTAAGAATTATCTGTACATCAATTGCATGTAAAAACTCTCTCTCTCTCTTCTTGGGACTTAATTGGAATCCAAATCGACTTTTCAAAAAGAATCATAGATTTTTGGTGGAAAATTCATAATGGATCAGAAAAAGAATGTCTTATTATTCTGAAAATTTAAATCGATCCGATTTATTCTTTCCAACATCTCCCTAAAGTCCTTTCTGGTTTTCTTATATTAAAATTAAGTAAAACACTTGGAGTATCCATAGTCCGCGAGTCATAAATATTTAAAAAATATATAAAAGACGTAAACGCTTACTGGTTCAAGAATTTTTACTCAATTTTATTTAAATTAAATGAATATTTTAAGCAAATATTTTAAGTGAAACAATATATCATTATCATGAGCTTCTCACTTTGCGGCTTAATGCGCCGTTTGAATTTTCTGATACTTTCGCAAGTTTTAACGATGTTATGCGTATATATATGGTGAAATTCATGCGGTGAAATTCGTCCGTTAAATCGGGCACGATGGAAGAGCATTGCCGAATACACGGGCGACCCGTTTTACGATCAGATAATTCGCGATACACTCGTGATACTCATATCAGCGAGCGGATGAACAAATGTCCCGAGCTCGCGCGCTTAAACGTCTCGATTCCGACTTGGATGACTCTCTGCTTCGTGTTCTCTTGAAAATCAACGGTATTGACATATCGTTAAGCGTATACTATTCATTAGTCTTTGACATTAATTAGACTCGCAAGATCACGATGAGATTAGACCGAAGGAAGGTACTCAGAAGAATCGCGTGCGCGCGTTTGTGTTCCAGTTTTAACGGGCCCGGTATTCGTTCGCCCGGCATGAATCGCGTCGTTTTTAGCGAGCGCTGAGTCTTGCAACACAGCCGGCGCGTGTACTCGTCGTAATTAGTTTGACTTTCACCTATCGCGGTCGCCGTCCATGTCGAATGCCGTCCGTCGCCGCCGCTATCCAAACGGATAGTCTCTCGGCACACTCGTGGATCTAAGGGCTGTCAAGATCTTTATACAGATGTCATCGGTAGGATTTTTCGCCGATGAGAGTAGATTTTGAAATCGACACGCAAACACGGCACGTAAATTTTTCAGAATTCACTCACGAAATCTCTCTTTTTTTATCTTGTACGTTTTCACCTCGCCTTCTCTCTCTCTCTCTTTCTCATCATCGTTATTATCATTATTACCATATTATATATGGTAATAATATATCACAAGTTATGCGGAAGCTTTGAATCTGTAATCGATACTGTATTAAATGTCGGCGACGTTAATAAATAGACTCTCTTCGATAATCCCGTCAGCCTTGAGAGCTGTTGAAAGTCTCAGAAATCTTAATTAAATTTCGAAAGATTAGGAAAGTCCGCGATTATGCGAATTTTAGAATCTATTGAAGCCGATTTAGGATCTAAGGGTGAGCGAGAAAGCGTTTGTATAATGCGATTTCGACATTACGGGACACTCGGTAAAGATTATACAAACGTCGAAGGTGAGATCTTTTTCTTTTTTTTTCATATTCTACGCGGTGACTTTTGAAATTGTGCCGATAAAGAAGATATAGATTATTATATATTATAGATTGTACGTCGGAGCGTGTGCGTTTAAAGCTCCGATACCAGATTGCGACGAAAAATGTGATTCCTTCTTTCATCAAAGTAGCTTAATTTTTTAACATATGGAAGACAACTATTTCATAAACTGTATTATCGAGAATAACGGTGAAGGACGTAATTTATTTTGTTGTATAAGATACGAAACAAAGAGTCGTTATGATCCAACATCGATCCAACAGCGAAGGGCAAGAAGACTTAGGTAAATGGACTGATATAGGCTTATCATGTCTAAAATTATATCTTTGAAACGTGAAGCAAAAGTATCCCCGAAGTTGGGGTGAACCTAGCATCCTCATCATATAAATAAAGTTCGAATATACGGCATAATTAAGTGTTAATTTTGTATTATACTAATTTGTCTATAATCCTGAAATTTTTTGCTCTTATCCATTTGCAAGAGGATTTAAAATCAAAGTGAAGGCGCTGTCTTCATAATTTTGAAATTTTAAGACCAAAAAGTCAGAGACTAATATACTTTACTCTTGTACCTTGTGTGCGTTTTTTAGAGTTATCAAAATTCGACAATTTTAAAATCACTCTGTCAGCATAAATTTCGAAATAATGTACTTTATGATTTGATTGGAGAAATCGTTTAATATTAAACTTAAATGGATCTTATTTTTAGTCGTTTTACTCTTATCTTTTATGTGGTTACGGTAACAAGTATTGGTAATGTCGTAACTATTCAATATTTTTAATATCTCTTTGTGTAACATTTAGAACACAAAATTAGCATAAAATACTTGTTTTTTGTTTCGGTTCTATTCTATACAGGTTTTTCAAGACTGGCAAGGCTAATGTAAAACGTGAATGCAATGAACCTACTTTTAATTTCCTACGAATGGATAGAACACAAGATTCGGGTCTACAGCAACAAATTAGCACAAAAATGACACTTAATTGTGCCATATATCCGAATTTTTTTTAAATAGATCTAGCTTTACACAGATAAGTCCGTACAAATCGTGAGAAATTAAAAATCCAATGACGATCTCTTCTTTTTAACACCGTCCCAGTGAAACTCGTCGTCTCTGACGACGGTCGTTAGTCGCGTAAACTCTCGCGAGAAAATCATACAATTTATTAATTAAAATCATTATCGTATTTGCACAGCCTGTTACACAAGATTATTGTCTTGAAATTAAAATTCTTCGTACCGTTTAAAAGATTGTACTAGATTGCATTTTCGTGCTATTATGTGATATAAAGATAATGCAATAACTAATAACACACAATATAATACAATAATCTAAATCACCGCTCGTACACGACTTGGAAAGTAGAAAATCGACTTAACGTGTTACATTAGCCATCTCGGTCGGACCAGAAAATGTTTGAGCTCTCATCGAGATGAAGATTCGAAGCAAAACCCGTTCAGCCCAGCCTGAAACAGTTTATACGCTTCCAAAAGCGCTAAAGCGCGTTCATTATACGTATCATGCGTTGAAAATTCAGTAGAGAGTATGGAGAAACGTTGCCGAGCAGTTGAATATTATATTGGCTAATAGCAAGAGAGTTAGGTAATGGCGCGAATGTGTCTAATGGTCTTTCAAAGACGACATAATAAATGTTGTAAGACCTCGGGAGCTATCACCCACGCGCTTTCTTGTGACAGATTGTATTTACATATTTGTACAATCAATCATTTCGAAAATATACGATACATATTTTCACGTCCACGTTGCTGCTTTCACGCGCTTCGCTCAAACCCGATCGATTAATTTTCCAAGGGAAGTAGACGTTGTGCAATCACCCCGGGATTTATGGTGCACCGATCGCTATTTGTATCAGCGATTAATTGTTTGTGAGCCACCATTGTGATCTGACCTGCATCGGGGAGAGACTTGAGATTGCTCCCTCGAGTCTCGCTGAGTTTGCTGAACAACATGCCCTTCTACGTGTGGTAATAAGCAAGGCGTTAAGACAGCGCGTATTGCGTATATGTAATATTACACATCGTATACGTTCACTCGAACGATTTTGCGATTTATAGACTCGACTCGTTCCGCTACTCGCGCCCCGATATCTTCACACAGATTCCTCTTCTTTCCATGCTCCGTTGTGCCTGCTCTGAGTAACGCGATCGCGATGATAACAGGGGGAGAGGAAGATGTATCGAATCACCGAGGCGTGAACCTCCTCCTCGTCAGCTTTTTTTTCGCACGAAATCAGATCTCTTCGTAGTGCTTTTCTACCTCCTCTCGCAAAAACAATGGCAAGGAAAAGCGGCCGTATAAATTCTAACATCTTCACCTCTATACACATATATGTATCTTCATTTTTATATATACCTATATCTTATATATGTGTGTGTATGTGTATATGTATATATATATCAAATATATGTATAATATATATATATATATATACATATACAGGGATGTTTCTAAACTTATGTCAGAGATTTTAAGGGTGTATTCTGGGGGTCAAAATAAGAAGAAAAGTTTTTATAAACATGGGTCCAAAAATGTTTTCCCTTCGAGTTATAACCCCTTAAAGTTGGTGGAAAAAAATCACAAAATGTATTGCAGCTCTCGGAGACTTTTTTATACATATAGATATATACATATATAAGATATAGATATAGATGAAAATATATATATATATAAAGTAAAGGTGTGTGTGTGTGTTTTTGGATGTATATATAATGGATGTTGGAAAGTATTCTCGCCAGTTATTTGCACCTGTCTTGAAACCGCATCTCGGATTCAAATCTTTCCGAAGGCTGTTTCAAAGCATCGACATTAACAACATTATAAAACGCTACGTGACGGTACGAGCAACGTGACTTAAACAATCGGTAACGTTCACAACGGCGATTGATAAAACGTATATTGGAAATTGCATTCCTTTCGTATAATGCCTGAAGAGAAACTTGAAGACGGTGCCGTTGCAATGGTTCACGCTGCTCCTTGTGAAAATGCCGTGTTTCAGTTATTCCATTGTAAACATATATTTCTCTAGTGAGCGCGTGGTCTAGTCCAGCCGTTTCCAAGATTAACATCTTTCGGCACGGGGATCAGTGACCTACATAGGCACATACGATCGGCAATTCATGTCCCTTCTCATCGAGCTCACCTCGATATGCGTATAAACGCGCCGGCACGGGCGTCCAATAAATAACTCGCGGGTCGAGCACCCGTGGATGAAATCAGAGTGAAATGCTCCGCGCGCAGCGCATATTAACGTTTTTCAAGAGGACGTTACGAATGCCGGTCATATCCTGGCAGCCGCATACAGTCGCGTAACAGCGACGACCACCTACCTATCCGCAGAAACAGATTCGCGTTCACTATTCTATAGTTGTTGCCCTCTCTCTCTCTCTCTCTTTCTCTCTTTTTTTTTCTCTCGGCGTCTAAACGACCAACGGATAATCGCACGGCAACAAAGTATTCGCAGAAGAAAGTAACATTGGGTAACGAGCGATTGCATCCGGCGTCGTCACCGACGATAGTGACCGTTAGATCGGTAGCCGATTCTTTTTTTTTTTTTACATGCTATCACATTTTACTCTTACCGCGTGTTCTCGTCGTAAATAATGAATAATTCATTGGTAGGTATCATCGATCGAGTAAATAGTTATGTCAAGAGCGGCATTCCTGGGATTACGATAGCCCAATGAATAACTCACGTCTACAGCATTTTAGGCGCCTCCGGTTCAGAGTTAATCGGATATTTAAATCGATGGACATAGCGTCTAGTATAGTATAGTAAAATATAGTGTTTTATTAACAAGAGCCCGCTGGTCACCGTCTAGAAATATCTTCTCGCACATTTTACGTAATGCATACCGTGCGGTAACCACGAAGAAAGCGAAAATTACATTTGCGGTACATGGATGATACAGTTTTCCCATACACATAGCATAGAATGTTCCAACAATATTGCAGCAACATTAAAATATTCCAGCAATATTGCGGTAATTTGCGATGTTGCCGGAATGTCATGTACATGAATTACCATTTGCAAGCATTCACGTTTTAATCCGTTTTCTCCATTACTCTGCGCCCGTCAAATGTCCCTTCCAATTTCTCAGCTAATCATCTTCTCTCGCGAGCTATTCGCTACAATCTCTACATAATAATTAACAAAGGATTGCTCGTATATATCCTGTTCATCTGTATATATTATAATTGATACTAATTTTTAAAAATGTATATTTCTTGTACTTTACCGAAACGTATCTCTTGCGTTTCGTCCTAATAGGAACTAATAAATAAACATATCTAATACTAATTATATACTCATACAAAGTAATCTTATATAATAAATAATATAATATCTAAATGTGTATGTAAATATAAATATATTAAATGTAAATGCAAATGTAAATGTAGAATAAATAATAAATCTAAATGTGTGTAATCTGATAGAATAATTTTGCACTAATTATATACTCATACAAAATAATCTAATATAATAAATAATATAATATCTAAATGTGTATGTAAATATAAATATATTAAATGTAAATGCAAATGTAAATGTAGAATAAATAATAAATCTAAATGTGTGTAATCTGATAGAATAATTTTGCACTAATTATATACTCATACAAAATAATCTAATATAATAAATAATATAATATCTAAATGTGTGTGTAAATATAAATATATTAAATGTAAATGCAAATGTAAATGTAGAATAAATAATAAATCTAAATGTGTGTAATCTGATAGAATAATTTTGCACTAATTATATACTCATACAAAATAATCTAATATAATAAATAATATAATATCTAAATGTGTGTGTAAATATAAATATATTAAATGTAAATGCAAATGTAAATGTAGAATAAATAATAAATCTAAATGTGTGTAATCTGATAGAATAATTTTGCAAAAGTATAATTCGGTTTGACGTGAGTAGTTGATCAACTTTCGTCGCCGGGTCGCGATATCTGCGCACAATGCACCGATTGGAATTATCGTCGATACGAGAGAACGAATGCTTTCGTTTCGATATATACGGAAGGAAAAATCTCAGCCAGACAGCGTCAGATCGTTCCGCGTAAATCGTTCCGCGGGACGATGAATCTTCATTTCTAGAGTACTTTCATTTTCTAGCTGTGTCGCGCACCTTTGGTCCGCGCGGATCGAACTGTGGCGGTCGAAGAAGAGGAGACGGCGGCAATGGCGGTGGCAAATGATGACGGCGAGAGAAGAAAACCCCCTCGGAGGAGGCCGCGTAACGACGACGACGACCACGAATACCGTCCACCTTCCTGTGCCTTCCTTTTCCGTGGGTATCCCCTCGGTGGCCTCTATATAAAAGTTCGGAAGAGCCTCGACCGCACGCCACACGCGTGAAAGCTCGCAAGTGAAACGCTCGACATTCCTCTTTTTCTACGTGCCTCACATTTCGGGAGTACCCTGAGCCTCCGGTGAACACGTGAGAGAAAATGCAGATCACCGCGGTAAGTAGCGACGCATATACCGAACACATACGTTCTTAATTATTTATTTATTTATTTTAATTATTAATTATTTATTAATTTTAATTATTTATTAATTAATTTTAATTATTTATTAATTAATTTTAATTAGTATTTATTATTTATTAATTGAAGTTCGAGAGATCAAAAGGCACAGTTATTATATTTTTTCTCCATCATCGACATATTACCTCGAGTCTCTCGCGCTTCAAGTTTGAAGATGAACGCGTGCCGAACATTCTTAATTATCGAACTCGATTATCGTTCTCCTATCCAAAAGCGTCTTTAAACTTAATCGGTGCGTTTTTTTTCCACATCTTACTTCCGATCTATTTTCGATTTTCTATTCTTGCACTTCAAGTTTGAAGATGATCTCTTTGTCACGAACGAACGTCCTTAATTCGATTGTTAATTTCCTATCCAAAATTATAACTTTAAAGACAATCGGTGCGTATTTCTTTCCCGACGTTATTACTTCACATCTCTCGCGCTTCAAGCTTAAAGACGAGTGCTTGAGGTGATTGCTTCGTCGCGAACGAACGTTCTTAATTAATTCGACTTGTTTTTCTATTCAAAAGCGCAATTATATCTTCAAAGATAATTATATGTATTTTTTCCCCATCACATCAACGTCACTTCACGCCTCTCGCGCTTCAAGATAAACGCAAGAGATGACCACATCGCATCGTCGGTATGCAAATAGAATATCTCAATTAATCTCATCGCCACTTTCGAGCGAGACGTTCAAAATATCGAAGCGTCACGCTTGCGAACGTTCAAACGCGGATGATCGTGCATGATCGCGAGAGCGTTTTATTTCGATGACTAATATATCTACGACGAGCGTAATTTTCCTGAATCGCGAATGGAGCTCTCTTCGAGCACGATCTCCGAGACTGAAACATGTCTCTTCTGCAACGTTCAAGACCGGTTACCAAATTTAAACGTCGACTGACGCAACCCTTTTACCAAGTAAACACGTAAGTCAATTGATCTCGAGTGGCCAGGTGCATTTAATGAGAATAACTTTCGGTTCGTTCTTACGAAATCATCATGCAATCATCTCTAGACTACATTTACTCGTCTCGATCCTTTCTTTTTTTTTTGTCGACATGTACGAGATTAATGATTCGCGAAAGAATCTGTCGAGGAACATTGGCTTATCCAACATCCTCAGATGCTACCGTCGAGGAGAACCCGCGCGTTTACGTCATCGCTTTTCCAGCGGTCGCCTCGGTTCTTTTTTTTTTTTTTTAAACAATGGAAAGCGTGATCGCGTTTTCCCGAGCAGAGAAAAGTCCGTCGAGCGTGCATCCCACTGTTCGCGAGGTGCATCGGCACGAATCTCCCGCGGATTAAGCCGCTCGCGGTGCAGGCAAAAGTAAAAGGATCCCGCCTATGCTCTCGCTCTATTCCCCGACACGGTCTCGATAATTATAGCGCAAAGGAAAATGGGGAAAGCGGCTCCAGAGCTCTAGCACGCGGAGCGAAGTCTCGATGCGGCACTAAAAGCATGATTAAATGATCGGAGGGGTCGTTAAGTGAGTAGGAAGCTTCGCTCGAGCGAAGTGAGTTATCGCGCACATCGCACGCCGTGCGTCTTCTTCCGTTTCACGCTAATGGGACGTGCCCGTCGCACCGGAATGGGAAATGCTATTCGGAATTAATGGACTCTCACGCGGAAAGGATTCGAGAATTCGAAGGTTCTGTCGGGCGAGATTTGAATGACGTTCACTCCTGAGAGTGTATTGTAATGATTGACTTGCCTCTCGTGCCCGTGTGACTGTGAGAACATTCGAAATTGAAATCGTATTTTCAAAACGCGTGCTATAGACTCGGCAATGAAAGAATAAAATTTAATAAACATTAATAAACAAAGTTCAATTGTTCATCGACATTGCCCGTCTGGCAAATCGCGCCAACTTTAAAATCGATGTCGATTTTAATTTTTTGACACTAAATTAGATGAAGAATTTGAATTTAATAAAATTTAAATTTAAAATTTTTCTATAAAAAAATATTTCTTAAGAAAATAATCGTTTATCTTTCTCTTCCTTTTTTCCTCAGCGTGCCGTACTTGTGGTGGTTAGTCCATTTTTAAATAATTAAATCAAATAATTTCTTTTATTTATCAAAGATTTGAAACTTAAATTTTATAAGTATTTAGTACAATATTTTAAATTCCTACGTGACTTTCGTCATCTATAATTTCTTTGCTTGCGGAGGTACGAGCATTTGGAAATAAAGTGTCGTAAGCTAAAAAAATCCTAGATAAAATGATGATGACACTTTGACCCTGTCTAGCGGAAATTGACAATGTAGGAAAAAAGGAGAAGAAAGGGGCTTATTGAAAGTCATATTAACGAGTTCCTTGACGCGCGAGATCCAAGAATGTACACATCGCGTTTTTTCACCGAAGATAAATACATGAATAATCGTGCGTAATTACAAGCCAGATCGTACGACAGTCCGCAATAAACGAGCCATTGTACTCGCATAATTCGGCCGATAGTGATGAGAAGCTACTAAATGGAAATGTCTTGCAAATGGGTTCTTGGCAAGTTAAGCAATACCATGTCGCGTATCTCATTTCCATTCATCCTGAATCACTGCGGACGAAACAATCCGTAAAATGATTCGCTATTACACGCTTTATCGCGAATGTGAAATATTATATATACATATTTATTTTCGATGCCACTCGTCAATCAAAAACATTTGATCCCACAGTGAAAATATTATGTAAATTATAAAAAAAAAAAAATCCATTTTTTGCAAACTATAATGATGTAATATCTATTACATAAGAATTAGCAATCCTAGAAAACACCGACAAACAGTAACATTAATATTATAATTTCCCACTCAATATAACTGTATAATATAACATATATATCTGTAACGAACGATCATTTTCTTTGCCAGTAGAAATTAAAACTTGAAAGAGAGGGGACTAGTTGACATCAAACTGGCACAGTGATTGGTGAGCTGCAAGCCGACTTGGTTTGTCAGACTTTGAACCGCAGTGATTCACCAACTTTTTGAAATTTAGATCCGATTTCCATTTTTTAGGAGATTAATAAATATCATCTCAACTTGTGAGATGAAGAAATTATTGCGAAAAATATTACCTCAGCCAGGATTCGAACCTGGAACTCCCCCATTCCGTGTGGGTGTCATACCAATTCGACCACCAAGGCATGTGATAATATTTATCGCAATAATAAGTACACTAAGAGAGACGCTTTCTCAGGCAGCGCCTCTAGAGAGGGACACCAAATTTTTAAGTCATTGGTGAGATATAACTGTAACGAACGATCATTTTCTTTGCCTTATTTTTCGCAATAATTTCTTCATCTCACAAGTTGAGATGATATTTATTAATCTCCTAAAAAATGGAAATCGAATCTAGATTTCAAAAAGTTGAATCACTGCGGTTCAAAGTCTGACAAACCAAGTCGGCTTGCAGCTCACCAATCACTGTGCTAGTTTGATGTCAACTAGTCCCCTCTCTTTCGAGTTATAACATATATATGTTGTACATAAATAGTTTTATATTTTTGAGTAGGAAATAATGTAATGAAATATGAAATTATAATATTACTATAACGTTACTATTAATTGGTGTTTGCTGGGCTTATTCATCTATCTCGTATTAACAATATACATTGCAAAAAAACATTACATTTCAAATCGAGTCGAATAAAAACTTGCAATTTATATACAATATTTATGCTGTATTACAGTCAATCTTTTGTTGCTGTCTAAAATTACCACGTCAACTACGTAATTTTTATTAAATGCCAAAACATACAACTCGTAAAAGCAACTGCAATCAAATTGTAATATCTCTTCCACTTGATCGTTTCCGAATTGCAATCGAGAATCAGAGTACTCGCGAATATACATAATCCTTTCGTAAAATATAAAACACAGGTAAAACATTTGAATGAATATGTGATCCTCGCCGAGTGGGCTTTGTCTCGGGCTAGCAAAATCTTTATTGTAACTTTCGCTACAATTCTCCTCCTCGCGTACTTTCATTAACATTACAGTCACGATCACCTATTATTTTCTCTTTCTTTAGGGCACGTTTTTCGCGATCACCTGCTCGTCGATCGCGCTGGCGCTCGCGAAACCGGCGCCGGAGCCGCCGGTGAGTTCGTACTTTCCACCCTCCGGAGGCGGCGGCGGGGGCGGCGGCTACGGACCACCCGCGGACCGTTACGGGCCGCCACAACAGAATCCGGTGATCCACAAGCACGTGTACGTCCACGTGCCGCCGCCGGAAGCGCCGGAGTACAAACCGCCCAAGCACATCCCGCAACCGCAGCCGCCGCAGAAGCACTACAAAATAGTGTTCATCAAGGCGCCAACCCCGCCGACGCCGACCGCGCCGCAGCTGCCGCCGCTGCCGCAGCCGGACGAGGAGAAGACGTTGATCTACGTCCTGGTGAAGAAACCGGAGGAGGCGCCCGACGTCGTGCTGCCGACGCAGGCACCGACGCAGCCTAGCAAACCGGAGGTCTACTTCATCCGCTACAAGACCCAGGTAACTCTCTCTCTCTCTCACTTTTTTACGATTTGGTGGTGTAATACATGAAGTTCTTTTTTTTAACGCAATCTCTCACACACATGCACCCTAACGCAAACTCGAATCTTCGCAAAATTAATGCACGACGTCCTTATCGTCGGATCTAAATGTAATACGTTGCGCAGTTCTCCAGTTGCTCAAACGCGCGTGTACAGCCGCTTTCAAAGCGGTCTATCGAGGAACGATTTCGGCGAATGTCGAAAAACGAAAGTGTGACGCCTCGCGCTGGCGGCATGTAAATTGCTCATTTGGATGATGAAGAGCGAACGGCGCGACGCTCATGCTTATTGCGTGGATATATGAAAGAATCCGGATGTTGGCGCGTCATAGATGACATTCGTATATCGTATATTCCAGATGAATGTACGACCTTACCGTTAATCGGATGCGAATCACCTTTTCACGGTTATAAGAAAATAAAAAGAAGAGACCGCCAAGGAGATTGCTGTGTCGACGATTTAAATAATTGAAGAAAGTTTCTTCTCGAATGTCGTTCCATAACGCCGATCTAAGCAAGCTAAGACGACAGGGATTAATTGTATTGTACACACGCTAATATCGCTAATATAACTCTTCGTTACAAAAGATATCTTTCACTGAACATGTATCGTGCTTCGTTTGGTGAACTACAAATATTGGCTCGAGAGCTTTGATCCGATCAAGAGATGCTTTTCTGCGTTCAATTAACGCTAGGAAATTCCTCTAACTGAGCTGCTTTCCGAAATTGCTTGCCCTGCTAGCTACAGATACATCGACAAGATTTAAGGTGGATTCATCTATTTAGCCCTTATGAAGGATTCACTTGAAACTTTGATATAAATGCTCAAAACTTTAGGGTAGGTCATCGACCGAAATAGAGAGTAATCAATCGATAAAAATCAACATTTACACGAAATTACATAGGGGTTACATCATGTTCATAATGGTGGTCATTAGTGAACATTATTGGTTATAAGCAACAGATCGGAAAGAGTTATGATATAGAATTCGATCTGCTGAACATTATTTCGTCGAGAAAATCGCATGTTATCGACCTTTAAAAAAAGATATTCAGTTGCAAATAGTAAATGTAACCGTATTACATAACACAAGATGTAATTTGGCAACGTTGCACTCTTCTACGATTTTCAATATCCCGCTAGGTTTAAAATCTACATCCGGATAAATAAAAATAAAAAAATAAATAATTTTAAAAAATAATAAAAAAAATTTTTTGTATCACATTTTTCACTATTTATAATCGGATATTGGATCTTTTATTATCTAAATAGCATGTATGCAATAGTTTTCCGACTAAGATTCTCTTTCTATAATCAAAAAACTGAGAACCCTGTTGCGGGCCCCCGCTAGGTACGGCGGTGAATCCACCTTAAATTATTTGAATACGAAGACTACCAAATCCTGCTAATTGCCATCAGAAAAGATCACGGCCGCGTGGTAGCCACAATTTAACACGTTCGCTGCCGTGAGGATCACCGGTGATCCTCACAAAAAGTAACTTACAGGCCGTGAGATCCACGGTGGAAAAAACACTATGTGCTGTTTTTCTTACACGGCCCCTGGGGAATGCATTTTCTTATACACTGCGGCAGCGAATGTGTTAAATAAAATTCAAATATGCGCCACATGTTCTCTTTCTCTCTCTCTCTCTCTCTCTCATCTCGTCTCTTACATATTCATTTTTATGCATTGCAGAAGGAGCAAGGCGGCGGCGAATATGGCCCACCAGGGCAACAACCGGGGCAACCCATTGACAGTTACGGGGCACCACATCCGGGCCCCAGCGGACCATATTAGGATCGGTCATCGAATGAGCGCACATCACCCTCATCACCCTCGAGACCCTTCGGCATCTCACGGAGACGGAATATTTAACGTGACTGTTCTCGGTTGTTTAGCAACGCGCGACGCGAATGCGAGTCTGGATGGATCTTGATTATCGCGCAGGAGGGATGTATATATCGCTTGTATCTTGTAAGATAGGCCGCATGGTGTTTGGAAGGTGCTTAAGAGACAGACGCTTCGTGTTGCTAAAGCCTAATCGTGATGTCGCTCACACACACATACACACGAAACATACACATACATACGCAAAACTAACACAAATATAGATCCACACGTAATAAGAGTTCTTGAACGACCGAGCACAAGTTTGTCGCGCGATTCTCTGTTGAAAGAAATATATATATAAAAAAAAAAAAGAACAAATCATTTTTATATGACGAGACGTCGATGTTTCTTTTGTATCTTTTAAGAAAATAATCGTAAATACACTTTTTTTATAACAAACAACTTCTGGCACTATTAATCACCTCACCGCCGCCAGTTTTATCCCTCGTTCCGATTTTCACAATTCATTTCTCTCTCTTCCTTTCACTCTTTGAATTTCTCGTTTCGTCTCTTACTCCAGTGACACGCGACACGAAATCGAAATTGTCGCAACCTAGACCTAGATTGCAAGCGTATTTACAAGTGCAATCTCTCTCTCATTATCCTTGAAACAACGTTTCAGAGTCCCGAAATCTGTACCTATTGCCCAACATGTTACTACTTGACTAAATTTGCGATCACTATAACACGATTCTCTCGAAGACGTTTGGAACGTATGATTCCAAGATAAGGTATTACGCAATTTATGTAATAGAGCGTATTGCCGAGTGTGTTTCGCATTATTATTACGTATGAAAGAAATAACCACGGCACGAATTTTAATTCTCAAATTCTTAAAATTCACCCGTTCGCGACTTATCAACTAAATATAAGATATTCACATCAGGAAAGTCACATTGGACCGTCCTGTTAACTTCAATCCTAATAAGTATCCTAAATGTATAATATAATTCCTGATTGCGCTACTTTTGTATGCTCCTATCTCTTCCTAAGATTTGTAAATCTGTACACGACTATGTCAAAAACTCCAAACACTGAGCGTATTTGCGATAAATTACCGTTAGGCGAGATATCATGAATTATTTCCTGTCGATTCAACTCGATTGCTCGTGAATGGATCAAGGTATCAAAATCGCAAAATGTACGTCAGTTTCTGGACACTTTGTTTACATATCGAACTGGTATCTACTAATTTCTCTTAATCTCAATGAGCTGTGTATTCGAAGGGCTGTGTGCATAATAAAAGCCGCATTCCTACTGCAAATACGAATAGGTAGATCGTTGTTAGACTTTTGCCTACAAAAATAATTGCAAACGTATAAGATTGAAAATTGCTTCTCGCAGTCGCTTTATATACCGTATACTGACACTAATAGAGTGCGCATATACACGGTAGGAGGTACACATCCGACTAGAATTACGGATCAATCTGTCTTATCGTCGTATTTGTATCTAAAGAGGTATAGCAAACGCGGTAATCGCATTAGATTGGTAAAATGTAGCACTACGATAAAATATATATTTCAATCGTGCACTTGACCAAATTGTTTTAGCCATTTCCGCACTTACAAAACCACAGTATTATTCTCTAGGTGTTCTCTGCAATTTCCCTGAAATTACTTTAGTGAATCGGATGTTCTTATCGCGTTACCTAGATACATAATTGCTTCTTCCTTCGAGCCTCTCTTCGAGATATTGTGACGCTTGATTTAGCTTACGTAGCCGCTACTATTATATTCGTAACAGTCCTTATCACTAAAAGGGCAATAACGCATTTTAACAGATTTTATTACCGATGGAATACATATAAATAAAACTTTCCAATCGAACACACTACTTATACAAAAATACGATTAAAGACGCAGGAACATACTGTGGTAGGAAAATATTGAAGTATCTAGAACTATTTGCCGGAATTGCTTGAATTTTTGTGTCGTAAAGTTTGATCGCAGAAACTTTTAAATACAGGCACACAAAATTCCAGACCAGCGGAATTTTCTCTAAACGTGCGTTGATTTACAAACTGAAATGTTCTTAGCAGTAATATCCATGCATATTCCATTACTAGCGCCATTTCGTTTCGCGATAGATTTTTCAAGGAAGAATTTTTCTTGTAAAACTTGATCGCCAAGAATACATTTAAGCGGTGGAAATTCAATATTATATTTTAAAAAATTCATAACCATTATGAAACGCGATAGTGATGGTAATACGCTTTATCATTTCCCGTATCTTCCGTTGGATATGCGCTATCACATTTCTTTTTGAAGACTATAGTAGTGACTATAAGTGAACGTAACTGTACACCAGCGTCCATTACACCGCAGTTGTACGTCTTCTCGAATATCGATTTGCAATGAATAACAGTGCGAAAGAAAAAACAAGTACAGGCAGGTTGAGGCACAATGCCTCAATAATATTGAGAGAAAAGAAAAGAGAGATTGTGCTATTTTATTCTCGATGCGGTCGCTGACGTTCGTGTCCTTGACCAACCAACCAACGTTTAATATATGGTGCGAGCAGAGGGTAAAGAAGGAAGAACACGTGTCCGCAATAATATACACTAGCGTAAACTTGATTATACCGCGGATACGAAAGAAGTATGAACGATACGAGGGCGTATCCCATGAAAACAAAAGTATAAAGTTTCATAAAAATCCAAGCAAGCATGCGTGCTTCCCATCGCGTTTTCAGGAGCGTTTGCATTTTCTCGCTATTTTGTAACACCGGTCCAATCTAGAAAAGACGAATGAGAAATGAGGATTGAACGAGCAAATAACAATCAAATATAAAAAAAAAACTTCAAAAGCTTTCTGTTTGTAACCATAATTATATACTTACATCTCGCTCAAAGTACATCACGATAAATTCCATGAAGAAACAGTGATAGTATCCAGAGTGAAAACCGTGCCAGAGGGCAAGGAAGAGCAGTGTAATTATTTGACTGTACATTTTTGAACCTAGAAACCTTAGCCTCTTGTAAATGTATTCGGCACACCAGTGATTGGTGTTTATGTTGAACGAGAGAATGTAGTGATTAAACTGTGTAGTAGTTTCAAATGTTCGCAGTTTAACGTTCGCGCAACCGTCCCATTTAATTCGACCTTTAGCATCTTTTCCATTATATGTGAGACCAAAGGTGATGCACACCTGAAATCGAACATTGAACTATATAACGACACAACAAACACACATTACAAATAAAGATGAATAACGTTGAATATGTGTTCGATTACGTACCCCTTCTGTGATTAGCCAGACGCTGACGTATTTGTATAGATTGATACGGCCCCACAGGCCAATCAATAGGCACTTCTTTATTAAATTCAACTTCTGAAATGATGGTTCAAAGAAATATTGATCGGAAATATAAAGTGTTCCGATTTGGAATATCGCTACATATATGAATCCGATGAAAGCTCGTAACAATCCAGCTGACACGCAGTCCGGCAGCTTGATGACACCAGTTTGAGGGTCCTAAAATATAAAAACATGCTTATATTAACATTAAATAAATATTTGTATTTTCTCAAACTGAAGAACTAAATAGTCCCCGAGCTCATCGACAGACTAGCATTTTTCCAATTCATTAACATACGCGATCTGTGAGCAGTCCATTGACATAGTCCAAGTATCGTCGCATACTAAACTGTGGCCCGATTAGGAAAGCCCCTGGGAAATAAGCGTATGCCGCAATTTCCAATAGCGACGGTCGCTCCTTCAAGGCCACACGCTTTTGGATATCGGAGAGCTCCTCCTACAACACCATGATCGTTACATCGCGAAATGAACGAGATAATAGAATTATGAAAAAAATAGCGTTTCG
The DNA here is from genome assembly GCA_901521435.1 of Crematogaster levior. Classification (NCBI taxonomy): domain Eukaryota; kingdom Metazoa; phylum Arthropoda; class Insecta; order Hymenoptera; family Formicidae; genus Crematogaster; species Crematogaster levior. The sequence continues at coordinate 14,109 of CABEGB010000875.1, read as the reverse complement.
TACGTCACGTTTCTGACCGTCCCATAAATTAAATGCAAGTCCTATTAACCTAAGGGTCAGCACGCACTGCGGCATTGTCCATTTTATATCGTAATCTTGGGTACTGGTGGTGTAATAGCCTGTATTGGAAAACAATTTGTGTTTAACAAATAACAGTTGTTTAAATACTTTATAGCTCGAAATGATGAACGAAAGAAAACCAGAAAACGCTCATCTACGAAATAAAACTAAACGATTGCAAAATTAAAAAATAAGATTTCTATAAGTTAAAACAAAAATTATAATGGTAAAATTATAATGGTAATAAAAAAAATTAATATTAAAAATATTTCAAATATATGCTATTTCAAATTATCGGTACATATTACTCGCAACTTTTTGAAGGTCGAATATCAAATATTTTTTATTAAGAACATAGTAGTGATAAATCGCATGTAATATAAAAAAATTGTACTGCATTGTTATAACTGTCGTTTGATTTTATATTTCAACTTTCTGACCAGTTTTAATCTCTATTTAAATTTACAAAGCGTGAATTTAAATTGTAAGAATAAGTTTGTCGCTAGAAATTTTGAAAATATTATTTTAATTAATTCCACGTCACTGCGTCAGATAGCTCGAGAATATGTAAATAGATAGTGCCGCAGGGTAAATGTATAAATATATGCGTGGACCAGTTTTTCCAGAGTGTGAATAAGTTTCCAAATTTGCCGTCATTGTTGCTTTACCGTAAAGTAGATACGTCATGTTGAAGAGGAGCGTTACTATGACAGACAATCCGGTGCTGCCGAGAATCATCAGAATCAGATACGTCACGCATACCGCCGTCGATGAATGGAGTATATTACAATCTGCAAAATTATTATTATTATTATTACCATAATCATCTTTAAGAATATACGAACGCCAACATATCATTTGCGTGTCATTCTCCGCGAATTGAGATATTGTTCGAGTGAATTACCGTAATTCCAGTAACCAATTGAGAGACCACACGCTATGAAAAAAAAGTGCTGACGAATGGGGTCTTTGCCGTAGAGCGTATACCTATGAAGAAGAGCAACGGGGAATCCTGAAATAAAATTACATATTTTTTATTATTTTCTTTCTCGATCATTTAGGTCGACATTAATTATTTTCACAAATTTTTGTGTCTTTTCTGAGTTGTATAGCAATTTTGAGTGAGATAATTATTATCTCATTCAAATTCAGATAAATATTAATCTGTTACAAAAATGTTGTATAAATGCATAAAATTTATATATTATAATTTCTCTAAACATAGCCAAAATTATTTATACAATTATTTATACTAATTTTTTAATAAATTTTGTTTAAGAAAAATGATTCTTACAACTTAAAATAATAAAATAACATAATATATGTATTTGTAACACGGCAACAAATTATAAGAATAATATTTGTAGAGCTGCATATAAATATTGATCATTTATTTATTTATTTATCACTTTTATCTTTGGTAAACATTTTACAATATCACACGAAGAAAAAGTAATTTGTTTGCACAGCATGTTTACACAATTACGAAATTTTACTAGCTATATACACAGCAATGCGATTTATTAAAAACATTAATTTCATTAACATTAAGAAATCATTGATTTCTCTTAATGTTCATTATTTGATTATTAATTTTATTAAAATTGAAAAATAATTTTGCTAAATTAGCAAATTATTTAGCTATAAAAATAAAATAATTTCTGTTTTACCAAATATGTTTTGCTGTAATGTTGAATAATTTGAAAAATTTGTTACAATAGCGAAATTCTGTTGTTGTCACATCGAATGCAGTAGTATTAATAGTAGTATTAGTAGTGATAACAGTGATAACTCACTGCACAGCAAAATTATTTTTCTTTGTGAAGCAAAGGGAATAAATATGTGTAATAATATCTTTTGTAGAAAACTCAAACTTAACATTCAGATATTATATTAAAAATGAGATCTCAATTGGACTTTTTTATAAATCTATGAATTATTTACTGAATCGAAAGTAATAAATCATATTGGAAATAAATATCGTTTAAATATCAAATATCAACGCTCGTTTTGGCTGAACTTAATTACTGCTGTGTAAATTGTAGCTAAATAAATTGAAGCCGATTACACATAATTTCATATCTAAAGAAAATCCCAAAAAATAAAAAAAATTAAATATTAAAGAAATACCTTTGATAAAATACGCTATAAAAAAAGTAACATAGAATTATCTATTTTCAATATTTTCATATTCCTTTTAAGCAAAGGAAAATAAAAATAATCTCGGGGTTTTGTTGGTTTCTATAACCTTTCGATATAGTACGATAAATCATTGTTGCCGAAATTGAAAAATGAGATTTTGGCCAGTTTTTGAAGGAACTTTGGACTGTGCATTGTAATGTTCTATTATTAATGTAAACAAGAAATGGGAGACGATGATTAATCATCGAAATGATATAATCTTACGAGAAGTCTACTTTTAGACTAATAAAAAAAGTAATATATGTATAATGATATAAGGCGTTTTGTACAATATTATAATTATATCATAATATAATTATAAACATTACAATTTTTTATAATAATTCTATTACGAGTTATTTATAATTACACAGGCCTGCGAAATTTGAGGTTTTGTCAGTTACAGGAATGAAAAGAGATGGATCTTATAATTTTTTTGATGCTGAAAATGAATCTGGGCTCAGAAATTCTCTAGCATGTTAGGTTTTAGAGTAATTTCAGGTTAAATGGCGCAAAAATGGCCATTTTGGCCAATTTCAAGCAGTTATTGTGGGGGAACGAATTGTTATTGTTTATTTCGGAAAACGGCATCGTATAGTACTAGTCTTCAGCTTTAAAATCTATTTTTGATTGCCACTATACGATTTGTTTTGGCTGAAATATGAAAGATTATGGTTGGATCATCATGATATTATCTTGTCTTCACTGACTGGAACATCATCTTCAGATCTTGCCTTCACTGGCTGGATCATTATCTTCTGATCTTGCCTTCAATGGCTGGATGGCTGGATTTTGTCATATTCAATCACCATTTTCCATTTTAATAAAACTAATATTTTCTCATTGCTTATGAGAATGAGAAACGTTAACAAGCGTTATTCTAAAATATCTAGATGTTGTGATCCACATTATAATTCGTAGTATAACATGTATATCTGACATGAGTGAGTGGCAATGGTTTATTGGATTCATCATGTACACGACAATCTTCTATCTTTCATATCTCAGCCAAAACAAATCGTACAGCGGCAATCAAAAATGGATTTTAAAGCTAAAGACTAGAACTATACAATGCCGTTTTCCGAAATAAACAATAACAATTTGTTCCCCCACAATAACTGTTTGAAATTGGCCAAAATGACCATTTTTGCATCATTTAATCTCAAATTACTCTAAAACCTGACGTGCTAGAAAATTTCTGAGATTCATTTTTAGCGTTAAAAAAACTATAAGATCCACTTTCTCTCATTTATGTAACTGACTCTCGCAGGATTGTGTTATTATACATTCAGTGATTTTTATCTTATTTAGTATTCATTCAAACTTGCTTGAATTCGCTTTATTTCGTTCTCTGATAAATGGGTATAATTAAAAATTCTAAAATTATAGTCAATATAGTAAAATTAATAAATTTTTATCAGACAAAATATCATAATAAACGCAGTATGCGGGAAACGAAAATTCCGAAGGTAAAACTTGACTCCTCTTTTCACACTTCGCTTCTCGTTTTATCAAATCTCATTATTTATAGACACAAACACGTCTATTATACGTATTGTCTTATCTGTATTCTGTCTGTTTAGAAAAGTACTTCTCTTATTTTACGCTCCGTTCCCTCACAACAACAAGCTATCATTTTGCCACGGATACAACATAGTAAGAACCCCAGCTTTCTTTTTGTATTTTTTTTCCACCTTTTTCATGCTTTTCGTAGTTATCAGATTTGGAATCAAATCTCGTACAACGCAATAAAGTTTCAACGTATTATTATTGTAAACTTATTATTATCGTATCATTATTGTATATTATCATCATTGTATAGTATCATACGTCTTCAACGTTGTTTTAACAGAAATTCGTCCAATGTGCAATGAACATTTCAATTGCTCGGTTTAAGTTCTGCCAAAAGAAAAATAAAACCCGTCTCGTTTACAACGGAGTAATCACATCTGTTTCTCGGTATGAGTAACGTTAGTTATGTAACGGACGCGCGATCGTAAATAAACACACTTATACAAGTAGAGAGAGATGATACACAAATTTACATATATGCATAACAAAGCACGCACACGCGCGCACGTGCCTCTCATCTCCATATACATTTCATATTTCTTTTCATTTACACACACAATTGTAACTGCGCCAAAAAAAAGGATGTTGCATCGACGTATGCAGAAGTACAAAGTACAAAGTATAAAATTCAAGTAAAATGTGCACAAAAAAAGGGAGACGAAACGTGATTTTAATGCGATTAAAAAGAAGAATAAAGAGTCAGAATCAGAAATCTGTAGGCATGTGCTTTCCCAGAGCACATTGTGACGTTTCTCAGAGACATGTGTGCTGCCTGACCCTTTCGTGGGAAACGAGACTGACAAAAGAGACGGTAAGGGCGTGTGTTTTAACGATTACATTACGCGCAACCTTCGTGTAGAGGCAATTACGTCGTTATTGTCAACTACATTACTATATACCAACACGACGTAACGCAGCGAGGCGAGGGGGTGAGGCGGAGGCAAGGGAGGAGGAGATACAGGGAGGGTTGCACGCTGGCGATCGAGCGGAGTCATGAATGAACGCGGATTGATTTGAGCCAAGTCGAGGAATCTTGGCTGACGACTCGGGAAAGAGGGATGGAGGACGCGAGATCTTGCAGGGACTGCGCCCCGCGAAAGGGGCGGGGAGGGGGAAGTTGGATCGCCCCTTGTGACGACGTAACGTGGAGCAGAGAAACGGTTAGGTTTACCCAGCAGAATAGAGACGAGGAGTCGCAGCGCGGCCTCCGGAGCACTCAGCAACGTCGCCAGTCTCGCCAGCCCGCCCGGGCTGTGCGCCACCACGTTGTCCATGACCGACGACGATGACGGTGGAGAGGACAGCGACGAAAATGCGATCCCTCAAATGTAAACAGCGGCGCGGAGTGTACGCGGCTGTATGCTACAGCATGGCCGTGTCCGCTACGTGTCCCACGCGTGTGTCGAATCTCTTATCGGCCGCGGCGTGCCGCAAACTGCGCCCGTCAGCAACGCGTTCGCCTGGTTCACTATCGAGCTCGCGCGGCCTGCACAGAATGCGGCCCGCGATTAACCTTCACCACCGTCGTCGCCACCAATGCCACCATCGCCACTGACCGTCGCCACCACCGCTGTCGCAACGGCGGCTGTGCGGGGTGACGACACTGACGACGCGACGCCGTTACCGGGACGACAGACGACGCGGCCGAGAGAGAAAGAGGGAGAGAGAGGGGGACGCGTGACGATTATAAATCAGGTGTTTAGATTAGACAGAAAAATTAGGATGGAACGTCAACTACGCCATCTCGCGGCTCGTTTTGAAAGAAAGCTGTGTTTTCCTTGAACGACGTTTTTCTGATCGAAAAATCCGATTCGGGCTTTGCGTTATTAATTCGTGGTATCAACCCGACAAACCAACTATTAACCGACAGTAATATTACATCTGTGTTATAATGGCCTACTCAACGTAACTGTTGTACAACATGTTTCAAGGAGAACAAGAAAGTCAAAATAATGTCAATTTGACGTCATATTGACTGAATTATGACAAGAAAATGTCACGTTTTGACGTCGTGATTCGGTCAAATATGATGTCAAATTGACATTATTTTGACTTTCTGTTCTCCTTGAGGTATTATGTTATACTTATACTGTTGGGGAAATTATAATGTTACTTGCTGCATTTGCTGGGAATATTCGTATGACGCGTAGAGGGAAAGTAAAAATACTTTTACACGATAAGGGACTTTATCGATTAGTCTCAATCGGCCCACTGCACCTATTCTGTAATTCTTAATAAGTGTCGCAATGTCGTACTGTCGTTGCGCAAGTATAATGTATGATAAAAAAAACTCAGCGGAACAAACTTCCTGCTGAGTTCAGAAGAAATTATGCTTAATAAACAGTTAATGCTTAATAAACGGTTAACGCTGTTTGATTTAGCTGTCTATATTTAGACGTGTTGATCTGCGAACCGCTCCTCTAAGAATAAAAATATAGTCCAATCAACGCGAAGCGCTAACTTCAAGTCAATATAATAATAACGACGCTGTCGTTATGAATTACAAAACGGGAGTTAATGAGTTACTGAGATAATCGTTGAAAAACCGTCTTCTAGAAAAATGATGAAAGAACCCAGCAAACGTCAACTAACATTATCAATATTATAATTTCAATTTCAATCATTTCTATCTATTCAACGATAACTGTTATGTACATAACAATTGTATTACACTTCTCAGCACACACCAACTAACATCAACATAACATCCCAGATAGCACAACTGATCCTTTTGATTTCAAAAAGAATTCACTTTCTTGAGTTCTTTTCGAATTCGCGTAATCTGTTCGAAATGAACTAAAAAAGAATTCCTTTTCATTGCGAATTCTTATGGACTCGAAAAGGAATCCTTTTTGAATCTAAAAAAGAACTCACAAATGGTGACATAAAAGTGAAGTCTTTTGGAATGCTGAAAATACTTTTAGAACAGAAATGGGATGGAAAAAGAATTCATTTTGTAAATCGGGGACCAAAAAAGAATTCTTTTTGAATTCTCTGTGCTATCTGGGATCAATGTTATAATTTCCCACTCAACAAATGGTGCTTTCTATTTAGTGACACAAATCGACACAATCATTCTATCTTTTTTTTAACATTCATAAATAACAAAGAATGACACTTGTGTCGACTTGTGTCGCTAAATGGGAAGCACCAAATATAAATGCAATATAACGCGTGTTATATCAGTTACATTGTTGAGTGGAAAATTATAATATCGATGCAACGTTACTGCTAGTTGGCGTTTGCTGGGGAAAAGTGCACACGTCTCAGCTGAAAAAAGAAAAACACAACTGACTTAAAAAACGTTGCATCTCGCTGTATAAAAATAAATTTAAAGCATTGAGAGAAGTATGTAATAATTTTAAACAAAAAATGTTAACGTGACAAATACTACATAATATCGTTTAAATCTATTTTCGTAAAAAAAAAGTAGCGTCACAATTTCGAGTATTCTCGACTGTCGCGTTTCAGATTCGCCTCGCTGTTGCGTCTCCCTCGATTGCATTGTCTGTTCTTAATAACTTTTTACATCTCTCACCTTTTCTCCTTTTTTTTCTCTAATTGTACGTCTATATTTCAGTCTAAGTGAAAACGTGGAATGTGCTATACAAAGACCAGATCTTGATCGTGGGTAGTACAATCAACGTGGCGGCACGTCGCACGATTAAATGGGTCGAACGGGGCCAATCGAGGCTGAACAGCGGGCCAACTGGGCCGACAACAGCTTTCGAGCAGGGCTGCGCGGATGTCGGTCGGAGTTCAGTGTCATGAGCGACGATCTTTTATTTCAGGGAAGATCGATCGATCGAGCGACCGAGGATACGAATTGGACTGCGCGCGTTCGCCAGTCGTCAAAGATTTTATTCCTCGCGCACGTGTCAGTCGCGTTTGCATAGTCACCATGATAAGGAAAAATACGAGTTGACACTTTATTTATTAGTATCTCGCAATAGTCCGGCCTTGATTAGAAACCGAACGGATGAGGAGCGCCGATAGCCGAGCGAGAAATTGCACTTTCTCTGGAAACGCAGGCGCGGTGAAATGCCCAGAGAGTGTGCTTCTCTCTAGTCACTTTCGCTCTCTCTTGCCTCCGTCGTCGGGTGAAATCCTAGATAAGTGGTCCCGATAGGAGAGGCGAGCGATGTCCCTGAATTGATGTGAAAGCACGACACTGCTGCAGGCAGGGCATTGAAAACGCTATACACGGAAAAAAGTGATTAACTACTATAGCAAAACTATTTGTAAAATATGGACAGCTAACTATTATTTGCAGCAAGAGCTATGATTTTGCAATAGCAGCAAAACCTTTGTCAACTTTAACAAAACCTTTTGTTAAAGTTGAGAAAGGTTTTGCTACTATTATTTGCAGCGAGAGCTATAATTTTGCAATAGCAGCAAAACTTTGTCAATACTTTAACAAAACCTTTTGTTAAAGTTGACAAAGGTTTTGCTACTATTATTTGCAGCGAGAGCTATAATTTTGCAATAGCAGCAAAACCTTTGTCAACTTTAACAAAACCTTTTGTTAAAGTTGAGAAAGGTTTTGCTACTATTATTTGCAGCGAGAGCTATAATTTTGCCATAGTAGCAAAACTTTGTCAATACTTTAACAAAACCTTTTGTTAAAGTTGACAAAGGTTTTGCTACTATTATTTGCAGCGAGAGCTATAATTTTGCAATAGCAGCAAAACCTTTGTCAACTTTAACAAAACCTTTTGTTAAAGTTGAGAAAGGTTTTGCTACTATTATTTGCAGCGAGAGCTATAATTTTGCCATAGTAGCAAAACCTTTGTCATCTTTAACAAAAGGTTTTGTTAAAGTATTGACAAAGTTTTGCTGCTATTGCAAAATTATAGCTCCTGCTGCAAATAATATTTAGCTGTCCATATTTTACAAATAGTTTTGCTATAGTAGCTAATCTTTTTTTCCGTGATAGAAATCGATATTAATGTTAGTTTTCATATTATAAAACTGGTTCTCAATCGAGATAAAAATTGACAACGTGTTGTTGGACAACGATCCCAAGAAGAATTTGACATCATATTGACTAAATTATGACAAAGGAATGTCATGTTTTCGTCGCGATTCGGCCAAATATAACGTCAAATGTCATGACATCGAATTTCTTACATCAAATTCAATTTCTTTTCTCTTCATGAGGTCAAAGTAACACGGAAAAGGAATAATATGAAAGCCAAACAAGGAAGAGAATAATAACGTATGTAAATAACGTATGTAAATTAGTATCCATAGTAATGCAATTTTAATTGTGATTAATTACGATTGTATTATTGCATGCAAGTTAATTTATTACTATTTAATAAATTCTTTTATATGGATATTATTTCCTTTTGCGAAATAAATCTCAAGAAATAAATTAGAGATCGGGGTACTTTCGATCATGAAATTGAACTGCTAAAAAAATTAATAAGAGTATAACATGATTCTCTCTTGATTCCATTGAAATGATTGATTTTAATTAGTATTATAATATTATACTAATTATAAATATTATAAGTATTATAAATATTAAGCGAACGTTTCAGTTTGATTTAATTTAGGTTTAAGTGAATTTACAAGTGTTGTAAATTCACTTAAGTAGTTTGGATTTACTGTTGATTTATACTATGACCTATGACAAAGCCTTTGGACTTCAGTTAGATTTGGTTCAGTTTGTACAATTTGTCACAATTTCTCAATTCCAATTGCTTCGCGTATCGACATATCGACATTTATGTATTCTCCGCTCATGTATTCTTCACTGCGACGTTTATTAATCTCACGCTTCTGAGTATATTCAAATTTTTATACAATACAATACTTGAAATTTTAATTTCCCGACCTATGACACTTTAGTCTGATTCCATTCCATGGTTTCGTTACATCGTCAACACATTTATCTATTGGATTTACCAGTCTTTCAGCACCTACCGTTGAAGCAAGTGAGGGAATTCTTAAATATCGCTGAAACCCGAATTGAGTTCGAGAATAATGTATATACTTCTAATACAATTAAACCATTTCACAATAAGAACCGCGTTATACTCTCATCTTTTAACTTTGTTACTTTAGTTGAATATCAATATACCAATTACAAGAGAGAAACTATTACTTATATCAGCATTTAATAGCAACAGTAATACAGTAAATTACTGAAAAATTGCATTTATCATCGATATCACCAAAATTTTCGGTTAAATACCAGTATTCGACATCTAACCGGTAGTTGAGGGTTTTTAGCATTACGATTCTACATATGGAATGAAAACACGCGATGTAAAGTTATTATACGACGTTCAGTCCTTCAGGCTGAGAGGACAGGAAAGAAGGAATAATAACAGACTGCTTTGCATTAATCTCAGGTCGTCTTATTTCGCGAGAATAAACTTAAGTAACATCATCAGCGTAGTATCGCGGGTACGTTATGCACACCCGCGCATTTTTCCATTTTTTGTAAACGCATGTGTGTGTCTATCACAGAATAAATGTGGTCGGAAGACCCGCGACACGATGGAGAATAATGCGCGATCGCTATTAGGTATCATCCCTTACGCAATCGCCTCGCGTCGCGGTTACGCACAAGCATACACACGCACTTGCGTGTCCGCACCACGCGTCACGCACTCGGAACCTCATGCAAATCTCCTCCCGTGGCTCCCGTGAAGTTACATCTCGCGGCTCATTATCCTACGCGTAACATCTTTTTTATTATTGCGTGACCCACCGCGATTCCAAACTTTCTCGCATCGAGAAAGTGGGTACCTCGCGGAGGAAACATCACTTCTTTCACCTAATTTTCTTCAACTAATTCAAAACGCTTTGCAAACAAATCATGTTCATTCTCCGAAACGGAACGCTTAAGGTATTTCTCGTGTACCGTATACCTACCAATAAATCAGTGCGCTGAAAGTAACTCAATAATATTTTTTAAATTATACACAAGACATTAACGAAAACATATTTGAATTTCTGTTCTTATATTGTGTAAATAAAAAAAAATTATTTGAATTGTTTAATAATACTTAATACTTTTTTTGTCATTTCAATTTTTGATTTTCGACTAATATCGTACGGCCTTGTCAGCATTTACATTAAGTATATATGAATAAGCGCACACTAAATACTAGCATCAAATACTAGAAATACTGGTTTTTAATTTTTTTCTCGACAACGGCACGTCAGAATATTTTTATTTTTTTTACAAAAATAATCGTTATATTTTCTCTTATTATTGTGTGAATTTTTAACAAACAATCGTAAGAACCGTTTTTAAGTTATCATGGAAAAATGAATTTTTACCATTGCTTTAGATAGGGAATTAAGTAAACATTGACTGTCAATAATTCGAAAATTAGATGTCAGATCGATTTCGTGCATAGAGTTAAGTTGTAAGTTTTGTTATTATCTACAATTTAAACACTATTTTTAAAAAATTCCAAGAAAACTTCACACGAGAAATACCTTAAATCGAAACAACATTATTGAAGAAATAAATTAGTATATAGAATTAATATTACATGAGTAATAAATAATATAAATATGTTTATATATTTTTATACAAGGTAAGGAGAAAGTATCTTCCCTCTGCAATCCCCAAATATGTCTAAAAATTTATGAGTTTTTTGTTTTTCAGATCCAATCGATTTATCGTGTTATTTTATAAAGAAATCGAATTAAAATAATAGCAAAGTCAATAATATCCTTATGAGATATTTCACATTTTATCAAAATAATACTTAAAATATTTCTCTATCTTTCGTAAATTATCGAATTTGTTTATAACTTTACATTAATATTTTTATATTTAGGATAAAAATAAATTATGTGAAAAAATATTGTTCTATTTAAAATAATATTTATGTGAATTTTATGAAAAATGCATGCGATAAAAGTTTATTTTTTGTTTGAAAATGCAAAATTTTTGTGTAAAATATTTATTTTTTAAGTGCTTTGCTATTTAAAGTAGAGCATTCTATTCCGAGACATTCTCCTCGCTATGTATATCGTTCAACGATCTCCAACGTATGTAAAGTTTAATACTTAACATCAATAGAGCAGTCACGTTCACATATTCACAAATTAAGATGAATTAGTCTAAATTTCCCTTCTCTCTTTTATCGAAATTGGCACTTGTAACGTTTTCTCGGACGCAACAGATTGATTCTAGCTTTACTACACAGCGTCTTGCAACGCGAAATTGTCAAATTTAATTAAATTCAAGCATAAAAAAGATCAGTCTGTTGTTCGCATATAGTCAAATCCTTTTCATCTCTTTAATCGTCTATCAAACCCCAAAAGTAGTTTTAAAATTCTCTCTCTGCGCGAGCTTTGTAAAAGCAAATCATAGGGAAAGCATCATAAAAATAATATCACAGGACAGTCCGAGTTGTTAGTCGCTTATACGTCTTATTTGTTTATAGAGTCGTCTTAAATTATACATTTGCTGGGCGCATCACGTTACGAGAGCGAAAGGAAAAGTTAGGAAAGTGGGGTATTCTGCATATTTTAATTATTTGTAAAAGCTACTCATGTCCACGCGTGTAACTTCATTACTTATATCCGGTCGCATTCTGCAAGCTTGTGTCTTGGTATCTAAATCAATAACAATCTTAACGTTACTACAGTACTGTAAAGCTGTCACAACCACGTAATGTTTATCGAGCGGGCGAGCGATCGAAAAGAGATCGGCGTGGCGAAATGTGAAGTTCTAAGGGCGACGCGACTGACGGCAGCTTCTCCGCAAAACGCACGCGTCTTTTTTTTTTGTCCTTCTCTCTCTCTCTCTCTCGTACGTGCTACAGGTTTACGCTTATTTTGCCACGCGCGGTTAAATTATACATATATTTATATAAAGAATACCGCCAATGTGTACGGCGCACATGTACACGTGTATAATAATCGCTGCGAAAACATAACGTATAAGTCTTGTCGCTGGAACGAGATTTTCTGCTTCACTGACTGTTTTTTTTACGTCACTATTAATAGAGTTTTTAATTATATGTACATATAAACGTTCATTAAATCATTTTATAACAAGTTTTTAATTTTTTATTACATCGGTTAACGAAGAGACTTAGATAAGTCCGGTTTTGAAGAAACGAGTTATTTATGATTGCATTACCAATTTAAGACAAAATTATGAAATATATCTGCTATGACTTCTTCGAGGTCAATATTTCAAGACCGCTTCTTTGAGTGGAGATAAAATGATATCTCTTCGTGTAAACGAGTACGCGGTTTAGAAAATTAACTGCAAATATTTAACCCAGGAAACACCAACTACAACAGTACATCAATTATAATTACATCAGTTACATTATTTCCCATTCAAAAATATAAGCAATATGACACATGTTGTACGTAACAATTACATTGTTGAGGAAATTATAATAGTGATGTAATGTTACTGTTGGTTGCTAATCTCAATTAATGGTGACGTGTAAACGTAGCGACACGAAACAGGCACGTGTATGTACGTGATATTATACATACGTGCGCCAGGTCACATATAAGCATATTTATATGAATCTCTCTCTTGCTTTGTCTTATCACGCGTATATATTCACCGATAATACATCCGGTTCTCTCTAGGCCATGACCGTACCTAATATAATATACCAGATTTTTAATATTTAGACTCTTTATGGTTTCTTATCTCAAATAGAGGCTTTTTATTATATATAACTTTCTTTATATTCATCAAATATTACGTTAACAGGTAAACACATTTGATTCTTTTGTCTTACATGCTATAGCACGCGAATTATGCGTGATAAATACTTTCCTCTTGTACATATGTGGTCTGTTTTTCATCAATGTTTGTTTTCTGCGTTATTCGGGATAAATTTACTTTTGCCCCGTAACATTGCGTGTCAATAACATCGCGGTTTTATATAATATTTTGACATTTTACTTTATACTTTAACTCTCCTTTTCCTATTTGTCTTTTAAACTGTGAAAATACAATATAATCTCCTCCATGCCAAAATATTTCGAGCAATTAAACTTTGCAAGAAATCTAAGCAATGATTGTACCAGCATATCAAATGTTATCATTATTCGTCTTTTTTATGCTATTATACTTTTTTTATTTTCATATCGCAAAACAATATTTGAGTTTAATTGTTTCAAAAAAATTTATGCAAAAAAATACTTTTGAATATGATTTTACGATTTCTTTTTGTAAAGAATTAAAAACTTATCAATGCTGGTTCCTCTCTTTCTCAAAAAACACAGATGTCAAGAATTCAAGCAAAATAAAACAAGTTGCAAATAATAAATATAGTCTTTAAATCG
>CABEGB010000874.1:0-178809 GCA_901521435.1 Crematogaster levior | reverse complement strand
TATGAAATCGGATATAATAGTATTTTTACAAAATTCTTTTTCTGTAATCTTAAAACTTGTGATTACACTACTCACATATGTGCCGCCATATTGTTTTACATCATGTTGAGCTGAGGTAGCGGAGAAAATGTTTGATGGAAAAAATGGCGTCCGCTCACTAAACATGTTGAGTATCGGTGACTGAGCGTGCATCTGCTGAACGCGACCATTGATTGATACACAAATGTAACCTATACCTGTCAAACCAGGTTATGGGCGCGTTTGAAAACTTTACCTGAGTTATATTTTTCACTGTCGTCGCCGCTAACAAACTTTCGTTTATCGACATCAATTACTGTCGATCGATTATCGATCATACTCTATTTCTTTGCCCCTCACCGCGGCCGCTCTTGCCCACACTTCCAGAGCATCACTAGCGCAATCTTATGTCGAATGCCTCAACTGTAAAATCTGAGCGGTCGACAACGACGACGACGACGTTTCTTAAATGATATTTTTCACATTTTAACTTTGCATCGTAATAACTTGATTTATAGAGCATGTAGCCCAAAAATAAAAACTCTCTTATTATATAATTCGACTTCGCTCTATCGATCGAGATCACTTAGAACTCAATCCGTTGAGCGGATATATGAAAACTAGAAATATTGAGTGCTCTCAACTGTCCGATTCGCGTAAAGAGACACGGGAGCGTCTTGTTGCTTACGCGGACTTAGCACAAGACACTACCGTGTCTCTTGATTATATGTGTTTATATATATATAATTAAATACTAAATAATAAGATTGGCGAAAAGTTTAAATACTTTATTTTTATTGTTTTTTAAGAAATAATCATATGTTAACACAGGGCATAAAAAATTTAGTTTTTTGACATTTGACGTATAAAAGAAAACACTATAGAAGTTCTTTAATATAAAGTCTATAAATTAACAAAAAAAAGTATGGAATTGTTGTCATTAAAAAAAAATTGTTAGAATGCACGTAAATAGAGTAGAGAGATAAAAGTATGTTTAGGAAAAAAGTAATTTTATATTTATTTCATATTTATTGTGTGTGTGTTTGTGTTTATCTTCTTTTTCTTTCTTCTTTAAAATAGGCTAGGCCTGTTTTTTCTTTGTCCCCTATGCCTGGTGTCAGGCGATGTAAGGTCATCGCTCCACCTTTTCCGCGGTCTTCCCGGGCTCCTTCCTGTTTGTGTTTATATTATTATTATCTCAAATAAAAATCTGAAATAAAAATATATAAGCCCAGACAACACACGATATCCTATGGATATCCGTTTTATGTCCATTTCATGTCGAAATGTCCATGGACTTTAATAAGGCATCCATAAGATAGACATTTGTGGACATTCTTGAAATATCCCAAAACGGATACGTTTTGTATATCCAGTTCAAATATAACTCTGCATACATATACGCATAAATTTCGCTCACACCACTAGGCGTCGCAAGAACCATAAACTTTCTCGCAAGTAAAAACTTACTTGGAAATATATATGTATATATGTACAAGTAAGTCTAAGCTATAATTATTCACCATGTGAATCACAATTTTGGAATGTGGAATTTTCGAGGATGTAGCTGTTCTAAACACGGCAATGAAGTTATAACTTGAAAATGAAATATACAAAAATATCTTATTTTAAAATATATATTTTCAAGCGTTTAAACTAAATTAATTTTGTGCTTGAAATTTATTATTATTAATGAACCTCTCCTTTATATACTTTGGAATGTTTATTATTTTGGTAATAATTACAAATACTAGAGTACTGGAAATTATGTCCATTTTAGTTCCTTCTTTGGATATTCTATAGACGTACAGAGTAGTGACAAACAGACGTTCTATGGACATTCTATGAACGTTCATCGGATTGTATTCGGATATCTTATGGATGTCCGATATCCAAACTCGAACGTCCGATGAACGTCCATAGGACGTCCATGTGCTATCTGGGAGTATAAGATGTAAAAATATTATATTTTCTGAATTTAAAAATATTTCTTTTACCAACATTTAAGAAAAAAGTAATATCATATTTACTTAATGTTATTCGTAAAATAAAATATTTGAGATAAAAATACTACATTTTCTTAAAAATATTTCTTTACCAGCAATTTGCATAAACGAAGTACCTATGTTCTTCGCACATGGCTGTGCTACATCCAAGAAGCAATTCTACATTTTTAAAAATGTTTTTCTAAATTTTGATTTTGACCAACAAAAATCAAACTCATAGTATCCGCCAGCACGCCAATCGTTTTGTATATAAACAAAAACTGACTGATGTCAAACTTTTGAGCTTGAAGTATCCCTACTATAAATTTTTTCCTCGAAGAAACCGCCTACAAACAAGTTTTTGGAAAATGTTTAGTAATTAAAATCGCTAAGGGCACGAAAGATTCATGAATTTCGAGGGATATATTTATTAAAATACATGAAATATTGTATATATATATATATATATATATATATGTATATATATATGAGATGTATGGAATATGTGAAATAAGTCATTATATGAAATATATGACAGCTTTATGAGTTTCGAAGGATATATTTATTAAAATATAATATGAAATATTTTTTACATATTACTCCTTATTACATGAATTTCCATAAGATGTTGGTCTTTAATAGTACATTACTTTGCCACTATATCTAGACTCCGTGTTCATAGTCTCAGTCGGTCTATTCATAATTTTCAAGACCGTCTTATATAAGATAATACCTGAAGGTGCTAATATAACTTTAATTGGTTTATAAAAATAATATTTGATAACATTGGCTTATTATACTTAAGATGGTCTTATAAATAATATATAAGCTATATATATTATATATTATATATTATATATTATGTTATGTATTATGTATTTTTATATTATATATATTTTATATTATATATTATATATTATATATATTATATATAAATATATAAGCTAATATTCAATATCAAATAAAAACAAACTATGAATACCGATCTAAACGTATTCGAAATGTTTTGAGCAATCGAGTAATCGAATAATCGACTATCAAATTCGATTTGATTCGGAGAGAGATTCAATCGAACTCGAAAACTTCACGTCTCGACATCTCGCACAACTGTTTGCGAGTTACAATTTTCTGCTTGCTTGAATTTAAGGTTATGTATTCATCATTGTATGTGCCGGCAAAGAGGTTAGATGCGAGTGGCATGTCACGAGAACGATGAACAAGCTGTTATCTAGTCCGATTAAAGAGGTCAGTCAGAAGATTTATGACGGCGTGGTGCGACCGTCTGAGATCTGTAAGGCTTCCATTAAGCTGACTTCAATTGTCAAACCTTTAAACGCTTATATCACCGTGACGAGTGATGTTGCGGGAGACCAGGCGAGCGCTGCCGATGAGAGACAGCAGACAAATTCATTACTTGGACAGCTCGATGGCATTCCTATCGCCATTAAGGACAATTATTGCGTTAAGGATAAACCTACGACCTGTGCTTCTCGAATGTTGGCAAACTTCTCCCCAGGTTACAATGCCACGGTCTATGAGAAGCTCATGACACAAGGAGCTGTCTTGATTGGCAAGACTAATCTCGACGAATTTGCAATGGGCTCTGGCACTGTAGACTCTCTTTACGGGCCAACAAAGAATTTATGGGGCTCGGAAGTGTTGTCTCAATTTTATTCGTATGGATCTTTGCAAGTTACCATGAAAGATCTACATGAAAAAGATACGTGGCGCATAGCAGGTATATTGCTACAAATTGTTATTAAACATTGCAATATATACCTTTTTAATTGCTTAGTATACCTTTTTAGTTGGCTTACTTTTTTGTTAACAATTTTTTGGGATATAATAAATATATCTTAGGTGGCAGTAGTGGAGGTTCAGCAGTTGCAGTAGTCACAGGTACCTGCTACGCAGCCTTAGGCTCTGACACTGGCGGTTCCACTCGCAATCCTGCGTCCTATTGTGGTCTAGTCGGTCTGAAACCAACTTATGGTTTAGTGTCGCGTTATGGTCTTATTCCTCTATTAAATTCGATGGATGTACCTGGTATTCTCGCAAGAACAGTAGACGACGCTGTATTAATTTTAAATGCTATAGCTGGTCCTGACCAAGCAGATCCCACTACCGTAAAAAGAGAATATGTTCCAATTAATTTATCCGAAACGATAGACATTAGCAATCTCAGGATTGGGATACCAAAAGAGTACGGGATACAAGGCATAAGTGAAGAAATTGAGGGATGTTGGGAAAAAGTTTCTCGTCTTCTAGAAGAAGCAGGAGCCAGTGTTGTCCCAGTGTCATTACCTCACACTGATTACTCTATAGTATGTTATTCCGTTTTAAATCGGTGTGACGTAGCTAGCAACTTGGCTTGTTACGACGGTATAGAATATGGTCATAGAGCAGATGAATGGAGTTCAGCTCACGAATTATACAAAAGGACCAGATCGGAGGGTTTCAATGATGTGGTCAAAGGTCGTATACTAGTTGGAAATTATTTTCTTTTGGCAGAAAATTATGAAAAATATTATGTCAAGGCGATGAAAATGCGTAGATTAATTGCGCAGGACTTTGACGTTCTGTGGAATAATAACGTAGATGTTTTGCTAACTCCGACTACGTTGACTGAAGCTCCGAATTACAATGAATTTATACAGCTGGACAATCAGACGCAGTGCTTGATTCAGGATCACTGTACACAACCCGCGAACATGGCTGGTTTGCCCGCGATCAACGTGCCAATTAAGCTTTCTCGCAGAGGATTGCCTTTGTCCTTGCAACTAATGACGCCGCTTTTTCACGAACAGAGGCTGCTTACCGTGGCAAAATGGATCGAACAGGCAGTGCGATTTCCGAGACTCGAACTGAAAAATTCATGCTTACTTGAATAAAATAATTTTTCTTGTGAACATTGTATTTTTGTTTTAATTCTTTTAAAATTTGTGACATCCTCCTACTTCACATTAGGTACGATCTGTTACGATTGCCGACTTACAACCGGATTTCATATATATCTTCGAATATTACATATACAATTAGAACGAAAATGAGTAAACAGACATTCGTCGCACAACGACTGTAACCCCGAAGCCATGCAACGCAAACAAATTATACTTCGGTGTACCATCGAGCGTATCTGAAATTCTATTCGTTGAATAATGACGTTTGCTTTTGCAGCTAAACACCCTCGTCTCGTTTCACCACCATAATGTTTGTTATGTACAAAGACGAAATTGTGGTTCTCTTCACCGTAAGACTAAGTCCTTGTTAAAAAGTTGAAAAGTTCAGATATAAAAGCTATTGGCATTTTTTAAATTAAACTTTTATATTTTAAAGGTATTTGCGTGGCTTCCTTTTTATTGAATCCCTGACATTTTGTGTTTACTTTCCATGTCGATTTCAGTTATCTGATATGTATACCCTCATTTTCACTACAAGTTGTCGAGGTTTACACGACGAAACTCTGACATTTCGAAATTCATTGTCTCTCGAGGACTTGAGAATAATTTGAGCAGAGAACAAACAACTGACAATACGCGTGTGCAAAATCTATTCACATAGCGCCCTTGATAATTAAATCGTCGTGACATTTTCGTCCGAGCACTTATTGTTCACATCAGATTAAGAAGCTAACGGAGAAATAAGAAAATCTAATATGGATGAACACACAATTGTGTTTTATTGCAAAACTCGTTACAATATATAATGCAGGATTATAAAAAATAATAATTGCCGATTGTACAATAAACTTAAAGTCGAATATTATAAGATTTATTGAAAATAAATAACTAGTAGACAACTAAATTATTTTAATACAAATATAAGTAATAATTTTTTTGTCTCAAAATAAATCTTGTCTTCACTATTTCAAATGATATTTATTACTTACAGATTTCGTTAAAAAGTTTAGTAAACGAGAAAACATCCAACATCGACGTCATGAATGTTATTTTATGTATCGTTTCTTTTTACAATTTAGCGCATTGTCAGGCTTAAAAAATAGTTCAAAGAACAGAATACAATATATAATATATTCTAATATTTAATATATTCTGCATACACAGTGTACCAAAAGTCACTAATGCTTATTGAAATAATACTAAGATAATCTTGTTTTTTTAATCTGTACATGTCTTACCTATTATTTTTACATACTACTGATTACAGTTACATAGTTATATTTTTATAAGTATTATATCATTTAATATCAATAAATTAATTCAATTTAATGGCCCACCTTGATATGACTTAGCCTACCCTGTACATTGTTTCGTTCTCCCGTAATAGCAACACGCAAATGGTCGAATCATGCGTATTTGGATGAATTCCTATTTAGATGTCACCTGATTTTGTATTCCCTTTTCCTGCTAGATTATGTCATTTCCCGTTTGTCGCTGCACAAAATTCGGTTTTAACCACTACGAAACCATGAGAAACGGAATGATTATGCGTTTCGTCAAAGAGAAAGCGAGCGCTAGTCTTCGTTACTCGTGCAGCATCTTGCATTATCATATTAAATAGAAAATTTAACAATTTCTCTCTCAAATGATGAATCATTCTCCGAATGTTGAAATATATAATTCCGATAATGACGAATTCCTGTTATTTTCCAATCTACTCGCTTTTTGAGAATAAAATTAACGCTTATAAGAACTAATTGTAAGCTACGCCGAAGCTAGGTTGCTTTGTGTGTAATTAATGGCAGAGGAAATAATGTATCTAAGTACCGTGTCCGATATCGAGTAAGCCGCGCTCGTATTACATGCTTTAATCCAGGCTCATAAAGCTTTGCGGCGGTCATCGGCGAGAACGCGCGCCGTGCTTTAGAACATCAAACGCGCTCGGCAATCATTCTTCTTTGAGATTAAAAAATATGAAGTCTTTGTGATCGATGCAGTTCTCAACTCCAGCTCGGTTCCTTCAAACATTGTTTCCTTACCTCGATTAGAGTTTGTCGTAAATCTTTGACTAATATTCTTTATCCGAAAACATGATTGTCAGCTATTTTACGCGTTCGTTATTCCTGTTTGCGCAGTTTTGTGTACAGCACTAATAATGGGGAGGGGCAAGGGATGATTTCGTGTGAGAGAGAGAGAGAGAAAATTATTAAAACTAAATAAAAAACTTAAATTAGGACTCTCGATAATAACATAATAAAGTTTTAAAAGAGGTAGTGAGAGTCAAACGCGATTGTAAGTAAAATAAAAATAAAAATTTTTGTTATTGCAAATGAACATACATATGTATGATGGAAATTATTTGATCGGTAAGCCGAGAAGTTTCCAAAAGATATAGGCATAAAAATTGACTATATGATCACTGTCGTGTGGTCGAAAGAAAATAAGATTCGAATAGAATTAATTGGAGAATAGAATTAATAAATGCATAATATGTAAGTTGATTAAAATAAGCGCACAAAGCCAGAAATGGTAAAAGCATAAATGTATAAAACCGTTAACTAACAAAGATTAAAACTTTTTTACCTTTCTTTCCTTTTCTCCGCGCAATTAATGTTGCAATTATACTATGCACATTTTTACGACTCGATTAATCTCACGACGAAAGTTAGATGGTCATCAGAAACTGTTTCTAAAAACACAGTTCTTTTTCAGATGTCGTTTTGCGATCCAATTGTGAATTGTATAATTTAAAAAAACTGACAAAATCAAGAGACAGACGTGTATATTTGATTCTAAATTTTGCAATTTCGTACGCGATGCGCTGTCGATTATTAGTGATTCCGTGTTGTCTCACAGCCTAATTAACATCTGCTTGTTCAGACCCAAATTACAATATGCGGTTAATGGAAGCTGAATTTGTAGAGCGCGCGAGATCTTCCGATTTACGGGCCAATCGGAATTGAATTTATACATACATGTAATAACAGAGTACACATTCAAACATCCTTTAATATCAGGTCTTTATATGATAAGCCAGTGTTTCCCAAACAAGAGATTACGGAAGTTGTAACACGAGATTTTTGGCCAATATTAACTAATACCATGTACAAATATATACACAGGGTGTTCCGTAAGTTGAGATCAATCACTTAAGAGATGAATGGGAACCCAAAAATAAGAAAGTTGATATGAACATAGGTCCGAAAATGCGTTGTTTTCGAGTTATCGCTATTCTTACGTTGAAATTTGAAGTTGCTTTGCTTCCGATTTTTTTTGTTAAAATTGAAATGAGAGATGGTTTTTATGAGTTTTATAACATAATTAAAGTCAAATGAAAGTTGCGGGCTGCTTTAGCATTACCCAGCACTACCAAGGAGCGAGGAGTCACTAAATACCACAGGAGTGACGAACTGTGAAGTCCTGATCTCTGCCAAGGACAAAATTTCTCTTGTTTCAATTTTAACAAAAAAATTCGGAAGCAATTTCAAATTGCAAAATAAGAATGACGATAACTCGAAAATAACGCATTTTCGGACCTATGTTCATATCAACTTTCTTTTTTGTTTTTGGGTCCCCATTCATCTCCTGAGCGATTGACCTCGACTTACGGAACACCGTGTATATGAAATCCTTCATTTCTCATAATTATTTATTCCTGCAATTAAGGTCGAATCATTTAAATCAAATTTAAATGGCGACGAGTTTTAGAATCTTTTTATTTTCCCAACGTGAGTAGCGTTGGAATTTAACTGACGATGAGTTTCCGCAAAAGAAACTTTTATCTGACGACAATTAGTGATAACAGTAAGGAAGCTAGCGTCCAGCGAGAAGCTTCCAGAGAAAACGAATCGCGCGAACGATGACACCAAGATCGATCGTACTGCATTTCGTAGCAACCCTTTGGCACACTTATGATTAAAAGTGCAGATGATATATTTCCGTGAAACAGTGAAAAATCATTAAAAATACATCGGGACGGTTATAACAAGGAGACGATTATGGACACCTGGGTTTTCAGGTAAAGGTCGTCAAGGGTAATTTCGTACACGATATCATCGTCGCACTGTGCAAGCTCGCTCTCACCTTCGCGACGCGGAAACGCAGAGGAGTCCTCGGACGGCAAGATAGTAACGAGATGGAGGGAAAAGAGCTGGCTACGTGCGAGAGGGTGGCCGTCTCTGGGAAAACAGGGTTGGGCACGGGGTGGCGAGGACGCATGCGTCGGACCCGGCCATCGGGGGCTGTCGTGTCGCTCTCTGTCGTCGGTTACGCCAGTCGTCGTGACGACTTCGTGCCGTCGTCGTCGAGAGCGTCGCGTTTTTTAAATCGTCCGCCGCGCGCTCACGCATCGAATTCTCTCTCTCTTTCTCTATCTCTCTTCCGCATTCCCCATCCTAGTCTCTCTCTCTTTCTCCCGTATCCCATCTCTTTCCATCACACGCCGTCGTTTTCGCGCGCGCGCGCGCGAGTGCGGGAATGTCGCGGCGCACTTCAAATCGCTGGCGAGTTCGCGCCGCGGGTGTCGCCGGCCACGATCGCCGTCGCGGATGAGCGTTTCCGTGTGTGTGTGCTTGGCAACGGCCGATCGTACGCGGGTGATCTTGCGAGACTCGCGAGGTGGTGCGACGGAGTGACTACGCCGGGTCGTACTCGCGTCCGCCGAAACTCGGACTTGGACAGGTGCGCGAATGACCGCGGCACCCTTCCCACCACCGTGTTACCGCCATCGGCTGCGCGCGACCACCCCGCAAAGGTGCTCCCTGATTGCACACCGCGTCGCGACAAGTGGACGGGCTTCGACACCGTAGATCGCCCGATATTGCAAGTGAGTGTAATAGATAAGTGTAATAAATAGAAAAAGAGGAAGAGAGAGAGGGGGGGAGAGGGAGAGAAAGTGAGAGACTGCGAGAAATTTGGATTAATTTGTCTACGACTAAGGTGCTTTTTTTAGGATTTTTTCTTCAGTATGATGAGAATAGTTTACGTCATAATAGAGTGATATCACAGATTTGTGCTTGTATTTGGGCAAGTAATGATAGCGGAAAACATACTGCGCTTTATTATTGCGTAGGGGAGAAACGTAAGACACTTCGGTTAAATTTTACGAAATCAAGACCCATACAGAACATTCCAGCAACATTGCGAAGGTTGCTGCAATGTTGCTGAAATATTGCGAAGGTTGCTGCAATGTTGCTGAAATATTGCAAAGGATGCTGCAATGTTGCTGAAATTTTTCAAGGTTGCTGCAATATTGCTGGAATATTCCGCAATATTGCTGTGTGGGAAGTTGATAATTAAATAGAAATTGATAATTGTAAAAACAATTGCTGATGCGTTTGAATGTGAAGCAGAATCATTTAGAAACTGTTCGGAATATCTACGGAAGAATGTAATGCGCCGTTTCTCGCGGAAGAAACGAAAGACCGAAGAATCATTCGTTGGACGTATTGCGGCGAATCGATATTTCCGTAACATATGGCACGCTGTGGAAATGGAATAATTTAAAATACAAATCTGTTATCCGAAGTAGATCGTAGTCGGATAGATTGCCGTCGTACGAATACCGTCAAGTTTTTCAATGAACGGGAAACTTTTTTGAAAGTGTGCGACAAGCAAGGACATTTTTCTCTCCGGGCAATTTTTCCTGCAGATATTTCCTTCACGGTCCACGGTCAAATCGGTTACTTTGAGTGATTTCAAGACGATTCCAATATAGATAGCAATATAGATAGGGATTACATAGGGTGTCCCCTATTGTCTCCCAGTATAGATAATTTATTAATTTTATTTATAATAAATTCCATGTTTTTTGATACGATTAAAAGATAAACTTATATTAGTTTATATAAAATTAATATAAACGAATATAATATGTGCTGTGTGTGATTATTACATTGTAAACATAATTATAAATTATTGCAAATACAATGTATAACAATTATAACATAAATTTCAATATTGCAGTTACATAATGGATTTCACATTAATAAGATTATTATTGATAATATATTATATTTGCATTTGGCCGCGGACAGTCGGCGGTACGTTGCAAAAGTTAAAATGCCACGAGCCGCGTGATGTACAGGGAATCCAACGCATAAACTCCGCCGGACAGTGACTCGTTGCAATGCGATATCACCGGCAGTTTAGTTGCCGTTGCCGTCGTATTTTAGTTGTTGCAGTTTGCGCGACTATGCATATTTCCTTTTTCCGTCTAACGTGGGGTCGTCTACGTAACTTCGTTAGACGAGTAAACAGGATTGTGTGCCCAGCAGGCTCCATAGTCTCGTACTTTCCACGATGTTATACCGGAAACACGCACGCGGAGAACATTGCGCGTTTCGCTCTTGCGCGCGACGTAAGAGGAAATATTGTTGCAATGCCTGTCCACCCTGTCGGTTCGCATCTTTGTCGATATATATCGCGCGACGTGAAACGCCTGCGTTTATTCAGATCTCACGTATTGAAGACCTGAATAAACGGAATGAGCAAAATAACAACGTGAGAAAATGAGAGAAATCTTGGCCATATTTAATTTTCAACGGAGGAGGAGGGAGGGAACCTCGCCCCTTTTGTTTTCTCTATTTTCTTCTCGAGGGACACCATCTCATTTTACTTTTGTTCTCACCCTGTCGCACCCTTCGTGTATTTGACGCTTTAGTATCGAATTACCATCCTACTAGTTCGTTTGCAAGGCTGCTATCAGGGAAAACATGTAGCCTATTAGGGAAGAGCTACCGCACGTACGGTTCATTGATCGGTCGATTCTTATTGCTCTCTTTGGGCGAATTATGCTAATTAGTTTGCTCGTCGTATAACTCACTCATCGCGCTTGGAATAGCTTCGTGTTTCTCTCTTCTTTTCTCTCGTTTACCTTCTCCTAGCAATTTTTCGTCCTATATATTTTAGAAGCATCACAGTTCGCACGCTATGCAAGAATATAAGATTTCGAGGGAAAGTTAAAACGTTTTTTATGCACGCGCGAAATCTTGATATCCTCAACGTGCGGTCGAGACTTTCTCACGATTCATCATATTTTTATCTCTCTTTGTTAATTGTCATGATTTTTTTATCTAATTAAAGACGATTGCGGATTGCATGCAAATAATATACATTATAATTGATAATTATAATTAAGGCAGAAGTCTTTAAAATTATCTCGGATTCTGTATATTCTGTATATAAATATTGCTGTTTGTGTTATATTATATAAAATTGCCATACACATTCTATTCTGTGGTAATCAATATTCATATTCTTTGTGCGCTCATACGATACAGAGGTATTGTATGCAGAATAAATACAATCTTTATGTTGGAATGCTTCGAGTCGCGATACATGCATCCATGACGCGGTTCCGCACGATAAGAAAATTCATTACGCTTCGGAAAACTCGGCGTTACGTGAATAATGTCATGCGGAAAAAAGGAAGATAGCAAGATAACGAAATATCGAAGACCGGTTAGGCGGCTAATTTCATTACCGAGAACGGCTAGTAAATCATATCCCCCTATTCCATGTTGCGTTTAATGTCTTCCTCTCATTAATTCGTGAATCGAGTATATGTAAAATATACGTTATTGATTTTCTGTCTTTTTTCTGTCATTTCGCACTTACTTATAATACAATTAGTATCGTAATCGATACATTTCTCGATCATTATGAAGTGTTAAAAGATAGTTTATTAGGAAGTTTAAATTGTGAGATAAAGAGAGAGATCTTCTCAATTTACTTAAAGTTCGTTTAATCTATTAAAATTAGAATATGAGCGAAATTTATTATAATAATAAGCGGTATATAATTGTGAGATGTCTGATCAAGATATATTGAAAGATATATTCCCAAGGAAATTCAATTTTAATTTTCGAAATCTTAACATCATAAATCTCAAATTTGGCACTTTAACTTCAACTCGGGTTATTCGGAACTTCTTGGCCACGAGAGATTAAAATTTCGCCAGGCTTACTTCGCGAAGGGAGGGGATTTTATCGACAATCGCAGAAAGACATCACGAGATTTGGGTGAATAATTCGCGAGATCAGTGTTGGCAAGAGGACTCGCGTTAAATATGAAGCTACTCGTGCAAGTTTCAGGACGTTTGCATCGCGCATCGTGAAGCGATGCCGAAGGTTTCTCTACAAAGAGAAGCCGTTTATATTACGTTGATTATTGAAGCGCGTGGGTTCGCATGGTGGACGATAAAATTTTGCTGTCACTCGACGGACTGACTCTCCGTACTAAGAATACCTAATATCGATTAACCTTGCGACCCGTACACGTGAGAACGTTCTTATAGTATCTATTTTTTACTACGTAATTAAATATCTGACCCTCATGCTGTTATGGGATCTGCTTAATACTAATGATATTAAATTATAGTAAAAGGCATTGTTACAATGATAGGCATCAAGGATGGTTTCATGGCTTCCTTCGAGGAATCAATATTTATACATTAAAATATATAGAGAGATAAAAAATTGATCTATTGAAGATATATGTATTCTTTAATTATGAATTGAAAGTGAAAAACACTTAAAGTGTAAAACAATTAAGAAATATTTTTTATCCTATTATAATTTATATATTTGTCATGTTTTTTTTATAACTAATGAGATTTGGTTTTTTATTATTTTAAGTAACTTTAGAAGTAACTTTAGAAATGTTACAAAATAAAGTTTTATTATTTGAGCACTATTTATTATTCTGTTTATTTCAATTATACAGAATTATTTTCTTAAATTGATTTAGAAATATTTTGTTCATTTATATATTGTGTTACGTTTCTGTTATACACGTATATATAATTTTACATGTATTGACATTTCGCTAATCTATTAACTAATTACTAATAATTCCTCTTTCATTTATGATTTAATTTAGTAATATTACATAGCTGTGAAATTTAATATTTAATTTAGATTAATAAACTGTATAATTTTATTTCGTCTGCTATTAACAAATAATTATTAAATTTAGAATAATTGAACACGTGAAGACCAAAAAAGCATGATGTTTTGTATCATATTTATTTATACATCGCATTGTCTCATTCTCAAGCATAACCATCGATTAAATATCATGTAGCATCGATTGTTTGAATCTGCGATTACTCCTCCGACAATACCTAAATTGAACGTATACGGTGTAACATTGGATTGCAATCGATATGCACAAGCAGCTTACGCTTTTCGCTAAAATGATATAATCGCTCGGCTGTTTCATTTCATTGGTTAAATTCGTTGTGTGATCTAATCTCGATAGCAAAGACACGTCGTATCTTTTCATTTATGTTTTAACGAGAAGTGCGAAAAAATTTTCTACTTTTCTTACAATTAAAATTCTTGTTTTCCTAAGGAAGAGGATAAGAATCCTATTTTAATTAAAATTTTAATGAATTTGATGTAGAACCTTTCATCTCTTGAACGTGTCTTTGTTGGATTATTTAAGAGAATGTTATTATTAAAGAGGACATATTATTTCTTTCTCAAATTCTTCTTCATGTTGTTTCACGATGTTTCGACGCAATTCTGATCTGCGTAGCCAAGACGCCAATCATGTAGTTTTCTTGTGGCACAGATGGCACATTCCAGATTCAATTGGATGACAAAAGGCACGTTTACGGACAATATATGTCACTGAGCTGCAGAATGGTTCTCCCCTTTTAATATGCCACTGGCGATTAAGTACCCTAATCTCACTGACATCGTTCACCACTGACAATGCTCGTGTGGTGTCATCAGGGTTAGTTGAAGGTTTTACAAGTATAAGTTCTGGACACTTTTAATCGAAAGAATACATAGCTTTAACAAATATGATAATTCGATTAAAATAGATTGTATGCTCAGTACGACAACATTAGATACATATTATTATAATTAAATTGGATTGCATTTACATTTTGCCTCGGAATAAAAAAAGATTTCGAAACTAATATTGCAAAGAAGTGTTATTTAAACTGTGAATGAGAGAAATTTCCTTTAAATATAATGAAACGAATAATATAGTAAAATAATGCAAAATTTTTTTATGAAGCTTAAGTCTGCAATAGGATTTTTTCTTTCGTTTTTCAGTTTTATCATGGAATCTAGACATGTTGAATTTTTTATGATAAAGATAATCCGATCCTGCGGATTTGAGTTATGATACGTTGCGAACAGCGCGGACAAATAAATGGTACCTGGTGGCACATCCTGGCCTCCCTATTTCCTACCTTAGCATCCCCCTTTTGGCACCTTTTACATCTGGTGCCAAAACGGGGATGCTAAGGTAGAAAGGGGATCATCAAAAATCTCCCGAGTATTATGGCATAATAGATCAATTGAGAAATCCTGCGAGATAGGAACATATTTATGTTCACCCTTTAGAGAATATTATAAGATATACATATAATATAGAACAATTGCAATATAATATAATATGCAATATAATATAAATATAATTGTAATTAAATCATAAGCACTATGGAATGATATTAAGCGGTATTAATAACGATAACTCTAAAAACCTACAGCATATTTTAAATTATAATATTCCATATAATATTCCAATTGAATCAATTACAAGGATATTGTAATGTTGTAATAAATAATATTGTAATAAAACCTAGAAGATATAATAATTAATTGAATCTAACGGTTAAGTAGTTTAATTTGTTGGTTAAATTTGCGCATCGCTATAGTCAATCTCCAATAGCGGAGTATAAAGTTTCGATATCGAAAGGTATCGATTGGTTGTGTCAAATAAATTTAATCTGTTTTAGAGAGCTATACACATGAGGACGATACAAAACAAACGATGCTTTTTAAAATATTTTCCACTCCTCAGTCAAATTATTATATGACACACACACACACGTGCACGCACGCACGCACGCACGCACGCATATTCAAGGAGAGTGTATTTTTGATTTAATATAATCGCTTTTTATTTAATACTGTTATTGAACCTCTTTTTAAATTTATTACTTTAATTTATTTTCAATTTTATTATACAATTTCTTATCCTTGCTACAAAATTCATTTTATTACTGTAATGTTCAATTCGATCGATATACTTTGATTCATTCGTGCGACATATACCGAGCCAGATTTACAGTGCGACATCGAAACATTCCCAGTGAATGGAAGTTATTTTTCACTGACATGACCTTTACTCTTTCTCTCTTTTTGATAGTCCATCCGTTATTGTCTTAAAATTAAACTGACACTGATATCTTTCTTCACTAACAATGCTCGCCCTCGAAACGGCTTGAATTACGGCATCGCAACTGGTCAGAGCGGATAGGTAATACCTGATCCCACTTGCTGTGATGCAAACTGGGGTCAAGAAGTGGCGGATCTCTAGAAAAGCAGGAAGCTAATGGTGCATCGACCTCGTGTATTGCTAGGGAGAAGAGAGAGAGAGAGAGAGAGCTGTTTATTACCGTCCGAGAATAACGTTCTCAAAACAAAAATAATTGTTAAATTCAATGTAAAAAGAAATGAATCTATCTTGAGTTTTACCCTTATAAAGTTAATATCTCA
The DNA here is from genome assembly GCA_901521435.1 of Crematogaster levior. Classification (NCBI taxonomy): domain Eukaryota; kingdom Metazoa; phylum Arthropoda; class Insecta; order Hymenoptera; family Formicidae; genus Crematogaster; species Crematogaster levior. Next base: position 162,384 of record CABEGB010000874.1, on the reverse strand, counting down.
TTTTCAGAATTTTGGTATAATTGACAGACCTGATGCAGATGTGATCATAAAAAAATTACAAGATGTTTTGACACGTTAAAAAAATTTTCGACAATCAAGTTTAAAAAATAGAGATTTGAAATAGAAATTATAAATAGAGATTCGAAGATAGAGTCATTATTTCACGTTTTTATTATCTATCATAACTTTTGTATTTTAATCGATTTGTATTGTTTAATAATTTTCATTCGTACGTTATTCAGAGCTCTTAAAAAAATATCGAGTCTCTGAAAGAAAAACTTTACCCTGGGAAAGTTAAAAATTTTTGTCTAAAAAAATGAATACTAATCTTTAAATTCTTTTACTTTTTGTTTTACTCGTTTTAATATTATTCGTGAAAATTTTTTCTTATAGTAATAATAATGATACGTTGATAGCACGTATAACTCGATGATCGACGCTGAACAGAAGACATTCATTCAGAATATATTCAAGGAACGTTGTACAATATAAATTTGCACATTTTATGGCAACAATTTACATTTTATATATACATTTGTGCTCTTCTACCCTACAATTTTAAAATTACAATTTTAAAAAACAGAAAATGCAAATTAACCATACAATGTTCCGGCGTATGATTATTTCTTGAGCTAGTATTACTATATTTACGATGCAATATAGTTTGCTAAGCGCAGTCACGAGTTTCAAAGAGAGTTTTTGACGAGCGGAGTGAAGAAGAGGAAGGCGAACACAGCGCAAGCTGTTTCACGAGAAACTTTTGAATTATTTCTTCACCATTTCTTCGACTGTACGGAAGGCACGTCGCAACGGGATATTATATTCTATAAGACTTTGTCTTACAGTGCCTGTAAGTGAAGGGGGGAAGTTCTCCCCTATCTTTAACATCGTTTCCGTCGGGAGAATGCGTCGACGTTCGCAGAGAAAGTTGTGGTCGGCAGTGTACAGATCGGATAACGACATTGTTGGTAATAGGGTCCGCGACGACACAGAAAATACAAGTCTAAAATCCTCTTTAACTATTTCGACGAATAATTGTCGCTGTTCCGCGTTTATCACACAAAAGCGCATTTCTCGCATCACTTTGTAAACTTCCTCGCAAAATAATATTCGAAACCATTCACTCGTTATTTTATTTTAAAAAATTAAAAAATTGTTGATTTACGTTATTAACTTCTCTGCATTGTTTCTATTTTTTTCTTTTCTGTCATTCTTTTTAATTGGTCTGCGATTTCGAGAGAAATGTTATATAAAGAAAGAAATAGCACGGTAAAGTTGGAATGTACCGAATTCAAAAATTGTTCCGATTCTTTATACGAGTTTGGCTGGAATATTTTATATCACGTAGATATTTATTGTATAATAGAAATTAATAATAAAAATAGAAATTAATTTAGAACCCTTTTTTCGTTATTTCCAATAACTCGGTTACTTAGGTTAATCATATCTTGTGCTAGTATTTAAAGAAAGATATAAAGGGTAATATAATATTCTATATTCTTTTAAAATCACATGAGCTTCCGGAAGCATAAGTACCGCATTTTCGCATAATGTCGGCTATTAAAGCTAACATAATTTTCATAATCTTACAGGTACTGACTCATGGATCCCATGAATTAGTTACTCGCTGCATTAGAGAAGGTAGAAGAGAAACCATCCGGCACATGTGGGTCGACGATGCATTTGTGAATCATCGCATTTCCATCATTATGCAACGGTGAATATCTGTGTTTCCATCGATGCATACATCAAGTGCAGCCGAAATTGCTTGAGATCGCGCCGAGAGAATTTGTGGATTCATGGAATCGTGATTAGGTAAGGATGATTTTGATGTTGTGCTGCACATCGAAAAGGGATCGTCACGAAATTTATACGTCAAGACCGGAAATACGTGCCAATCTGGCCCGGTATCTAGAGTGGTGACGTAACTGTCATAAGATGGGGAATTTCCGTTGAAAATAAGATCGGATTTCGTGAAATCGAGCGTGGAACGCTTCCTGAGATACATTCGTGCCAGCTAGAGTGCACAATAACGAGCGATTAAAGGAATGAGTACGTTATCGATATAATATTATTTGAAGCATATTTGATAGGATATTATTCATTTAACCGGAGAGCTGGAGTAATAAACTTTTAATATGGAAATTATTTATTAATTAAATTTTACTTTATTAATTAAATAATTATATAAAATGTTCTATACAATACGCAATATATAATATTAATAAGATTTTAAGAATTAATTGAAATTTAAAAATCCTCATATGGAATATTAAAATTACTATTTTTAATTATTATTATTTTTTATACTTGATCAAAGTTGGTCAGCACTATCGTAAAACTAATAATTATATTTACATAATTGTTAAATAACAAGACATCATGAAACGAAACATTATAGCTTCGTGTAATCATATTTTTTTACATTATTCTTTGTTACATTAAAAAGTGCTTTAAATATTATTAATGAGAGTATATACATACAAAATATTCTGATAAAATTAGTATGTATGCTCGTAATTAATTATATTTTCGCGAGTGTTGTGTAAATGTAACGAAGAAAAAGAAGAGAAGGAGATCTTTAGGAGACATCAAGCGATAGTGAAGCAACCAAGGGGTGAATATTATATAATAATAATATAATATAATATAATTTATTTGTGATAAATTATTCGAAAGTACACATATCAAAGATTGTTTACCGATATTTATTTCTCATGTATTGCTATACGTAGGTGCTGTACGTCAATAATTCAGGCGATTTGTTGAAATAAGAATCAAAATAATAGAAAATGACGTTTAAAAATTATTATTTTACTATATTTTTCTTGATAATTTTTAACTTTTACTAATTTCTAATTTTTCTAAAACAATGCTTATTCAACTATATTTAATAATAAATATTTAATATTTATAAATATAATAAATAATAGATATATAACTTTACACATATAATTAATTCATTATTTTGAGATTGGTAATATGAAATTGTATATTAATCGCTGGAGTGAATTATTTAAATAGTGTAAAATTATAGAATATCATTTCTAATAATTAATTGAATAAAATTGAAGAAACGGAACATTTATTATATTTTATTAGTATGCATTTAAAATACATTATATATTTAGTAAAGAGATTGACATTGGTCTTTGTTATTGTCGCGTACGTAAGAATATCGCGCGCCGTGTTTTGATTTGGATGAGACTCGACGATGAGACTCGAGCGAAGACTGTACGAGAGTACCTTCGTGTGTCGCATTACCACTCGAAACACGATCGTGAGAAGTACTCGGAATACTCCAAACGTAATAATTTTCTCGATGAATACCAACGAGTAGAGTTAAATTTTGCGATTGAGTATTCATATGTATGTATTACGACAATGGCTTATCACAAGATTTATTTAAATCAAAACGGTATAGAATAAAAAAAATTATTCCAAATTATTTGTTACGATAATTGTCGGACAGTAATTGTTTCGAATATATTTTGCAATACGTTTTGAAATTTTTGCTAAGTTAAATATAATTTGCTTATCATTTTCTCTCAGGTCGAAATATCGCTCGAATCGCCGCGTCGAGTTGAATAATTCAAATTACGCAAATGTGACATATTGAACGTTTAGCAATAATTAATTCGAAACACAAGAGAATATTAATTATCTATTTTCTAAAACATTAAATATTTCAGAATGACAATAGAGCAAGCAGTGATACGAGCTTTCTCTGCGTATGGCGGCATTATTCATTGAAATAGTTTATATATACAATTATCAGCCGATGTAATAAATTAACTTTTATGTGTATTTATTTGTTTTGTTAATTTATAAGATTTGCGAGATCTGCATCATAGCGGTAACAACTTTCGCGTGTTATTCTTCTATTGTAACATTGCAATAATAATGCGTGTCGTATGTGATTAACGTCGAATGCGTAAGTGTCATACGATTATTTTTTTAATTAAAAAAAATATACACGACAACAAACCACGTAACAAACCACGTTTTCGCGAATATTGTGTAATACAAGAGCAACAATGGAATTTGTGAAGTCTAAGAAACATCAGTAGAGCAATCATATAAGTATTATATATAACAATATTATTTTACTGTCACTATAACTCTACATTACTCGCGTGTATTTTTGTTAACATAATTACATAATATGTTTATACTCTTTGTACGTAAAATTAAATTAAATTAAAATTAAATTAATAATAATTAAGAAAACATGATGAAAAAAATTATTAATATTTAATTATTTTATATTTACTTTTCTTTTTTTCCCTAATATCTCTTCGATAAAATTTGAGTTCTACATTTATCTTTTTTTAAGTATTAAATGTTAAACTGATATATAAGAAAACAATAATTAGAAATTTTCTTGATAATTACGGCGTAAGTTTCTCCATATATTTCTACAATTTACATATTTTACATATTTTCTCATGCATTGTTGTGCATGGGTATTACGTATGCGTCGTTCTATTCATTTATTACACGAGCACATGCATTTCTTTCAGCGTTCCATGTACTCTTTATATCGCATATGTGGGTCAAGTGTAAGCTGTCAATATTTCGCTTTCCGCGTTTCAGCTGCAATGTGCTGGCTCTTCACAGTGCAGGTATTTTTCTTTTTCATTCCTATACATTTCGAATGTTGACTTTCCACTGTAAATCTTATTTTTACTCTTCCTTCCACATAATTATTCAATGAGTTTTAGAGAGCTTTTAATTAAATTACATCCCGAAATGAGAGGTGTTGAAAATTAACAAATTAATATCACAGATTTAAATTATCTATATCACCATATGCTGTCACATTATTTTAAGGTAGGATTTTACTTTTATTTTTCAAGGTGACACGATTCTTTATCTTTCTAAATTATAAATTACTATCACAAATACGTTTTTTCGAATTTACCAACTTTAATTTTCTCTTAAAAATTATAATTACTATTAAAGGACGAAAAGAGGCTGAATAGTTCATCGTATGATAATCGCCCATTTGTAACTACAAAAAAAGAAGTAAGCATGTTTTTTTATTTCTGTAGAACGCATCACGTCGCGAGAATACGGCGGAATTTGCGAACTCCCGTAGAATTCTTTGATCCTTTTACGAGGATATCATGAGGTTGCAATACAAGAGCGATAATGTCACGTAAAATCCGTGTATGGCAAAAGAAATGGTAACGCCAGTATAAGCTTACAACGGGGTGCTATCGTCCCCCAACACTCTTTTACGCTCCGTATATTTTGCAGTACATCTGTCTATATCCTGTTTATACCTTATGCTTTGGCGGAAACCGACCATATCTTCTCGTATAAGATCTCTTCGATCGAAGATGTTCCTACCATAGTTATAGGCCGAATAATTTCTTAAATTTATTAGACAATATATAATTCGTGTCAAAATTCGAAATCGCATTATTATTTTACCTGTAATATAAAAACTATTTAAAAAATTAAAATATCTACATATTATGACATATTTTGCAATAGATATAATTCAAATATGTAACATATAAAATTATAAGTGTTGTCTTGATTGACATGAATCACAGATTGTTTATAACGACTTGGCGGTAAATTGAATTTTTTTGAATGCATCTTGTTAAAAAAGTTAAGATACTTAAATTGTTGTCTGTGTTAACAATCAATAAAATTGGCCAAACGGATTGATGAAAAATTGAAACTGTTTATACTTAGATTGTTGTTGGAAAAAATACAAATTTTTGAGGTTGAAAGAAATAAAATTTCTATATCTTTTGCTTTTTTGTATTACCACTACTTTCATTGTCCTATCTCATTGTGTATGAGCAGATTTTTTTGTCGACGAGCTTTGCAATGACTCGCAATAGCGCAATGGATCTGACAATAAACGTAATTTAGAGGCGTGATGACATTTTAACTACCATATAACGGAAATGAACATAACGCCCCTTGCACGAAATAGATACACACACACACACACACACACACACACACAATATCATACACACACAATACACACACACACACACACACATATACCGGGTGAGAAAGTAACTCTCCCGTTGCTTTGCTGCTAAACTAACTTCCCTATTCCGTCAACAGTGTACAATGAATGCTCGCGCGATGCGCTACAGGGCGAATTTAATAATTGTGCGAATCCTCTATCTTTGTCCGAGCTCTGTGTAGCACGACGAGGCGTTAATTACTTTCACCATTACCATTTCAGATTGAATCGCGAGCTGAATGTGCTAGGACTCATTTTCTCGCGCAATCTTTCTTATGAATAATTTTGCATTTGTTGCTATTGGAATCTAATGAGCGTTTCCGCCATATCATGATTTATAATAGTTGGCGCGCAGGATAGGATTGAGGCAGGAAAATAATTTTAATACAAAAAGAAATTGATATGAAATAACGACTTTACTACTATATGAGTAGACAAGTTTATATAGGCTGCAATACATCCAAAATTTTTTATAGATTTTTTTAAAAAAGATATCGAAATTATTGAATTAGCGTCAGATATTTTTTACAGTTCCTTCTATATAAGTTTGCTGATGACGCCAAGGGTATAAGAAATCCAGCATCCGGATCTTCGTCCTAATTATGAATGGCGTCATTCGTTCGGATTCGAGTAGGGGAGACGAGCACGAAACGCATTCTTTCTCGTTCACTCTCATTCCCGTTCTCCTTTTCTCGCTAGACGGTCCCCACATATTATGTAGTAGTACGCAATATGCTGGCGTTTATAAAATGTGGGCCACTTCAGTACGCGGATCGTCGATGCGCGGATCGCATTACTCGAAGCCGATCGTCGACCCACGTCCACGCGACGATGATCGAGCTCGTCGTTTTTCAACGTTCAGCCGTCAGACTGTTTCGATGGTGCCGTTGGCTGCTTTATTACCTTTACGCAAATGTATCGAATCTCGGTGAGTGCGTGTAATTTAAAGTGATTGACTTTTGAAAATTCAGAAAGAGAAGAAATATCCCGTTTCTCATTTCTATGCTAAAAAATTTTTAAAAGCTGTTTCAGAATAATTATGGTTAATAATAATGGCTAACACAGTACAAATATGGCTAAATAATTATGGTAGTAATTATATTAACATCATTTGATAAAGTGGCCATTGCCAAGGTTGTAAAGAGCGGAAGTGCGATACGCGTTCTACACAATTCAACACGCTCTGATAATTGCTTCAAAGCTACAATTCATCGTCTTTCTATAATATGAATATTATTGTTTTAATATATTTTTGCGCTTTTAAGTATAAGTTTACATAAAATAAAAGTTAATAGTATTTGTATCTTCCGTCACGCTTGTACATCGTGATATCTGCAACATTTTCTGACGTGAGAAAAATAGCTGCTAATCTCTTACATATTGCATGTGTGACTTGACCTCTCGCAAGATAACATTTGTTATTTTTAAAATACCAAAAAATCAAAGTGTTAAAGAGCTGGAGTTTGTGACTAATGTTTATAACTAGTGGGACTAATAATATTGTACTACAAGTACTTACGTCTTTTTTTTTAACTATTATTTTTATTTAAATTATTAAATCGATAAGGATAGCTTTAATGGAGATAACACGACGTTTACACTACATGTGTTGTCTTGCATTTATCACTAGTGTTGTCGTTAACATGAAGAAGATTCGTTGTACTTAAACTTGTACGAAGCACTACCGCACGATTGAAGCTAGCCATCTGTCTCTGGCCATAGATACCGCGTGTAGAAACTAGGCCGCCACTTCTCTTCGTGTTCAAATGTGCTTCCGTATGCCTCTTGAGGTTGCTTCATACCTCAGGAGACGCTGCTTGATGCAATTTGCTGAAAACACACTCGACATTACGGCGTGGACAATATGTCGGGTCGGAATGGAAACGGAAATAGATTCGAAGTGGCAGCTTCGTCAGCAAGAGCCGACCTTACAGCCATCGTATGGACGAAGCAGCATACGGTTTACACCGCATATTGCTCGGTCTCCAAAAAGATTTTATGATTAGTACTTCTGCTATATTAGTCGAAGACTACTTTTTCTTTATGGTTCTTTTGCTATTATTGCTGTAGCTAGAATATCTGGTTGCATTACAGTCTTCTATTTTGCTATGGAGACTGAAGTAATGTTTTAATTTTTTTGCAAGTGAAATAATGATAATAATTATAACTTTAGTCTCATACAAGTGGATGCGAGAGAGATTAAGCTATTTTAACTATTTAAAATAAAATTGAAATTTTAAAGCTTACTACGGAATTTCAGCTAAGCAGCTGACGCTGTATTTGAAATTCAAAGAGAGCTGTCGTGTAGCATGTTATTTCACGGCATATGTTTAAAACATACTCAAAAGTGACATCTTCTATGATTTAATGTTATTTTTGCTACGCTAATGTAATACGAATGGCACGAATATGTAAATCTTTAATATAACGCTTCTTTCATGTGTAACATTGTCTGGTTGTTATACTTAAATTATAATGCGTGAATAGCTTTGAGAGTGACGTGTGAAACGAAACAGATCAGAGCACCGTGCGTGTCGATAAAAACTCGGTTGAACTCCCAAGGTGTCGAGAGTTAACGGCACAAATTAATAACGCCCGCTGTAAATCCGACCTGTCAACGTCGAATTGTCTGAATTGTCCGCAATGAAAGATTTCCGGTGTAAGTACGCTACCATGTGTGACCGACGAGAAAACAAGTTTTCACGGTTCCGCGTTACGTCCCTTTTGATGGCCGATGATTAGCATAAGTAAATGCGAGTGCTCCAACTTTATTTGACGTCTTCATCAGTTTGCCCTTTAATCCTATTTTAACACGCATCGAAGTCTTCATCAGTTTGCCTTTTAACCCTATTTTAACACGCAAAGTCAGTAGCTTGAGAGAATCGTCTCAATTTCCTAACAAAATTCACTTCGCGTTCTGTTTAAGATGCGAAAGATGGGATCTAGAGTATTAGATAATATATAATTCTGTAATATTAAGTAGCGATAATTTGTTGATAATCTCTCGACATCATCGATGCACCTGCGAGTGCATCATTATAGTAAGCGTTCGCTTTGATCAACAAATCTGCTCCACGCACAATTAGCCACCCCATGAGCCGCGTAATACCGTCGACAGGCGAATCGAAAACAATTGGAAACAATTCGAACTCTACTCATCCGAATGACATCAAAAGCTTGTCGATTGACTGCACCCCGTCCTCTGCGTGCGCGTCGCGGCTTCAGGACGGCGAGGCCAGGAAAGGCCATTCAATACACTACGGTCGGTATAGTGAATGATTGAGGGTCGTATTCGAGGAGTGTGAGTGGAGAAAAATGTGATTCATCAAGGTTATTGCTCTGCGAGTCTTTAATTGAATAAGAATCCGGGAAAAAAATTTTTATCTCGATTTCGCCAAGTGTCTTAAAAGTCTTTTTTTTTTTAATTACAAAAAACGTTAATTCTGATCATATGTAAAGTTAAGGCCTTAGCACTTTTGTTTTAGTGTCCTCGAGATAAGAATAAAGAAATTACAGACATTCAATTTATATATATATTTATACGTTTTATTTATTTACATACTCATATAATTATGTTAAATTTTATATAATATAGTTGGTCAGAATATAACTCTTTCAAGCTTTAAACATTCTTTTACATTTTTAAAATTCTTTCTTAATGAAAATATTCAAAAGGAAAGTTTAAGATTTAGATACATAAAATAAATATTTTTATAATAATGACCAGAATGCCGAAGCGTCTAAATATTGGAAAACAGCCAGATACTTTATTAAATCTTCTTCTACAAACATCAAAGTTGCTATGCGTCATTCCTTTCGTAAGAATCATCACCGTTCTGCGTCAGGTTCAGTAATATTGCAATATTCGATTTATTAATTAGAGAGGGACCTCCCCTTCGCAACGGGAGACTAGGGAGAATCGAGAACACGATTAGGATCTCCTCCTCCGGCGGTGAGAGAAAACATTTCCCCGGGTCGAGACCGGTAAACATGTGGGTTCGCGTTGAAGATTGACCGGTCATTTCAGGGGTGGTACAGGCACCGGGCTTAGGTCGGCACGATCAGGATACCATTTCAGCTGCGAATCAATGGTGCTTGATTGGCCGCGCTCTCGACACCGGGGATGCCGATTACACAGGCCGTCGTATAACCATGAGCTACAATGACACCCGTGATTTTCGAGCCGCACCCTTGTGACTCTCCTCTCACACTGTCGACCTTGACGTGGTCCTGTCCACGTGGTCCCCGTTTCGCGGTGAGCTCGTTAGCAACGCCCGGCCTGAATGTGATGAAATTAGCCGATGTCACTGAACGAACAATGACCGACGGCCATTTTCACCCGGGGACAATGGTGGACTCGGGAAATTGCGGCGGAAATTTTGCGGAACGCTTATCAATCGTAAAACTGAAATTACGAGCTGTGCGTGCTTCTAAAGGCTCCGTTCTCCTCCGTTCAGAAGCAGTTCGCCCAAGTTGGGTCTAATTTATCTTCTCTATTTTGCCGACCGCGTGCAAATGTGCAAAGTGTATCAGTGTGGAACGCTTTATTGCATAATTTATCGTTAGAAAGTTTCCGATTTCCTTGCACAAGCTTCAAATCAAACATCAGTGAATATCAGCGTGAATTACGCTTGATCACGACTCGATGATCGTGTGTGATCGAACCATGATTCGCAACGCCTCAAATCATTCTCTTTGTATCTCTTCGATAACAATAGCCGTGCAAACATGCATCGTCGCGCACAGCGATAAATTATTAATATTCTAATTATCTTGGAAATAATTAGGAGATTAGTCTCCCAATGCGGTTTCTAATGCGCGCCAGCGAATGCGTTTCGACGTTCTATCGAGATCTCACTAAACCGTATAGTAATCCGCTTCATTTGCGACAAATGCATGTTTTGCCACTATTAGCAGCTGCAAGCGATACCGAGTAACATGATTAATCGCGAGACTAACGTGCAGAAAATAGATTTGAGCGGTGCAGCACTATTATCGGCGCGCATTTCCGTCAGCTTTGGAAATATTCGACATCTACTTATATTACATTAGAAACGACGCACAGTGTGTCCCAATGGATTTCAATCGGCCAAAAATGGAAAAAATTAAATTAAAAATTTGTATCAAATATGTGTTTTTCTTATTTCCTAATAGATGAATGCACACGAAATTAAAAGTTTTAATGAGATATTCCATAGTTTCAGCGAAATATTCACGATCATACTCAGTTTATTGTACAGCATTGTTTATGCAAGTCAAATACATATTTCTTACACATCGATTACTCAAAGTTAATGTTAAAGCAATTAATAAAAAATTTTTTCCAATTATTGCTCAACTAATAAGTCTCAAAAAACCCGCTCATAATATTATTATATCGATTCAAAATCTTGGAGATTCTGCAACCACTAAATACAATTAACATCTTACGTTTCGTGCTGTAAAAAAAAACTTCCATCGACTTCCGCGCTGGATCTTCTTCTACATACACCTTATACTCATAAAAAACGAAATACAAAAGGAGAATAAGCGCTTCCTAGCGCTTGTTAAGATACAGCGGATGTTGTGTTGCTTTGCGTGGTTTCTTACGCAATACACCCAATTTCTTATCGAACCTTTTTTATTATAACGGAATCAATTTTTGTTATAATGGAATGAAAATTGGTACTCGGAGGTTTTCGAGGTCGCTGATTTCGAATCTGATATTGCAAATAATAAATTTAAAATAGCGGATCCAATATGACAGACTGAGAAGCAAAACCATTTTCGATTTGCATGAAACTTTATATGTAATGAATTTTTGGATCGCTGTGTTCAAATCTTATCTTAAAATTACAAAATTCACATTTTTTTATCACATCTCTGAGACAAATCCCTCCCAAGAAAAGTAAATAGATTTCTGCAGATGTTTCAAACCTTCTGAAGGAATGATATCTTCCTGATATCGTTAATCAGGAAGATGAATTTGATAATGATGACGATGATTAAAATACCAACTTAAAATGAAACAGATTAAACTTCAAAAATATCAATAACAAAAATAAAAACGAATAAACAATCCAACAAAATATAAAAAAACAAATAAAACAAAAAAAAAAAAAATTTAAAAAAAGACAAAAATTAGGGCCACATTTTTTTTATTAAGTTAGAATTATTTTAATTTTCTATATTATATTATTTTCCGTGAGGTTGGTTAGATGTGGGAGTTAAGTCAGAATTATTATTTTTAGCTGCCATATTGGACCCGCCATTTTTAATTTTGTAATTCTGACCTCGGATTTGTGTTCAACGACCCAAAAAACTTATAAATACAAGTATTAAAGTATGACTACTTTTTGCATTTTTGGCCGGAAATCAATTTTGACACACTGTGCGACGTATCAATCTTGCGATCGTTGGCGAAAAATAACAAAGTTGTTCTAAAACAGAAATGGTAATCTTTATTAATACGCATACGTTGTCATCTCATTGTCAGATCATTTGTTAACGCGATTAGTTTAAATTTAAGATTATTTTACTAGGTCTCTAATTACAAAGACGGTATCGGTCAGACTTTTAAAGAAACAATCTTTTCGACTAATTGTACGTAAATTTTACTAGGTAATTTAAAAGAGCGCGCACTAAATCTAACACTGGGAGGAGAATTAAGGACACCGTGGCAATAAACCCAACAAATTGCGGAAGTTTTCTGATAGGATCATGCCGATAATGCAAAACTGGACAATTAGGTGAAACTTACGATCGCGCAAAAAAAAAGAGAACTGAAACAAAAATTTTAATTACGTTGTGCGCGTATCTCCAAATTGCATTTGGAAATTAAACAACGGTCCATGTTCCAAATACTTTTTTTTGTACAGTATTAAATTAAACAATGGTCCATGTTCCAAGTATTTTTTTGTACAGTATTATTTATTAAACATTAATTCTCTTTCACTGTTACTTCAATGTGCTGGAACGTAAATGTATCATAAATTTATTTTACCCACGGTATTGCATTGGTTGCATTAAACTGGAAGATTCCTCCACTCATAACAGTCTGAATCCCCCTAAAGCACGAGGGTGAAACCGATATCCATGCAATTTTCTCAATTGCACAGCCCCACCCTGTTCTTTTATCAATACGCATTTCTCTGCGTTGCAAGTTGTTTGATTTGGCGAGCCGCTAAGATGAATGGTTTTCATACATAATTACGGGGATAATATTGGCAAGGTATTTATTCTTTCCAAAGGATTATAATCAAAATGCTCTTTAAATATCTTTATTGAACGTTACGACAATAAATACACGTATCGTTAATCCACAGCTTTGCATTTTTATTTAACTGAAATACGCTATTCGACGGTAAAATCGTTTAACAAATCCAGGCTATTTATCCGGCCATTAGCTCGACAATAATAATAACCGCGAGCGACTCGAAACAACGACGTTGATTTACTGCCGCCTCGTGACCGCGAATTTGCGCTCGCACCGCTATCGCCAATTATCAAAGTGGAGCTTTATTCTGTTAGTGGAACGCTTGTTTAGCTATGCGAACCGCGATAAATCCATATAATTTGGTTGCTTGCTCGTGCCAGCGTCTCGAATGGGAGAGAAGGAGGCAACAGGAGGATCCTTACGCTTTTACATGTGGTGATTCATCATCAACTCGTCCCCCATAAGTACACTGCCCCAATCTTTACCCTCGAAAATGCCAATAAAAGTCGACGTGACGGGATCGCGTATTCGCGTGAGCCACAGGATTTAGTTACTCATTTAAGTTTCATTTGCGTTACGTGCACGGTGCATGTTCTCTCTTTCTGTCTGTCTCTCTTGTTCTCAATTTCTCTCCTCCCCATGAGCTAATGCATCGCGCAACCCCGACACACGCGAGCAAGGACGGCCGGCGTCATGTTGACTCGATAAATCGGCCGGAAGGATACTACCAGCCATCACGACAGCTCCTTTTACGTAAGAATTCCGAAGTCACGTAAGTGAAATTCCTCAAGCGAATCTTTGGACGTACGAGGCGAATCGAACCTCATAGTCGCCAGATTCACTCCTGGATTTTTCAACAATCAGAATTGTTAGCCATCAATGATTCTCAGTCTTTTTTTTTTAAATCGCGGATCTTGTCATTGAAGTTTTTGCGTAGAAATTTGTGCAATCTTTTTCTGAACATTAAATGTATTCACTTTTGTTGATCATGTTTTTATGATTTATTTTTTAATCTGTCTATTCTGGCGCGACTCGCGTTTCTAAAAGGAAAAATCCATGGAAAGCGTTTGATTGACGGCTGTAAAATGATACGGGCATGGTTCAACAGAACATGGACGTATGGTGCGCTCCACGGCAAAAAAGTAATTAATTTCTTGCTCGCGCGTTTCAGTCGATGGTTCCCAGAGATTCTATATCTATTCGAGATTCTCTATGTACGTAAACGAAAAAGCTGATAAGCGAAGAGCTTGCACCTGAACTTTTTTTAATTACCAGCTGGCTGCTGGAAATTCTGAGACATTTTAGCTAACTTAATTAGATCTGTTTTTTCGTTCTTTCTTCCTTTAACTCGGATATTTCCTGGTTTACACAGGTATAGTGTAAAGTAAAGTGAAAATACAAGCGAGATACGTGATTTCTCAAAATGTGTGTATTGAACAATTTAATTTCATTTACATTGCACGGAGAGAAGACATTACAGTAGAATTATTGTATTCACAGCTATTCTGGTTCTTTGTTAATCTGGCTTTATTATCGATATGCGCATTTACGGACGTAGAGAAATTGCCAGTTCGTAGGATATATTTCATCCTCTCGGTCCTTTCTAGCTATGCAATATCCGTTATCAGATTGCGTTAATTTTCACCACACCGCAATTTAAGCAGCGTCATTTCATAATTTATAATTAAAGCTTTATTCGCGCGATACGAGATATATTACGCCGCGCAATGAAAGCGCCAGCACGTATTTAGAGATAGCGCATGATGGAATATCCTCGTTGTCGAAGCCGCTCGATTGTTTCTGTGTATCGAAACTTTCGCTCCCTGATCCGCTCTCCTCGGAATTGATCGATTGCTTGTCAAATATTTTCACGAACCGTGCGAAGGAAAGAATCCGTGATCGACATTTTCTACTCGTAATCTTGAGCACGGAATGCGAAATGTATGCAAATGTAAAAAAGTTGGCATCTTCATGGAAATAATATCTTACCACTTTCGATCTATTTTGCGTAACGTTGTTATTATGGTAAATGTTATTTGATGGTAAATTCCTATAAAAACACTCGAGGATATAAAAGGAGAAAAAAGAGAAAAGTCCCATTTAAAAAAAGAAAATAACGTTTGATTCATCGCGTTGCAAGTGTACGATACGTAACTACGAGTATATAATACGCGCGCGTTATTATTGTATACGTAACCCATGTATACATTTCTCTCATTCCGTTTTTATTTAATTCTTTATCCCTGTTCAAGAAAGAAAATAGATAAAAGGACATATTATGATTACATTACATTTTTGTTTAATATCTTTAATTTGTCGTGTCGGAAATCTGTTCTGTTAACGTAAAAATTGCAGCATTTTCGGAATAAAAAAAGTTTTGATGAAGAATTCTGTATAAAATCGTGTGGAATCGATAACCGTCCGCCTTCGCACACGGTATCCTAAAAAGTATGTACGCCGATATGACTATATAGTGAAATTTGTTCCTGTACTCACGTTTTAAATTGAACTGTGCAATTTCGCGATTATTAGGCATAGAATTCACGATGGCAAGGTACCGTTGTATTAAGCAAATACGTTCGACCGCCGTGACCACGATTATGCCCGCGAGAGATCCTTAATATACATAATTTATAGCAATTCCATGCATTTTGCGTGGAATCGTTGCAGCGCTCGCAATTTGTACCATGATTGTACATTCGCTCATTACAAATATCGCCGCATTCCGGGAGTAATTTCATATTTTTCAGCATATTTCTGAATATGAGGTAAGTTTGCGTAATCATCGGAACAATGCTTACTGAAGGATTAATTACATTACATTTCACTATTCGAAAATTTAATCTATTTTGTTGGGAAAAATAAACATTAGTTATAATTGAGTAAATCATATTAAATAATAGATGTTAAAGTATTGGAAAAAGCAAAATATCTAATAGTATTTTGCAAATTTTAAAAAGAGTTATCTTTATTTTCAACTCTGCTTTTCTTGTTTCAATGCTTTTCCTCCCTCTAGAGATCCAGCCGTCAGTTATGGTAATTGATTAGTAGTGATAGGATCAGTGATAATTATGGGCTCATATCAGAGTCATCTAATGCGTAGCTGATGATATTATACGCTTATGTCTACAGAACGTCCGTAATCAATATCCGTGATTCGAGAGACGCTATAATTAATTTCGTGAACCGAAACCTGAGTCGTGCGATTATCGCCATATGTGTTCGCCGTCAGTTTATAGCTTTCGGTTTACAGCGTACATGTCGCAAATGGCTTAGTCCGGATTGATGAGACGGGAATCACTTTATCAGACCTTTACTTAAGGTAGGAGACGAGTTGCCTGGATAAGCATGTATCAGATTCGACGGTGTAAGGAAGCAGCATCGCTTTCAACGATAAGAGACTTTATTAACGAAAGACACGCGAACAAGAATAGGCGACTCGTGTATCAACGCACTGTTAAAAGTACCTACTTGTTAAGTGATTTAACGCGACATCTCGAAATTTCCAGCCTTAAGAACTGTATGAATGTTCTCGTCGAAAGCTTAACATTTCAGTTTTCTCTTCGCCGTTTTTTTCTATTTAATCTTTTTAAAGCATTATCCACGTACTATAATTAAAATTTGTATATGCTATTATTTTGTGAATTTTACATTTCTTGTTATTATTTAATGTTATTTTTACACTTTAATAAAGATTTTTTATCGTTACATATATAAAAGTCTTTTCTAATTAATTATCTATGTAAAAAAGTTTATACTCTTGTTTGTAAGTTGAAAAACTTTCTTTACAAAAAAAAATGTTTTTCTTGTAGAGTTATCGTCGCGTCAATAGAAATGTTAAGCAAGAGCTGCGTGAAAATAATTAAAAGTTTGTCGGTGATGAGCTTTTCAGACATGGCGCGTCGTGACATTGTGTTCACCGTTCAGGAGCGTCCTGACGCGACGATGGCGTGAAACTTTATGAAAAAAATCATTACATCGCAATGCTTGTCACGCAAGAATTTCGTCATAATTAAGCTCTCATAGTGTTATGTGTACATCCTGCGATACTTTCATGAATTTATTGTCGCTCTCGGAATTCTGGAAGATGCCTGAAGTTACTTATTATATCGTGCTGCATAGCAGGCAAGATTGTAATTTTATTAAACATTGTAAAGATACTCTCGATCATCAACAGCGACGCGTATTAACCGTTAAATAAATGCACTTAAAATCGACATAAATTGAAAGGTCGGCGTAAATATCAAAGTTTATCTAAATTCCATGAACTATCTTCTCACCCGCAAGATTATTATTTCCTGTGATCGTTTTTCATGTCTGATTTATAGAAAGGATAGCAGCTTCCACTTTTCATCGATCGTCCATATCTGTATTCCGTCCCGTAGTGCCTTTCTTGAAAATGCGGCGGCGAAATGCTGGATATTGCGATGATGTTAGATACAGATAGCTTCAAGAATAAAATATCCGTCGGCATATAAATATTTTGAGATACGTTTGTTGGTAACAATAACATGTAATGTACCAAGACGTGTTTTTCGGTAAGCTCTTTCGACTGTGACGGTACGTACCAGTATCTCCCTTTCCCTCTCGTTCTATCTCGAGCAGAGTCTACGCAGGTTGTGATTATAGACACGGTATATTCCATAAACACATGCGCCCGCGTGTAGAAGTAATTAAAAGTTTCGCTCATTGACGAAGTTTGCGTCTGAATACGGTTTGCTTTCAGAAGCGTCACGAAGTCGGAAGTATATTGAAGGCAACGATCATTGGCACTGAGATTATTTACTATAATCACAAATGTAATCAAATGCAATATAAATATGATATTCCCGCTGGTGAAGTATTGGTTCGGAATGTAGATGCAAGTGATTTATGAATTTTCTAAATGCAAATTTCTTTTAAATAATATAGTTAAATAATATAGTTTGCTTTTGAACGTAAAGATATTTTTTATATATTTGCCTTCATATTTTAACTAAAAAGACTGCGTACTATTGATTCCCTTTAGGACGAGGGAATAACATTTTTCTTCAGTCTCTACATGGCTTTTATGTACAACGCGAAAAGATTACCCGTTTGAAATTTTCTCGAATTTGCACACGTACGGTGTGGAAAGAGGACTGGTTGCGTCTGGCCCAATAAAATTTAGAAAAATAGTTTAACCGCTACGATGTTCGTTAAATGAAACATGTGGAATTTTACGAAAACGGATCGCAGACGTTGCGTTTAGTAGACTCAAATTAAATTTTTGACATGGAATCGTTAAAACTTTCTTTTTCAAGAAAGCATTACGGTTGATGGTCTGTCGGAATCGCTGGCAAAGTTCTGGAATTCACGATTAATATAATATTACGATAATGCAAGTTCTTCTCTCGTGCCAACAAAAGAAAGTACAAAGAACGTGAGCTCACAGACGAGCGCTTTAATTCCAAACGATTTCAACCGGCAATCGATTCACCATTTTTTTTTGTTACACAGTCGAACAAGCGCGAAACTCTCGATCATTGTTTCAACAATTCCTGCATTTCGCCGAAGAAGAAATATCGCTGCATCCGCATGGGTGCACGGAACATAGTAACGTGGAATAATTGGAATCGTGAAATCCGTATCTGAAAGGTATGAATACCTACAAACTCGTTTGCAAATCAATTCTTCCTTTCTTTGCAGCAGGACATATGTCTCTGAATATATTGTACGATTCGTTTATTGAGAAAGAACATTTTCGATCGCAATGTAACTTTTTTTTGTACAGTAATATCTCTAAATTTAAAATCAGGAATTTTATTGAAAAATATTCAAATATATTTCCTTATCGTATTTGTCGTAATAGGAAAGGATTCGAATTGACTTCCAAATAATAATTGGTCTTTAATTCTTTGAAGTTTCTTAAATTTGTCACGAGTATTACTGAAACTCGTTGCACCGGGTGGGATCACGTTATCAGTAGCCAAATCTATGATCGATATTCACGATAATGTCGACCGGTATGACGCAACGTGGAAAAAAAGAGACGAAATGAGAAAAGGGAGAAACGGAAAAAAAGGAGAAGCGAAAAAGCATCGAGCAGCGATGGCTGTGTGGAGCCACAGGTATCCCGCAGAATTGCGCGACTTTCGGTCTACCGACCTACAGGTTGTTCCAAACCTCATCGAACTTTTTCGTCTCTACGTGTCATCTTCCTTTTACACTTTGGAAATTTATCCCTTTATGTTGCTCGTCGGGCGAGAAATACATATGTGAAACAACAAAATTGTCACTAGCGATAGTATTGCCAGTATTGCATAACTCGATAATGGGACTTCAAAATGTTTTTTTAGAAATGTGCTATATTTCATTATCTGTGTTATGTTTATATATCTTATTTTACATCTTTCTAATTGCATATTACTTGTGTAACATGTAGTGTCTTTTACTAGCGCGTTTACGATTGCGGATAAATTCTTTCGGTGAATTCCTGACGCCTACATACACGTAGATGTACATACACTATTCCTAGCGTTGCATTATACATATATATACTTCGAAATGCAACAGTCTCGCATTTAACGAGTACCGATTAAACGCGCCGTGCTGTCTAACTCGGCAGACGAGCCGCCGTAATTCACAGATACCTCGGCAATATTTCACCGCACATCTCCAAATCGGCAAAACTCTTCCTGCACTCGACTACATTTTTAATAAATCAACCGTACTGCTCGCCCACTCCCGTCCGACCTTCCATCCCTTCGCACGTCACCCTTCTCCGCCATTCTCTTCGCCCTTTTTCGCCCACGCGCAGCGCTGGATTTAGGTACATACTCGGGCTTTGCTGCGCAAAAATTTCTTGCGACTTCTTTTAATTCGTCGGTCTGTAGGATTAATAACTTTATAATTCTTTAATCCTTCTTTTCAATTTTAACGAAAGAATATATGTAAATTAAATTTATAATTACTTAACTTTTTTCGAAATATTTAAGAATCATCCAATACTTAATTTACGTCACTATAAAAATTAAGTATTTATACAGTACAGATAGAGATACTATCTTTCCATACGCGGTATAGTAAAGCTCTTTTTTAAATATTTTTAAAATAATAATTTAATTACTATATTTATCATGTAGTCTAAGAAGAAAAATATCAACAGAGTCGTTGACAGAGTGGCGGGAATAAATTGGCGTAGGGAGTCCTTGTCCTTAAATCCACCCCTGCTTGACGCGGCGTATGCGCGTGCCATGGTCGTTCATGCACCCCCTCGGCCCGCTTTAGTATTGATCCACGACCATCCCTCACGCCGTACTCCACCGCCACGCCGCGTATGGGGGATGGTAGCAGCAACAGCGAAGCGATGGTGATGAGGGACGCGAGGGAGTGTTGAGGCATAGGGGAGGCTGCTGGGGAACCCAAACCGAAACCCCAACCCCGCAAACTGAACCGAGCCTCTCCCGCTTGGTTCGCTCTTTGCCCTCCTCGGCCACACCGTCCCGTTCCATCCCTCGTACCAACACCCACGCAAATGACAATACGTGAGTGGTATGATCACACGGGATTGTACGAGTGTACATGTATGTATAAGTGCGTGAGCTCTCTAACGGAAATGCATGTAACTGAGATGCGTAGAGAACGTGGTGTTTATGAAATTGGGATGACTGAGAAGGTAAAAAACAGTTCGCTCTTTTAACATAGTGCGAGCGATTTATCGTGAAAGAGGTGTAAATCAAGTCCTGAAAATATTGTTAAAGTAAATATAGTTTCGCGAAACAACTTTTACTCGTTTCCAGAGGTCTGCACAATTTATGATTTTTACCGACTAGTTTTGACACACAGAACGAAAAATATTTTCGTTTTCTAGAATAATAGTTTTCGACCTTCATACAATATTTGCGAAAATATTTTACATAACGAAATTTTTTTATTGCACAGCAAAAATATTTAAGATTGTGGATAGGAATTTAGATTATTTCGCCGTCTCTCTTTTGCATTTTAAAAATCCAATTGCCTCGCTCATACTCGCTTGCACCGTGACATTCAACATGGCTGCGTGTCCCACCGACTGACGAGAAAATGAGAAAGGGCGGTCGTCGGCGGTCGGGGGCGGCGGTGGCAAGGGGTGACAGAGCGCGAGCGAAAGGGAAAATTGAGGAGAAACGCGACCCGCGTGCGTTTAACCTCCGAAAAAGAAATTCATCGTGAATCCACTTTGAGAGAAAGCGAGCTATTCGCGGAGCACAAAGGATCGGAGTATTGTTTACTCTGATGTGATGGGAGGAAGGGGCAGCCGAGGGTGCATCGGGGAGATGGCTTGGGGGTGGTTGACTGGAAGGAGAGAGGATTGCCGAGAATTCGACCACGCGATAAAGGGATGTCAACGGTGGTTCGTTCGAGTTGGCAGAGCCAGACTTCCGACCCCTTTCTTCCTGTCTCTCTCTCTCTCTTTTTTCATTCAATGGCTGAAAAGCACGCGGTCGGACGAAAACGAGAGGATGTCGGCATGCGAATCGAGGTGGCCGATTGTACATATTCACGGGGCTTTTTGTCTCTCGTGATCCCTCTTGCTGCGTCGCGAAATCTCTCCGGCAAAATTGCTTATTAGATACGACGGAACCCTTTGATCGAAGCACCATGAGGTCTGTTCTGCTTATCGCGGATCTGAAAGCGTGCCGCATCTCTGAAGTGATTTTACTAAGAACTCCACTATTGTAGTTTCAAATTCTCTACAACAGTTGTGGTGCTTAATTTTAGAAACGTTAGAATGAGTTAGGACACTTCAAACGTAAATTGATTTGAGACTTCCTATTAAAGAGATTCTAAAAGACAACAAAGTAAATTATACATTATGATTTTTATCAATAATTATTGTTATTTTAGAATTAGAGCTTTTAGATAAAATAAATATGAAGTAATGCATACGTATTGCATGAACGGAGAATTGTGCGATTTTAAAAATACTAGGTACTTTATTATCAGATATCTCAAATGACAACTCCATTTCTTTTCCACGAAGTTTTATTTCTTTTAATTATTCTGCGTATCTCGTGAGCTCGCTAGAGTATGACGTTAAGCAATTTGATACAATAACGAAGAGTGGATGGTGGAATTTCTAAAGAACTGGTCGTATTTATTCATGAAGTTCTTCTTGTTTCGTAGCTTCATTCAAACGACAATAATTAACGGGAAATTGCTTGTAGAGCCTCGCATATTTACTTACTCAAGCAAAAATTAATACTACCACATTATTGAAGAATATCAAAGTTTATACCTTTTAAATATAAATTTCGTTTCAAATTTAATTTTGTTATTTGTCAAAATTTATTAAATTTACATCAAATAGTTTGGTAATTGTTTCAGTAATTACTTTAATTTTTGAATTCAAATATTTTATAAAATAAAAAAGTAATAAAACACTCCAGGTTATATACACATAAATGAAAACTGTATACAATTATATTACATTTTATTACAGTTAATAACATTTCAGTCTCCATAAATAGATTCTTAACGTTAAATTCTCATAGTTTTCTTAATAGAAAAAGTGTTTTCATTTGGACTCAGATATTAATTTTTACTATTTTTTCTTTTAAACACATTGCATATTTTCGATTTAATCACAGTTAAGAGACACTGACTTAGGGAATATTTCAGGTGTTGTGGAAAGAATATTTCATTTGTTTTGGAAAGAATATTATATTTATGCAATATCCAAGGTGCACGTCAACGAATAAACGATCGATTCGTCAAATTAATATAATCATTTCCGTTCGTCATTGTTTTGACGACTTTACAATGTCGTCGAAATTGCAACATCGATACGTACAGAGAGATCAATATATACATATACACACACATACACACACACACACACACACACACACACACACACACACACACACACACATATATATATATATATATATATATATATCACCAAAAGACTGATTGTTTTTATGTATGAACTGGCGGTTGTGCAGCGTACAACCGTCGTCATCTGCTAAATCGTCGCATACATTAAACCGATGAAACACGTCGTTCGAGAATTTAAGCACAGCATGCATATTTATGAACGTCACCTTTCTATCGCAACGGGTGACTAATTTTACTGCCATTTTTGTCGAGGAACGTTGAATTAAGGCAAGGAATTACGCTTTAGAACGTAAGAAACTTGACAAGAAACTGTATTCTCAACACATATTCGCAAAACGTAACTTTATTTTATGTCAAAAAGATTTAAATGAGTTAAATAAATACACATAAATCAAACGAACGTTAGTAAATGTAGTGTTCATACTATTATATAGTTAAAAAAAGTTTATAATTATTTTATATAATTACATTAAACATAAGTAAAACTAAGAAACGATTATCTGAGAAATGAATCCAACAGACAAGAAATTAATTTCTCGATGTTTACTAGAAAAGTTCGAAGCTAATACTTATGTAGTCTTATACTACTTTCATACTATTATTTATTAATGTTACATTATAATATATATGTATTTCATATGTTTTAGAATTATATATATAATATAGTTATATATATGTATTTTATTTATATATATATATATATATACATATATATTATATATATATATAATATATATAAAATCACAACTTGGTCATGACAATAGGATAGTTACATCACTGCAATATTATTCGGCGATATATTTCACCATGTTATTACATTTCAATAAACTCGTCAAAAATATCAATATCAAAAAGGTGATGATGACAGATATTACAATTTTTAATTTTCATATAATTATAGTCGCAATGCGTATACGTTTGTACAATTGATACATAAAGTAAAATAAATTCGTTCGTGCGCAATTCCAATGTAAGTAGATAAAATCAGACGCCGGTCTTTCAATGTCCATCGGGGGATCGGCAGCGTCTCGTTTCGAAGTAAATCGCCAATACCACTAACTGCACGCGGTGTGGCGGAATAAAAAATAAGGGGGAATTAAGATAAAGTGATCGTGTTGGATTGATCGAAGCATGTTGCTCCGCGAACGATCGATAGTTCCTGGAAGCTAAATTGGAACGGCTTGTAACGGACGTTCGCCCTGGTTTCGACCGCGGACGGAGACTAACGGCTGTCCTGTCGATAATAAATCGCCTACTCGTCTTCGGAGCAACTTTGAAAGCAGTCAGAAGCAAGAGCCTTCTTCGGAGTTTCCTCTTATCTCTTGCACTGCTAGATAAATTAAAAATATTACAGGAGTAGAAGGATAGAAGTAATAACTAGCGAAACATTTTTGACATGCTCTTAAATTACCGGGTACTTTTTTTTTTTTTTTTTTTTTTTGGAATAGAATGTAAGACACCCCGGTTATATATTTTATCACAACTCAAGTACTTCGAGGATAAATCTTGATTCCAGCAATTTTAAAGCTCTCTCTCTCTCTCTCTCTCTCTCTCTAAAATTGAAGTGATTTGTAAGGATCAAGTTGAATTTTTCGCGTCACGGACATGCGAAGATGTGAAAAAAAAAGAGCGGGTTTATCGGACGACGCATTTTCTCGACAAATTGCGCGGAATAAATACGATGAAAATGAATGATTTACCGATTTAATATCCGGTTGACCCTTTATTTTACTTCTTAAGAGTCATCGTATTCTCATTGAATATTTTTATCGCTCGGATAAGCGTATTACTCTCTTACGCTACGCTCATTAACGCGCTGGCAAGCATTGCAGATCGTCGCTTTTACACTCTCGCGTTTGCGACCCTTGCTCGCGAGGCGCAACCCTGTGCTTATCGCCTCAGCAAGATCTGTTATTGGATTTCCACCCAGTTGAATCCTTCGTCGGACGCGTCCGTCTTCTCTCCGACGATTAAAAGAAGCGATCCTGAAATGCACCCTGACGACACTTCGATCCGATGATACTCGAAGAGACATTCTTGCCGTAGGGAAGCGCGTAATATGATGGGGTGTATAACCAAACTCGATAAGAGTAATGAGATGTAAAAAGACACGTCATGTAAATATTCACGACGTGTCATCTCACCATACCGTTCGTCATTTTCCATTTCGCAGTTTTATATTCTCAAGAAAAACTCTTTTATCAAATTATCTCTATATTTTATAAATATATATATATTTTTTCCATTAAAATTTTGTTATTATTATAATTTTGTTATTATTATTATAAATTTTGTTATTATGTGTTGTTTCTAAAATGTACCTCTTCAATTATTACGCAGCAAGAATTAATTTGCAGCTAAGATCAATTTAGGACGTGCTTTCGTGTGGTCTAAGCCTTATCTCTCTGTTTGCAGCGTTTAATATTTGAACGCGAAGAAAACTCATAGAGTCGATGTTTATCAGCGTTTAACATTTGAACGCGAAGAAAACCTACAGAGTCGATATTTATCAGTCGCCCGTGTAATATGAGACTTGTATAAACGTATCTTAAATCGAGATTGTTCGTTCACCCCCGCGACGAAAATCCCCCGACATTTCTCCGTTGGTCATAGCGTGGATTTATGAGATTGCGACGGACGGAACCGGCTTAAATCGAGAAAATTGGCTTTGGGAATGTTGATTACGGGACTTTTGACCTCGCGTTAGTAAGAGAGAGATGAAAAGAGATATTATGACCGACTCTTCTCTCGCAAAATGAGGACTGTCTTCGAACATCCTGTCATCCTCAGATTGGTTTTATTATACTTATCGCATTCTACTCTAAACGTAACTAACGTTTTATTGCGATCATGAATAAGTCGTAAGAAAGATAAGATACTATTTTCTATTAATTTGTTTTTCTTTATTTTTTTAAATATTAAACTTGTTTCTTTTACAAGTTTAAAATTAAGAAATAAGTACTTCTTTAACGTAAAAAAATGTGCAAAATTTTTATTAGTAAAGTTTTATATTGTGTGTACCATTTTATTAATGCTGGAATTTTTATTGAAATAATTCTACAATAACGTTATCTTAGAAACTTGAAGGAGACTCAACGTAGTACGTATTAGAAAGATTAATATAGCGGCTAATTGATCAAAGCTGCAACGCGGCGCTTTACCGTCAATGAGCATTGTTATTTATCGATAACATAAAAACCAAGGCACACGCAAAATTGACATTACGAAAGTTCTTCATGATCGCATTATATCATCGTCAGTTCTTGCATACAAATTAGAACGCGAATGGGCAAACCGAAATATCTAGGACAAATATGAAAATCTCGTCCCCCCGCGGACCCTAAATGTTTCCTCGAGATCGATTCGAATCAGCGAATTAAAATCCCCATGTACCTCCTCAAGGTCGTATATCAAATAGATCGTCCAGAGATTTATATTCGGGGTAACGGGACCGAAACTCGTGAGCCGTCGATTAGGATTATCCGCGGATTATCTTCCGACACCGTCTGTTTCTCTAGCTTCCCGAGGACGACGGTGATGGAGGTGGCTCCTTTCCCCTCCCCTTCATTTTCCATCTCTCCTCCGGTCGTCGAGGAAATTTCTCACCCCCACTCAGTGAAGCTCATAAATTTGCGGGGATGTCTACTTGCTGCACGTTGGAAGCTGCAGCTTGTTTCTCGCATTACCCGTTACTGACGCTAGGACGAAATTAACTTTTCTTGTGCAACATTTTTAAGTTATTGCCGACCCGAAATTGCCCTGTTTGCGGCGGGATTGATTAAAATACTTTTATCACGGTTATCTTAAAACGAGGATACATGATCCCGACGAGGATTCTTTTTTTATGGATAAACTCGTTTCAAAGTTAATTGTTTGAAAACTCGCTACACCGATTTATTTAATTAAAAAAGATATTTTTTTTTTCTATTTATTTCTTTTCATAAATTTGAAATTCTGTATATATAACGACAATATTGCAACGTAAAAATCATTAAAGAGAATATAGCATTGTAAAAAGTTAATTTATATGCATTTAACCCTCTCAGGTTTTTTTAAAGAAAAGTTTGCTCGATTTTATTGTTTTTATAATTATAATGTTGATGTTTTATAATTATAATGATTATAATGTTTTAGTGATAAACCTCAAAACACTCAATAATACCCGATGTTACGTTCCTTTAAATCTAGATTTTTTTGTTTGCTATATTTACCATTGAATATTCGAAGATGTGTCATATATATAAAGATATATCACTTTCAGTATTAGAATCTGAATAATCCTCGATCTTACAACTTGTTAGTTTCAAAATCAGAATCATAACAATTTCAACATCACAAATAATTTTAGAAAAAGTAGAAGTAGAAGACATTATTCTATATCGAACTCTTTTCAATAATGAGATAAATGAATTTTTTCTTTTCTGTACTACTTTTATTCTATTCTCAATAAAATTGTTTTCTTAACAATAACAATGAACAAAGAAAAAGTTTCCGAATTTTACTAGATTATAATGATTATGAAATAAGTGAACTTGATGTCCTAAAATTCGAAAAAACAGTTAATTGTCACTTACCAGAATTTATTTCTAAATTATTTCTAATTATGAATTAAGATATATGTACTATAATATAGTATATTATTAGAAGAATATATATGGTAATGCTAATCAATTTAATCATTTTCACTCATTTAATTCAACGTTTCTTCGAATTGACCACTTTTCTTTTATCACTACTAAGTCCCCGGACTTGTCGAAATTGCCGTAGCGACGTTTTAATTTAATTCTGCCGAAGAGGAGGATCCATTTTATTTGCGTTTAGTCGACGCCTCGCCTACCAGGACAGCTAAATGTTTTCTTCTCGTGAAAGATAGATCGAAATTGCAAGGGGAGGAAGCGGCCGCGGCGCGATGAAGATGGAAACGCAAAGGCTTATCCTCGACCTCGATACCGTCGTTCCACGACGTTCCCTCGAGCATACACTCGCATCTGCTTTCTGCGAATAGCACACGTGAGATATCTGTCGATACGTTCTTCCGCACGAGCTGGTTTGATCCCGTGCAATAATCGTCTAGGGAAATAACTCGCGTCGTTGCATCAATAACATCGAACACACTCCCCGACGAAATGGATATTAGAAATGAAAGTGCATCAATGGAATTTAGGTGTCTTATTTTTTTTATTAAAAATTTTTTTGATTTTTTATTGTTTGTTTGAAAGCTTCTTTCTTTCTTTTCTATTGGATGGAATCTATCTAATAGAACATTTATGCTATCGTTTCTTCCTCTATTTCCGAAAGCATCTCTCTTGCAATGCGAGATTGTAAGATTCAACTCATTCGATAGCCGATCGCTCTTCCGATGGACTGTCGAATCGATTCTGCAATTGAGCGTGGAAAATCGCTGCGAGTGATAATGGCGGCCGAGTGAAAATTGTGCGACTAAAGAGAACATCGAACGTTCTCTCGGTCAGTTCTTCCTCTACGTAGCGAAGGAGAGCAGTCACCGACGCCCGAAGCGTTTCCAATTTCCTCCAATGTGGCCTTATATCGAGAGAAATGCCGGACGCAGCGAACTGATCCTGGCCAGCAAACGGCACAGTGCCGCGCCATTATTGCCGAGAGTCCGAGATTAAATTGAAAACAGACGTATATTCCTGCGGAAAAAAGAGGAAATGCAATGGTTATTCCACCGAGTTGCGCAGCACATGTGGATGACAGGGAGGATGATGTCGGTGTTGGAACATCAACAGTCCACTTACGAGATTTTACACCCTTAGATCATAAAGACATGTGTAAATAATCCGTACGTGTCCACTTCTTGAAACAGATTTTATTTAGCTTGTTACTTTTTCTTTCGATGTCTCACTCGCGTGTAAGACAGGCGTATCTTTATGTTTCTTTTCGCATTCATTCATTATTATTTATTCATAATGGCAGGTTAAGTGAGCTAGCATAGGCTAAACAATTTTTATTTTAATTATTTAGGGAGATTAAAGGAAAGTAATTTTTTTATAATAAACCAAGAATTGACATGTAAAAATCAAAATTTTTTAAATATGCTTTTAAGTAATATTTTTACCATTGTTATCAGAGACCATTTTTTTGTAATGCACGTTTGTTCGTGTAAAAAGCGGGATTTCGCCAATATCCGTATTTCTCCTTTTCTTCCCGCAGGGATGACTGATCCGCATAGTCATTTGGGTTTAGTGAACCCACGGACTTGAGCTCAATAGCACTGCGCGGACACTCATATACACGTTTATATATTATATACATTTTTGTAAGTGATAGTACAATAAACTTCTGGGGAAAAGTGGAAGCAAGACACAATCTCCTGTAGGAGTAATGAGAAAAATAAGAATGAGAACGGAATATATTTGATACATAAAAGAAACAGGGCAACGTAGATTAAAACGTATTTTTTATTTATATTCCTTAATTTTTAAAAATTCCTTCTTTTCTCTTAAAGAGAAATATATCCTTGCCTTAGTAATATGCAGGCTTTTTGTACTGTGGAATATTATATTTTTTACCGATTCGAGAACATTGTTCATACATATTAGTTGTGCTGTAGTAATCAAGTATCTACTTTATTAACTTTGAGCGCTGTTCTACCCTCGCATACTGGGGTGTAATATTTTCGAGATTGTAGCTTAGCTTTTATTTTTGACGGAAAAATTTTTTACCTTCGCTTCTCTCAAAAGACATATTTGCAAGGAAACATATATTTATTATTTATTTTATTTTAAAAGTATTTATATTAAGTATTATATTAAAAGTACTTTATTAGAAGAAAAAGAAGTATAAAGATGTGGCATAATATTGCTATGATTTCGCAAAAAACATAATATTTATAATTTACAGAGCGGTTGCTTTCAGAATCTTTCTGCGATTCGTAAATTATTCGATCTATCAATGTCGAAATCTAGCATCTCTTCATTTCAAGAATACCTTCAGGGCAATTGGTTTCCCTGAAAGGAAACCCCTGCGGATGATTCAAAGATACCAGTGACATGGTGTATCCAATGGGAAAAGAAAAATATTATCGATACTGCTACGTGTTTCGATATCGCAGAGAAAACACGAGCAAGGTGCGCTAGAGTTTTCTCTAGCAGACGCTCGCGGAATAACCGCGGCAATTTCGTCATTTTTCGATCTTAACGTCCGTTGACGGTTTAATCTAGAACTTCTTCGTGCTCGAGAAGGCTTGTCTTTCCCCACCTGCGTTACCTCTTTGCCGCACAAAGCCACATTGTAGGAAATTGGAAAGTCTGCTGCTGACAGTAGAATCTTCCTCTCTTATGATCGCGCCAACATGTGTCGACCTACATCTTCGTAGCTTTATTTTTGTTTTCTTAGATTGATCCAAATCGCGAGGATACAAGCCTTTCTGCCAGCTTTCGTGTACGAGATAATGCGCTACCATCTTTTCTCTTGAGCTCATGTCCGCCTCCGATTCAATCCCCAATTCCTCATACTGCTTGTGTGCAAAAGCGGCTATGCTTGCTTAACCGCACCCATCGATTCGCAACTTGTATTCTTCTTTCCGGCCTTTCGTCGTTTCTCGAAAATAGGACGAGAGAGCTCCAATCTCGCTGTCAATATTTCATTTTTACGGCAAGACTCAAACCGGAAAGGTTCACATCGCAATTCTTTATGCTTGTTTTACTCGCCTTTGCACAAGAAAAGTGACAGAAGTCAGAGATATGAGAGAACAGAATTTGTTTCTATTTTGTCGGGCGAAAATGGTAATAAAGCAAAAATCGTGATTCAGAAAGAATTATAATTGCTATTATAATTTATTATTTAGCTGCTATAATTTATTATTATATTTATTAAAGTCATTAATATAATATGCATGTGGAAAAGTTGAAAGTTTAAAATTGTTCTTCTGTAAAATTACGTTTTTGATAATGCTTGTGTCACTTTTCTTGTGTAGTGGCAATATCTTGTTTTATTTTTTTCATTCACGAAAGTTATATGTAGGTATGTACTTCATTAAAAAGTAAAGAGTTCAATCATGAGTGACTCAAGAAACTAATTTTGATCTAAGAAATACTGATCTAAGAAAGTCAATTTTAAAGTTGAAAAAATCATATTTGTATAATATTAGCTAAATTAAATAGCCTCAGAGTGCCAAAAAAGATAAAAAATTTATTTATCTTTTTTTATATAAAAAAATTCTAGATACCAAATAAACGAGCTAGTATTCGCAACGTCGTTGTACTAATTAAAACAAGTTGTCCACTCGCATTTGTGTGTCACTGATTTGGTATGGGTCCTACATACCGCGTGTCTCTCGCGTTTTTTTTTTTACAAAGATGCGGGTAGAAGAGTTGTGCAATTAAAAATTATTGGGGAGAGAAGGCAGCAGGAAAAAATTGCAAAAGTACCCTTTAAGAATTCCACACATATGCATGTATACAGTTAGAATTGCACATACATATACATATATACATACATGCCATTAAGATCACGCTTGCGCTTTGTTGAATTTTCACTTTCGAAAAAGCAGTCAAACGTGTTGGACGAATGTGCGAAATAAGGCCGACAGAATAGCTCTGTTGTAGACTGGAGGACTCTCGCTCGTAATACTAAATCAATATCTGGCGGTGGGGTAACTCGTGTACAGGGTGTTTCGAAGGTACCCGTCGCCACTAGGGTTGACTATTGATTTTCCATCGATGGTTATTCTCACTCCAGCCGAGTGAATGGTTTCGGAGGCATATAATGATTTACCATATTATTATTCTATTGTAATTGTGTTCGTAGTCTGTTGGATTTACGTACAAATAACGCATTGAGGAGATGAAGGATGGTGTACATGTACTCATAGTTCACGTTAGCAGTCGAATTCTGGGATTAACAATGGAGAGATCAGGTATTGTAATATTTATCCTAGCGATTACTGTGGACAGTAGTCGAATACGAACAGCTTATTTGCGGGAGAAATATACGATCGATTCCTTTCGCTTGCGGGAAATGGCTTCGCGTTTCGGGATAGCCGCCAGTATCGGTCGACTGTCTGTCAGTAGGTATATTGAATCTCGTAATTCTGTATTTTTATAGCTATTTTTCTATGCATCGACTCATAGGAGCTTCCGCAGAATTCAGCTCGATTCCGCGTAGTAAAGATAAATATCCTATCTATCCGCGCTGTGTATCTACGAAATCAATGTATAGGCTGCCATTAGACGACTAATAATATCGGCTTGCGCATGACAAACGTTGCGTTTTCACGAATTGCGGATTGTCACAAAATTGCTGGATCAAACGAACAATTTTGTTTTGCAGCGAGATTTACGCACTCATAATCAGCGCATTCATAATAGTTCTGTAATCAGCAGAAATTTCGAAACTTCCGCGTGCTCACGTTCGTGCTGCGTTTCGCCACACGCGACATTAATGCTTGATAATCCTTATAAGTATAATTGCCCCTACGTTACGAAGCATTTGCAGCTTGGAAATTGGCTGTAAGCAAACGAGCTTCAGAGAGAATAACTCTTTCTGAATACATGGTTTGTTTATTCTTTCATCGCTTTCAAGTTAAGCATATTCGACTTCCACGAGCTGCGAGCGTATGAGACACGCGACGCGATACGATGACGAGTTAACTGCAGTATAGTGAATTTATAGATGCTGCGCCAGAGACGTCGGCTCGAAAGCGCACGTTGCTTTCGCAGTAGAGCGATTTTTCAAAGTAACGTACTACTGTTTGTTCATAAAATTTAATGGATCGTCATGCAAACAATATCATCGTATTGCACAAGTTTCCTTTTTCTCCCTCCCTCTCTTCTCCTCTCTCTTTCTCTTTTTCATCCCATCAACGTTATTAAAGCCGCTATTAAAGTCGTCGCAACCTGCGGAATAAGGAGAAGAGATATACCAGAAAGTTTCGAAGCCTTCGTCGAGAGTTCCCTTCCTTCTTTTTTGTTTCTCCCCTAGGCAAGAGGGAAGGGCAAGACGGGAATTAAGGGGACGGTAGTAGTCGCGTGCGTGATACTACGTAGTGCGATCCATTCACGTTACATACGCCCTTTACGGTTCGTGCACGAGAAGCATATTGTAAGCGAGTGACGTCCCCATTATAAAGGCCTTGGATTATTGTGAAAATGTACAGGAAAATCGTAGGCGGACTCGGCCGTCGAAGTTGCAAGTATAAGCATGGATCCCCGCTTGCATCCGTGTGTCCTACTTTTCGAGAAACATTTCATTATTTCCCTTGCGATAAGTTAGAGAAAAATTCGTTGAAAAAGAGGAAGATATTTTATGTGCCGATATAGATAAAAAATGTATAATGTTTCAGAAATCTCAGCATGATTCATTCCGGTACTGTTATCTAGAATTTTAATAAAAATACAAATACAGTAATACAACGATAACGGCTCCTCAATTTTAAAATTACAAATATAGATTCATGTCTTTCTAGAACCCAACTATGTTAAAAGAAGATGACAAAAATAAAGACAAATATATACATATATTGAAAATAAATTACATCTTAATACATAGATCCCAAATGCGTTTCGAACTCACGGAATCCTCTTCAATAAAAATATACTCTTTTAATAAAAATTTTCTAGAAAATTTTTATTATGCTTACGTTAATTACGATATTTTTTATTTGCAAAAGGCATGTAAAAAAATAGTCTTAAACTCGGGAGTCAGAAAACATTGGTATTCTAATGGTGTTTCGCGTGAATATAAAAAGTATGAGGTTTCAACGACACCCTATATTATTATAGCTCGTATTCCGTACTCACCCTCCTCATGCTTGTGCAGTTAGTCACTCTGTTCTCAACCCTTGATTTTTTCGTCCCTCCCTCGCCGTCTTTACAGAGTAATCCGAAAGCGCTTGTTCCGTCGCATCCTTTTTCCACGGAGCGAAACCGCGTCGGCCTGGCGGAAATTTGACAGTGATTGTGACGCGATTGGAAACGAATTGAGCCAACGAACTCTTTTTCATCCTAAAAACAGGGAAAAAGAGAGCGTTTTGAGCTGGATTTAAAGCGCAATAGCCGGAACTGATTTCACCGCGAGATTTATTGAACAGATTCTATCGCTTTTTCCTTAATCCAATTGCCTGAAGATTAATCGTCAAAGTGCGGATATCTCGAAAATCTTCCAAATATATAACGAGCTACTACGACGAAATCGCGAGCGACTGCGAACTTATAACCGTCGAAATTCTTCGGGACATTAGATCCCTTGAGTTAGATCCTCCCGCCTCATGTAAGGCACTATTTCCTTAACCCTCGCTCTGCGTTTTCTCCTTTCGTCGACCATTGTCTGCGTATGTATCTGTTTATATGTATATATGTGTGTGTGTGTGTGTGCGTGAGGATATCCTGGCTGGGAGGAGGTTAAACGAATCTTAGGGAAATTTCAGGAAAGAACCCGATTTCCACTCCATGATCACTCCTCTTTCCGCAACGTGGAGGCTCACCCTCCATGGTGCACTTAGTCATCCTCCCCTAACCTCGTTTTCTGCCCCTGTTGATGGTACAGGACGGTCCAAAGGGGACTGGCTTTCTCTCTGGCATCACGAGAAAATACGATATCCGAGATTTTGGTCCTGCAGCCGTTTCCTTTTCTTCCTAACTTTTTGCTCCCCGTCGTTTGCTCTCGGTCGCGATATAACGTTCGGACTTACTGTATTTCTCTCGCAGGACAACAGTCCACCCCCGGATTACAAAGGGATTGTCTTTTATTTCTTTAGAGCGGCGATCTTTTTACACGTTACGTACAACGTTAATCTTGCGCTTGGTTTCGCACATAAGGATAGTTTCAATTATTTAGGAATTATGATGCGGTTTCGTTACGCTAACGAGAACGTCATAAATTAATGGGAAAACCGCGGTTAATTTAATCAACGTATTTTAGTCGGTTATCAAGTCCGTTATTTAACTTACCTGTATGAATCAATTAGTCATTTTCCATTTTCCATGTTAACTAGTTAATTTATTATCAGTTACACTATTCATAACACAGAGAGCACACTCTTGAAACTGATACAATATAGCATAAATGCAGAGAATAGTGATATCTCTACGAAGCTATTTTCCTTCTTCTCTTTCTCGTAGAATATTAGATTAAAATACAGAAAGAAATATTTAATCATTTAAATAATTTAAATAACTGAAAGACGCGCAATAAAAAATAAAATTACAGGAAATATGAAAAAAAAGACAACGTGTAATAGGTAATAGAATAAAGCAAAATAATTTTTCGTTGCTAGCGCTTTCTGGGATTACGGGGTATTATACAGGGATCATTGTGTGTATAATTTAGGAATTATATATCTGGACATTTACTACATTATTAAGTCATTTTTAGCGCGTGCAGGTGTTCGAAGACGAAGGTCCGGAATAGTTTTTCAGGAGTCTGTCGTGAAGAACCCACATAGTTTGCTCACTGGCATTGCCCCGTGGGCGGCAGGTGGTGCCCGTGTCGGAGGTTCACCTGGACCTTCGAAGATTTAAGGTTTCTTTCGACTTCATAAATAACTATGTATTTCCCCCATGGTCGTCGCGGAAGCATGAGTTTTCCTCTTCTACCAATTTTCTTTCTTTTCCTACGCGAGCTGTTGTATCAATTCATTAATCGATTTGCCATTGTGACCCCGAATTTATTAGCATCATTAATCTTGAACAGAAAGAGAGAGAAGGATCATTGAAAACTAACGACACGTGAAGCTACTTTATATAATGTTAGAAATTTTTCGTTCTTCAACTGCTTTTTTATAGTCACGCTTTCTTTCGCCTTTGCTCGTGTTACATTATTCTTCGTTTTGATAGAAAAGATTATTATCGAATTTATGATTACGTTACTTGTAGTGATTTTCGCGTGAGTATATTTTCTCTTTTGCGAAATATCTACAACCTTTGATTTAATGTCTGAGTTTAAAACAGCTAATATTATAATAGTTTCACGGTAATTTTATTGATTCTTAAATGTCACTGAAAATTTATTATCGTGATATTTTGTTTCAGAACACACACAGTCTCAGAATTATATCAGAATGTATTTTATTGATCTGAATTTTATGTTTACAGCAAGTTGTTGATAAAAATTTGTTGGGTGTGACAAAACTTTTTGTTTTGTTAATTAAATATTTGAATGGTATGCGTTTCCATAATAACGCTCGGCTGGTACAAACCAATTCAATATTTTCTGAATATTTTTTAAAACGTTCATTTGCTCCTCGATATTGTCATAAACAGTGTAAATATTCCTGTCGCTGTTTTAAAACTCATTCTTGGCACATGATAACATACATATCCTTTACACAGGATTATTTAATTCTCCGTCGGCTGCTTATTTTTATCGGCAGTCCGCTAAATGAATTAATCAAACCAATAAACTTTTAATTTTCATGGTGAGAATAATTTTTGTTAAATAATAATATTTTCTATTTTATTTTATCTTTTATAACATTCATAAAACATTCATAATAAATTTATCTTTTATAATAAATTAAATCTACGTAATCCGTTCTTTGATCATATTTAATTAACTTATAAAAAAGATAAAAATCACGTGAAATATATTATATCTGCAGAATTCGTTGCTAGCGGATGCATTTCGATGCAGTCTTGCTGTTAGAAGATGTCACGTTGACTGGCTAGTGCATAGGGAGTACTGAGCTAAACTAGCTGATGTATTCATAGGTGCCGAGGTTCTAGTCATCCCGCAATATTCCTGTAGCAATAGGTATATGCTCTATGCCGCATACATAGGCATGAGCTTTTTCGCGTGTATGCATGCGTACGAAGGAGCAAGGCCTGTGTGAGTTGCGGTCTGAGTGTGAGGCGACAGCTGCATCTCGAAACCTTCTTACGGCATCTGCCACAAAGGGGCCAGGTTGCCCACTTCGCGTCGACGTGTCCTAACGATCCCATCTGGAAATCGCTGAGTTTTTAAAGAGGAAACGAAACGTTAGGCCGATGTTGCACAGTGGTTTCGAGATATCTGGTTGGCTGACCGGAGAAGGGAAATTTAATCCTTATCGATATCTTCTTGCAACAGTTTTTTTTGTACATTGCGGCTAAACAAATAAAAAATAAAATTTATATATATTTTTTTTATTAATTTAAAATCAAACTTAATTTATTTTATTTTTAGTCCTCTTTGCTCATGTAGCAAAGCTATTGTTCTAGTTAAAAACAAATCATATTATTATGAGTTAACAATATTTATAATATAAGTTATATGTGTATTATACACATATAGCTGTGTATTATATACATATATTATACACATATAGTTATATTATGAGTTGTAACAATAACATATTAACATTTAATTGCGGAGAGATTAGATATTACATATGTTATTGACGGAATAATTGTAGCTTAATACATATACTCCACGAATACATTGTAGTGTACAATGGTAATATTATATAATTTATGTTACATTAATATGCTTGTGCATTAGTATGATGTAATGTAATTACATAATTCTCAGGAAATCATGAAATTTGAATACTTCGCTAATTTAGCGAATTTTCAAAATTTGTGTTCTTTATTTTACTACTGTGTTAAAGTCTTTAATAGGATGCGTTTCTATACTTAATTTCCTGCTTAATGAATATATTTAATCGGATATAAATTATTTCTATATTTTATTTTTTTACATTTATTTTTAAGATCTAATTTCTTGATGATATTTCTGCGGATGAAATATTTTCACCGACTATGATCGATATCTCAGTGCAAAACGATCAAGCGATTGCACTTCTTGGGTTTAATGCTTCAGGGCTGAACGCTGTCATGTCTCGATTTATGAGTGAAAGGGCGTAGGGACCTCGGGTAATTTGTAGCTACATAAATATCAGAACATTTAAAGGTCTCGTAGACAAACTAAGCATCGCGTCGTACGTCGCGAGTGTATCGATATTTATCGTGCTATTAAATGCACTTCGTTTTAAACTTTATTACCTTAGAATCCCAATGAGAAACGCGAGCGGGATGAGCGACGACGAATGTTCACCTTGAAGTTCCAGTCACGCCTTTGAAAAAGCTCGGGAAAACGTCCGGTAATTCCAGATAGTATCGGTTAACTACAGTGGTGATCTTGCCAAGTTTACATTTACTGCAAGCACACATGAAAGAAATTGGCAGATTTATCGAAGAAAATCTATATAAATCTATACAAATTAACTCCAATTGTTTATTTAATTATTTATTTATTATTTATTTATTTAATATAGATAGATTTATGATATTACTTCAGCAAACTATTTAAATTTTGCAGCTTAAAATTGATCAATCAGTCTCTGACATTTAGATTTTTAACAGAAAAAATATTTAGAACATCAACACTACTTATTGAATATCATTTTTCTAACTTATGTATCTTATTCTTAGATAATTTAACACATAATTTACAATGGTTACATTTTACAAAATTTATTTTTGAAAAAAAGAAAATTTCAGATTAAAATTGGCATGCTAAGATCAGTATTTATATTTGGTTTTATATTTTTATCTTTCTTAATCACAATCTTAAGATATTAAAACCCAATCAGAGTCATCAGCATCTTAAACCAGTCAGAGCCATCAGCATCTTAAAATACTTGAGACATTACGATCTTGAAATAAGAACGGAAAAATAAGAACTATAACCTGAAACTACAGCCTGAAACATTTCTCTTACTTTAAAAATGGCTCTAATTATTTCACATCTCTAAAATGTGACTATATTTTTTCCTCTTTACTAATGTAACAGAAGTTATGTATAAGAAATTTAAATATCAAATTTTATTAGAGCAAGAAGTTAAAAATTGTCGTTTATCGAAATTATACTTTCTTTTTTTGACATTTCAGACCTTCAATTAGAAGTAGCAATTATTTGGGTCACTGGGAGCTCGAGACGAGGAACGATTCATAAAAAATTTCATTAACTACACGATTCGTCTTCGCTTAAGTTTTCTGAGCAAGAGACAAAATAAGCAAAGAATAAAAAATTTAGGTTGATTCAAAGTCGAAAGTCCGAAGACACACCATAGTTCGAGAATATACGCGCCCTGCATTATTCAGCACAAGTCGCATCACCATTTCTCTTTCCGATCTCGGCCTCTGGCCACGTCGAACCTCGCGTCCTCGATCCTTTCCTGTGCCTTCTGCCCTTTTCTCGCACGAATGGAATTTTCGCGAGCTTATTGGAAAAGCATCGACTCGGAAGGCTGAAAGTTTGGCAGCGTGCCTCCAACTTTTCTACTCAAGATAAGGATAAAAGATGGAGGTGAATAGACCAGCAACCCCAACGAGTTTGCGAATTAACGCGCGCGATAACATGAGGCAAATTACGTGCATTTTCAATAACAGCACTCAACCGTCAGGCAAATTGTGTAATGTTCATTTTATAAAAATTCACTCGTTAGTGAAGACAAGACTATAGTCGCCCTAAAAAAATACATTCTTTTTTACTTTCTTTCTTTTCAGATCGTATCTTTTCCTAAATGTCCTAAAAATGTAATATTTTTAAATAAATTATCGTTTTAAAAATTTTCCATTATAGTTAAAAGACCTTACAAAAGAAGCTTCTGTGTTCCAAAAAAATATTAGGCATATAGAAATATATTGCCACTAGTGTTGTAACAAGTTTTCTGTCGAGACAGATGAAAATTCGGGTTAAAATGATCTGTTAACACAAACGGATTGGATACTTAAACGTGGTAGAAGTCGTCGTTTAGTGCGAATCGAGCGTGAACAAAAGAATATCGTATCTGTGGTAGTGAACAGTAGAGTTGCGTTAACCGTTCTCAGGTTCTGCACTTTGTCTTAAACACGCTATTAGAGCTTTCTCGAACAGCACCGAGTGTATTTTACGATAATTGTTACTACGTATTTGTCTCTGTTAAGACTTCCTTCAGGTCATAGGATTTTCTCATTTTCGATAGAAATTTTCTCATTTTTGTTTAAAAATCTTACCAAAGAGCTTTTCACATCTGTATGCTTTTTCTATTATAAAATAACAGTGAATTAATTTTTATTGATATATGAATAACGTACTATATTTATATACTTCTGTCTTTGTGCTTGCATTTCAATTCTCTGTCACTCGGAATCAAACTCATTCTCGTTGTACGCGACTTTTTTTTCCGTCGACTGTGTGAGATATCTATTATACCGTGAACGTGGCATGGCGCCAATGCAAACTTGATTCCGACAAAAGCCCGTCCATCGATAACGAATTATGACATCGTGAAACATTTTGACGTCTTTTCAGCTGGTATACAATGACATACAATTCTTCATCGTTCGTCGCGCGACGCATTTTTGACTGGCAAAAAACACGATGGAATACTCTCTTATCGCCTCTCTTTATTTTATCGCTATCCTCGTCATGAGATAATTTACTCCGTTTTTTACCGAGTTTTTTATCCGACATATTTAATAACAGCATCTTGCACGCAATCTTTTTATAAACAGCTTTTGATTTTCTTTATGGTCATATTCGAGATCCCCATTATTATCGGAGAAATCGCGCTAACACATGGTGTCGTTCCCCTTAAAATATATGGACGAAGGGATGATTATGAAATCACTATTTCCCGGATATGTCGTGCGCGATATAAGTCGAAAAAAAGGTGCGCGGAATTTTTTCTAATTACACAAATTATCATAATAAAAATATTAATATGCTCAACATGATTCTTTTGTCCTTATAACAGTTAAAAACACCTGGTACGTGTCTTACAATTAGAAAAGTTTAATCAGGAGAAATTAAAAAAAAAATGGAAGCATTTTTTTAAATTTAAGATCTTTCAATTTTTAAGAGTCTGACTTTTCTGTATGAAAGTTTTTAGTTCAGTTATGCCAACCAGTATATTAATTACAGTATATTATTATAATATTCTTTAATATAAAAAGGTTTATAATGTTTTCTTATTTGTAATTAGATGTGTGAGAATGCGTAATTTCTTATATTGAAAAAAATCACTTCATAATTATACTTCTTCCCCTTCGGGAAATATGAAGCGTAGAAATCTAACCGCTTGAACATTATCCGGCTTGTACAAACTCCATTCTATACTGTACTTGCGCAGCGTTCTTCTTGTTTCCTTACGCGTGCGTTGATACGAAAAACCGCGTAATAAGCAGATTGCAAATATCACGTTTACGATTTCAGCACTTTATTAATATATGACATGAGAATCTCTGTGAAAAACATTTTGAAAATCAGTGAGAAAAATTATATATCCGTGAAAATATTCGCATCTGTCGTGTCTCAAATTGTCACTAAAAATCTCGATTCTCTGAAAAGATAATATTAATACAAAAAACGTTACAACCACAGCTATATTAATAACCACTATTGTCTATTACTCGTCGATATTTTCGGACTCGTCGGTTTATGCACCGCTCATAAATACACAAGGGAAAGGTTTGCACCTGTCTCTCTCGCATGTAATTTTAATTGAAATAAATATATCAGGCTCAGGCGCGCTTCGATCGCATATCAATTAAATTTCGCGTTTGACGCCTGCTCCGTTTATTTATTTGTCCGGCAAATAAATACTTTTAATCGCGCGCTTAATCCTA
Source organism: Crematogaster levior (assembly GCA_901521435.1). Taxonomy (NCBI): domain Eukaryota; kingdom Metazoa; phylum Arthropoda; class Insecta; order Hymenoptera; family Formicidae; genus Crematogaster; species Crematogaster levior. The sequence continues at coordinate 120,800 of CABEGB010000874.1, read as the reverse complement.
AATTAATTCATAAATAGCGGTGAAAATTCGCAATTTTATTGCAGGTGTTCCTTTTGTTAGAAAAAATAACATACGCACGTTAAATATTGATAATAAATACAGCGAGTGTAGATTTCTCGCGCTCGATTGTAAAAATAAAAGATTCTGTTATATATTGTGCACTCAGTCTGGAATTCATACATTGCCACAAACATATTGTTCGGTGTCAGGTAGTGGATATTGTGCAGCAGTCGGCTCAGGTGTTTCACCGTTCTGCGATGCTACACTTTTCCGATTCAGGCCTGGCCAGGTTGTTTTAATGCCGAGCATCTGCTCCTAAACCGGGTAAATGGTTGCGTCCTTTTATTAAAATTTATCATTGCATGGTATAATACAGGTTCTTTTGGCTCTTACTCCTGAAAGCTTTTCGCGATTATTTCTGAGACTCGTAAGTTTGCCACGTAAATTTCGACACTTTCCCGAACTGCCACTGTGACGTGTGCCGTTAAATTTTTCAAAATACGGTGACTGACGTCGGGAGACGCTATAATTAACGAAGAATGTAAATTAAGGATCGTAGAATAGAAATATAAAAATATTTTAGCTCTTCACTTTCATATTTTTTTTGTTATTCTTGTCCCAAGATAGGTTACACAATTTTCAAGATTAAAAAAATTTTTTTAGATAATTACTTATATGTAAATATAATGCGCAGATATACAATTAATAATTTGGGAAATTTATAAATTATGCATTACACAAAACAAATGAGTTAAGTGGTTAATGTAATATACATATCGCATGTTATAAACACGATTAAATATGCACAGTTCATGGAAAGACGTTGATACAGTCATAATTATAAAAAAAATCACTCGCTGTTGTTCTGCTCACATTATCGAAACTTATCTCATTATTCTTTCATCAAACGATTCTCGCTTGAATATTCAGCCTCGCCCTCTAACATTAATTTTGCACGCGTCCGCAAAAATAAAACGACGGCCCTTCCCGGGGACTCCTCGTCGTTGCACTCGTCGATCGAAACGCCGCGGTGCAGGATGCGCATAATAACAATAATAACGGCAAACAATAATGGGCTCGTGGGCAGAAGTCGTTCTTCCTGTTCAGACGGCAGACGCTCGGTCGAACCCCGCTACAAACTGCCGGCGCACTACCTTGAGGGCCCCTGAAATGAGAAGGTTCCGCCCCACCACGGGGCCTCGTCGAGGGCCCGCTGCAGGTCGACCGGACATCGTCGGTCTGGTTCGCCTGTTCTTGCATCCTCAGTCGGCTGTGAACCGGTGTCACGATCAGGCTAGGTAGTTTCTCGATCGCATGACTCGCGTCCACCATCCATCTTGTGTGGTACCAATTTCGGGGAACATGTACCGACGACCTGTTTCAGTACAAACCGGTATACGCGAGATAACTTTCGACGATTAAATCGGCGCGTCTCGGAGTCGCTTTCTCGGCAAGACTCCATCATCTTCAGTGTTCGCTTCCTTCTCTTCTTCCTCCTTCTTCCCCTCCTCCTCCTCTTTTTTCTCCTCCAACTCTTTCGCGAAGCGAAAGAAGTTGGACTTCGAAGAAGCTTCTCTACAATACCAACGCGCGCAGCTGGCGACGAAACGTGACAGTCTCTTCTTCCTTTTGGTTCACGACAGTTTTGCTGGAAATTTCGCCGTAAGAAACGCTGAAAACGAAGCGAACGAGTGACGAGAGGCGCGTCTCTCTGCACCATTTGAAGTTTTATAAGTGTACAGTGCTAAAGTGCAACAGTGAATTCGCGTACTGGTGCGGTTTATGCGTTTTCTGGAATCGAGTTACTGTGGGATTGAAAAAAAAATATTCTGAAACCCCCGATATTGCCTTTCAATGCGAAGGATGTAAAAGTGCAATCGTGATAAGTGACGACATTGAACGAGTAAATCCTGCGAAAGTCTACGTTCATTTGCACATCGGAGAAATTTTTATACTACTTTGTGTTGATTACTTTGGGTAGGAAGTGATAAGTAAAAATATTCAAAGAGATAATTGTGAGCGACACATGGCGACTTGCCAATTATATCGTTTTATCATCTTTCGCGTATATAAATTGAAATAAAGTAAAATTCTTCTATTTACTTATTTCTCGTCTCGACCATTTTTTCTCTAATTATTAATTTTTCCCTTGCAAAATTTTATACGTGGATTGCATAAAGATAGAATCACGATAAGCTAATGTGATTCTTGATTATTTTAAGAGATATTTGAAGTATTAAGGAAGTTCGAGAAAAGTCTCGACTACACTATAAATGGTACATTATAGAACATTTGCAACGTTATAAAACGCATCAAACTGTGATCGCGGCAATGTATTTTTGTACTTGCAATGAGTTTTGAAGTGGATTTATAATAGAAAGAGATTTAAAAGCGATGTAAGCGGGATTTCGCGATTACAAGAAAAATATTACAAAATAATACGAAGAACGGTGAACAAACTTGAGCGATTAAAAACATTATTACCGGTGCATTCATCAATGCAACAGTAATGCGCGGTAATGTTGGGTGAAATGCTACGGGACAGTGTCTTCAAGTAATTAAAACCACGATATTATCTGTCAGGATTAAATAACGAACATGCGATCGATGAAGCGTATTTTAGAATATAGCCGCAAATTAATTCCTTTTATGAAGAATTTACAATTGAACGAAGTATTTATGAGTCTTCTCTTTTTATCTGTTAATTCGTCTCCTCTTCTCTCTCCCTGTAACAAGTAAAATTCCTGATAATTAAACTTAACGTCAAAAAGACTTGAATAATTTTTACAAAATAATTTACTATGTCAAAGAAATCATAACAATTTTAAAAGATTTAGCTACGCCATGTTTTAATCTTTTAATAAATGTCTAAATTTGGTAGTTAATATTCCCTTAATTTAAAAGAAAGATAAAATGATCTTTAATACATTGTCTCTCATTGCTTTTAACTTATCAACTCTCGAAAGATTGATCGCGCAGCAAATAGCAAACCGATAGACATGACAAGAGAGCTCGGCGAGGAATCGTGCAGATGCAATAGTAGATAATGCGTTTCTCCTCTCGCATCGTCTCACCTAAATTCGCATCTCTTCGAGACAACGATCTCCGCGGAGTACAACGGCGTCTACTAGCTGATGCATCGCTGCATAGAGTAGAAGAGCGTTGTTCCACCAGTCGCTGCCTATCCGCGTTACATTTCGCGTCGGTGTACCATCACTGCACACGTCGTCTCGTTGCATCGGTAATGTGGCTGAACAAGCACTTTTAATCCGGATGTTTTGCCACGCTACTGCTACATCCAACAATTCCATGCCCGAACTGCTAGTTACAAAGGACAAATATTCTGTTTTTCTTACTTTTTCCGTGGTAGAATCGACTAGTTTCGCAGAAAACGGCGAGTAATAGACGAGTCAGGACACGCTCTACTCCATTTTGACGCCCATCTTTCATTAGTAACGATCTCTCTCTCTTTAATCTTCTATAGCGAGATGCTTCATAAAACTAGTGATCAAAGATAAAATGGAGAGAATAATGAAAATATGCTTCTAAATCACAGAAATTTTCAAAGTGGAATTTGCTTCAACTTTTTTCACTTTATGCTCCGAATATTCGGAGGTCGCTGTTGGCTTCCGACAAGCGATATAAATTCGAGGTGCATCTCGTTGGCTTGTGCGGCTTTCGCCGTAGCGGTATCTTTTTAATACAACACCACGGTCCACAATTACCCTTCTTCGCTGTATTTGTGGCTTCTTTGCTCTTCTTTTTGGTATTTCTTGTTCGCGCGCGGAGTTAGCGTCCCGCGAGAATTTAGCGGGATACTCCTCGGCTTCATAAATTTGCTTTGCAATTGGAGCGGTTTATGAACACGATATGCGCGAACGTAGACGATAGTTTACAATGAACATTTTTCTCGAAGATCTGTAGTACTCTCGTTTTTCGAAATTTGTTGCCGTTTCTGCTTCAACGCAGCTCCGATAAATTCAAGCCCGACACGTGATTCCGTGCCTATGGTGATATCATGCATGTTTCAGTACTACATACGAACCAACGAACGAATACGAAGACGAATAGATCACGTAACTCTCGACAGTGTATCTAAGTATGAAGACGTCGAAGGAAAAGAAACTAGACCATCGTGCTTCGAGGTCTCCGTAAATAATATTACTTGGACTTGCGCTTTTCTTCTGTTTTTCTTTTCTTTTCAGGAGTTGTCTTTACTTCTTTTCGACGTACTTCCGTAGCGAAACCACGAAGAAAGATTTCGTTTGCGATGGACGATCCGCAACTTTATCAGCTTTACCTTCGTCTCGAGAGTTTTCTTTTTATCTGTCGTTGTATTTTATGTTCTATTGCTCATTCACCATTTCCAGTATCGATATTTAGCTATCCCATCTTGCCCATCTATCTTCCTTCCGCCAGAGAAAGCTCGGAACAGGATGTATCCGTCATATTGTAATCACATGGCGCCCGCTGTGCACAGAGCGGAGCAAAAACAAATTGATACGTGCGAAATGCAATTTCAAACGTATCCTCGAAGAGCCATATATAATTATTAGCTAGAAAATTACTCGAAAATTTTTTTATATCATGTACATTTAATACATTAAATTTTTGTCGATGATTTTATTTTATCATTACTGGTTTTTTCCTTATAAACATTTAATTTTAACTAATAAAGTTAAATTTAACTAAGCATTGAAACGTTTTACTATTTTGACAAGGGGCAGTCAGATCATATTTTTAATATTAACATATTTTGTACTCAGAGTGATAAAATACATTGTAGCGATTTCCGCTAACAAGACTCTCGAGCTATCGAGTTTCAAGTTTTCACGGACGTCGTAAGCATATTTCCTCTGATAAATACATTACGATATGTTTCCTCGTTTGTTCCGCGCCCACTCCCACCTGAAAGGGTCGCGGTAACAAGTCGCGATACCAAATCGCGTTCCCGCATCGCCGATTCCGTTCGAGCGAATAATCAGGCACGAACCAAGCGGATGTCGACAAATAATATTAGCAGATCGAGTCGCGCCGAGTGTAGCGAGGATATCTTTGTGCCAGCTTGATTTGATTTTGCGTGTAAATTGAAGCGATACGAATCCGTAACTCGGATTCGTGCATCATCGAACTGCTCGCAGAGAGACTGCATTCATTTTCAGTGCATCCAGGAAGTGGATACCGAACGGATTAACAATGCAAACTTACGGCTCGCAGTCTCACGGAAAATCGGAATTATCTTATTGCGCATTTTATGTCTTAGAACTATATGTAACATTATTATGCAGCAGTAAATCGCGAGTAAATAAATCGCTAGCTTCGCGAAGAAACACTCCGCGATTGTTGCGTTAAAGTTTTCCTGCCACAGAGGATTACTTCCGATTAACTTCCTTTTAGCGCATTCTCTACATTTTCGAGTTACGGATTGAGGAAACAAAGGAAAAATTAAGTGAACATTGAGTGAACTTTGTTGATCTTTACTTCGGATTAGCGGACTCAATTATTGTTTATCGAGTAGTCGATTTATGTCTATAATGTCTATTATGTTATTACTAGAATTGTCACAGTATTTACTATATTTTCACGAGTTCATTGGGCACAACCCAAAGGAGTATTACTTAGAAACCGAACAAAACCGCGAAGTAAAGTTTCCTTCTGTACAACCGCACGTGACTCGATTTCTTTTTCTCGCGAGAGAAATATAATGAAAAAGATTCGTTCTAAACATATCTTTTGCTGCCGTTCAATTGCGAAATGCGACGTGGCTGACATTTCGTGAATATAGCTATCATAAAATTTAATTAACAATAAGTAAAAATTATCTTTCAGCAGAGAAAGAATTAACAAATATGTAATTATAGATTACTAATTATATATTTAAAATTATTAATCATTGATACAAACATATACAGATATTTTAACAACGGGGATGGTCATTTCGAGTGCGGGTGAAATGATGTGACGGTATTAATTGAGATTGACTCGTCGCTCTCGCAACGGAATAAATAAAAAACCGGAGAAAGTGTTGTGATGTTAAATCGCAGCCTGTCTGCCCATGAATAACTACTGAGCGACGAACGAGCGGAAGTGGAAGCGTGATTGGCCGGCGGAGCGCGCCCTGCAGTTCGGAGCACATTCGCGAGCGAAGCGTGGGAACATTTCTGCTCTGGATAAGCCGACCTACGGTGGAGTTCAGAACAGAGGAATGCTCACCGGCAAGTTCTTCCTCCAAGTCATGCCCCTTTTCTTTATTTTCTTTTAAGTTTTCTCATAACCCGTCATCGTTCAGGTGGATTGTCGTCAATTTCTCTCACGTTCTCGAAAGTTAAATTTTTCGCGACGTGTATTGTTCATATCGATCGACTATAATATGTATATATAATATATATATATGTTCGGATTATAAATGGAGAATGATTGGTTCCAATCATTCTGAGGAAAATTTGTTTCAAATTTTGTTAAATTCAATTTTAAGTTGAATAATATAAATATAAAGTGGAATTTTTACGAGTGTATGGTGAAGTGGCGTAATTGAGGATGCAATCGTGTAAAATTATAACGATTTTTTTAAATTAATAATTAAATCGATAAAACAAATAATAACTATTAATTTTATTGTGTAGTATCCTTGTTGAAAAAAAGAATAATAGATCAATTTTCCGTTTAATTATATATATGTAACTTTTTTTTAAATTTACCCATAAATCATTTAAAGAAGTTTTCATAGCAGAATTCTTTCTCTCTCTCTCTCCTCCCTTTCCATCCCTCCCTTTCCCTTACCTCATCTCTCTTTTTCTCTCTCGGGATTTGTTTCAACAATATTCCAAGTCACGTAAAATAAATTTTGCAAGTAAACCATCGTAAAAAGAGATGTCGCGAGTTATTGGTGAGACTTGTTTTATTCGATGGCCTCTACCACTAAAGTTATATCCGAACGTATATATGTGTGTATGTGTATATATATATATATATATATATATATATATATATATATATATATACACAAATTACCTTCTAAGCAGAAAAAATTTTATTTATCAGAGTTAGAGATAAAAAAGCTATATAAATATAATATAATATTTGAACAAACATAAATCTCGGTGAAAATAAATATGACCTCAGCATTTCACGGAGCTTTTTTATACTGCCCCGAGCTTTCCCCTGTATTTGTAGACGACGACATTTCCATCCGAGCGTTGACGCGAACCCGTTTCAATTTCGATGCTGTTTCGATAAATGCAACGGCTGGCTGCGATTGTAGCAGCTTCGACGTTTGGTCCCAATCTGTACGTCAGACGATCATAAAACGATTCTACGTCTCGCACGTAGATATAAAGCGCGCGCGTCCGCGCTCGCGAAAACGAAACACGTCTGTGTATTTGCATATTATTTTGATACGCAATAAATATTTATGAGAATTCGCAGCTGTGCGTCAGCAGACTCGTTTATCCGCGTTGCACACGCGACTGGCGTAAGATTGGCGTAATTTAGACGGGACTCGATGTCGTATCTCGAGGGTACGGAAAACGTTCGCCACGTGTTCGGAGATTTCAGATCCCGCGGGAATAAAAGTAACACATATGCGTCCTATAGATAATTGCGACAATGACGAGAAATGGAGATGAACGTTCAGCTACGACGTTCTGGTTCCTGCGCTCTATTTAACGAATAATAAATATGTATTAGGTCGTTTATATGTATTGATCATTTCTCAATAACTCGGCTGTGACCTGAAAGGACCTTGCTAAATGATACGATCGATGATTTTGAGATGCGGGTTATTGCTGATTAGGGTGTAGCAGGTGCAATTATCTTTTTTATCTTAATAAAAAATTTTTTTTACTATTTTTTTAAATGCAAGAAGATTAAATAGTAACAAGTTTCAATTTATTCGACCCATCTGGCCAATATTAATTAATATTCACTAGCGCCAATATTAATTAATATTCACTAGCAGGGAAGAATTTCAAGTTGTGATTAAATAGTGAGTTGAAGTAATCAATATTATAATTTAAAAAAAACGAATTCAAACATACTTAGAGTCCGTATGCGACTTCAAAATACCGAAAGTATTAGCAGCAATTTATTAAGGCAATTATTATATAAATTATTATATAATAAATTATTATATTCAATTGTTGTAAAATTAACACACGTATTGCCTAACAATTTGTCTCCGATATAATAATTTTACTGCTGCATTAAATAATCATACGGACGCAAAGAAAACGCAAGCGATTCAGAAGAATTCGTCGCACCGTTCTTTCTATAATTTACGCTTTCAGCTTTATCCAGCGCCGTTTTGCCGGAACTTACCTGTCTGTAAGATTCTGTCGAGTGGCAACGCGATAGATTTAAACCGATCGCGAAGGAGCTGCGAGAAGACTCCCATGCGAAAGCGACTCGATAACGTCCGTTCTCCATTCCTCCGTACTTTTATTCGGCCTTGCTCGGGATTTAATCGAATCGGAGACGGAGAGGAGGTCTTAAATGCGCCTCCGCTCTCGTCGTTTATTCACCCGAATACCTTAAGCCGGCTACAGAGGCGTCTCTTTACGGCGAAACGAGAACGCGCGGCGGGACAAGTACCTTAAATGGCGCGTTGCTCCTTTGCCCGTTTCAATGCCGTCCGTCGCAAGAATGCACGTTGCGCAATTAGCGTGTATATCGCCTCTTTCGCTCCATTCGATCATTCAAATAAAACGGTCCCAGCAATTCAGTCATTATTCGCGCAATTGGACGGTCTCGTTCGACGCGTGGGATAATAGTGTTTAGGCAACAGATTTATTCCTTTTTAATAAAGAAAGCTCGTGCTTCTATAGAGTGCGTCTTCGAGGTAATTACGTATTTTCTATTCACGATCATCGTTTAGCGTTTTATCGCGGATTTTAACACATTTTGTGATCGTTTACGGTAATCTATTATATGTTAGTGTCCCAAGTGATGGAATTTATTTATTGACTTTGATAAATTATCGTTTTCTTTTAGATATCAAAGGTATTTTCTAATCAAATTAAATTTTTCTTAAACAAGTTTCTAGTTTTATGTACACGGAAAAAAATGATATTGTATCAACAGCATCAGTGTAGTTGAATAAATTTAGTTGATGCAACATTAATATTAATGAACAAAAAACATCTAATAGTTGTTTTAATAATTTAAATATTTGATTTAAGCAAATATAATTAAATGAACTATTTATGTTTGTGGCAGCCCGTGACATACACGTTTAATTGAAGCAACTTCATTTTTTTTTAATTGAACAGCATTTTTTTCCGTGTATAATTCTTTTCCATGGTAAAAACTTTTTACTATGCAAAAAAATATACATACAAAATATTGTACATACAAAAATATAATAGTTTATAATATTTCTTTAATTTCGAGCTATAGAAATTTGATTCTTTTTTTAACATGCGCTTCGTGGAAATATCTTGTGATATTTCTACCTAGCACATTATTCACATTATTCTAAAATAGAGAGCACTACCTCACGCTGTACTAAATATACGAATAATTTATTACCGTCAACTTTTAATTGATATAAAATACGACGTTGCTGCAGCACGTGACGCAATTATCTGACGCGGCGATATGTCAGCCACGATCGAGCCTGCATACACGACATCGTCCTTCGATGCGATCGTGTTGCATCTTCGCGTGCATCGCGAGCGAGGCGGTGCGGTTAGACGGATGTTCCGTTTGAGAGCGATGCACTCTATTCTTGTCCACCCAATAACCGGCCTTCCTACTATATAAGCCCCGGCAAGATATACAGGGTGCGCGCTAACATATGTCCACCGCCTACATCGGAGTAATTCTCGTCGGCGTAAATATATCGCCCGGCGATGCAACGTCGCGGGCACGGCTTTCGTCTTAACGTCGCGCATTCTTCATAATGCGGCTTCGTGTTCGCCGCGTTATCAGTCGCATCGAGGACATATATGACGCGAGAAGTGTGTGCGTAGCGATGTCTTGCATATCTACATCAGAACGAGGGATCTGTCCAAAAGATGCTCGATCACGTCCGGCTGCAACGTGAGGACTCTTTCTTGGCAATAATCGCTTATATGTCAATGGAATCTTTAAATATATATCTATGTGTTTACATAATTTATGTACATACATTTGTGCAAATTATATAACTATATAATTTTGCCGTAATAATTCCTAATTTATTTATGGCTTGCTATAAATTACATAAAAAGGATCTCTTTATGTCGTGATAGACGTGTTGGTTGCATGCTCGTAGATAACGAAGCCGCTTTATGACGATGACCATATCGAGCTTTTATCGCGCTTCATGCACATCGCTTCCTGCAATCACGCCGTCGCACTTGACCGCAGTTTGATTGTCACGTGAAAGAGTCGTAGCGTTCAGTTTCATGATTTACATGAATCGGAAATTCGCCACGTATCGCGCCTCGCGCACGATTGCCACCACTTTTGATTAACCCCTAATTAGTTGTGTCGCATGACCTATTAGCGGAAGCATAACTACAGCTCATCCATATCTTTTATGGCATGATGATAGTGTTATTAATGACACCGTAATTGCAAACAGTAGTTTTGAAAATCATATTCGTGATCCATAACATATATAAAATACCCGAAATTCAAACGCTACCTTGAACAATATTAAATAATATTTGTATACAATATTATAAATAATATTTTACAAATATGTTGATGAAAATTCAAATTATTGTACGCTTGATATTCAAACAATTAGAAATTCCGCAATAATAATTTTGATTTTTCTTAAAACCTTTTATTAAGCTGAACAATGTTCTAAACAATATTTTGCAAATACGCTGATATCAAAATTATACAAGTGAGGTTTGATGAAACAGTTTTTAAAACAGAGATTCCATAATAATACTTTGATTTTTTTTAATTTCTTGTTAAATTAAACACAGATTATCATCTGTAACATATTAGTCATTATTTATTTCTAAATATTTCTTTGGCCATTATCACGGGTAGGATATTATATTTCAAAATGCATTAGCGCGATTTAGAATGATTCGTTCCCGATACCATATCCCGAAAGTTACCGTTTTTTTGGAGGGGATGGGGGGGGGAGAGAGCATTAGAATCGCTCGAATAAAATCGACGAGGGAGCCCCGATCGTTTTATCGATCGCATGTCGTTTCTGTCAGACAGAGCGTTGTTTCCTGCGCGCATTTTCGATGCCGGGTATCGATACACGATGCGCCGCGCTGCTCGATAGGATGCATCGGGGTCGATTAGCGTTCTCCCCGCGCGTTTGCACGAACGGCTCCATCGCTGGCAATTAAGTAGCAATTTAGCGCGCCTTCTCACGAGCGGCCTTTGGCGTATATGAGCCTCGATAAAGTGTGTGCTGCGCGAACTATGCCTTCAACTTACGCTTATCTATCGCCCAGGTGAATGCCACGGTGCATCGTTGCTGCGCTGCTCGCGCTTAAATTCCGTGACGTGCGTGCATCGTCGCGTTGCGTGCCTCTGGCACCAACGGGTTGTTGCTCTAATTCGCGTTTTTCGTTGTCGGGGAAACATACGTCAAGGGGATAGTGGGGAGAAGATAAGTGTTTAATCTTGGACGAATGGCTAGATGTCACGAAAATGTGTAAAAATGTCCTAAAACTGTATTGTCGGGTATGTCCTATTAATCATCTTCAATTTGCTGGATTTTAACAAAAATCTATAAAGCTTTTCCGTGCATGCAAATATTAAATTGATATTGATTGAATTTTTTATTGCTTTTTCTTCGTTTTATTTTTTTGAATACATAGTTTTGAGTACATTTTTTATAAAATTTTACGTCATTATTGCATAAATTAAATTTTAATCATGCTATGAAAAAATTAAAAATAATATTTAAGTACAGAGTATTAAATGGAAAGGAATATTAAATGGAAAATTGGCTAATGGAAGTCTAATGAGGAAGTTCTCAATTTTATACTCAAATATGATTGTGATATTTGACTGTTATTTGTTTAATACGAAATACAAACCGTGAATAAATGATGAGAACACTTCGTAACTTTTGTCCTAATTTTGCGAGTCTTACGTAATGTGAGACACGTGTAAGGGTGGTCTGACTACTTCTACGTTAAGCACGATTATATATATGACGAATATAATAACACAATATACAATTAATGCGTGTCACGCATATTATGTGTCGCACATAGTGCATATCTACACTATGCATTATGAACCGTACTTATTCGTCGCATTCTGCTCGAATAGAGTTCCTGTACTTGCCTCAACGACCGCACTATAGTATAGTTTCTGCGTAACGCTGCCCCTTTTTCCTAAGCTTCCACCGCATGGGTATAACCACCCGCCGTGGTATAAATATTCATAGCTCTAGTTCTATCCCTCATCATCCACCTAGTTCTCTCAATTTCTTCTGCCTTCTACATTCCACAAGGTGTCCCGGAACTTCAAGTCTCCTTTTATCTAATAATGAAATAAACTTGCTATTACACTAATCTTGAAAAGTTTCTGTCTTTGAATAACAAACCAGACAACACACATATCTAAAAGACGTCTTTAAGACGTCATAATGTTCTCTGGGAAGATAAATATCTGCAACATTAGAGAGCGAACTGTACTTTAACTATGTTATTTAACTGTACTTTAACTATACTTGTACTATATATATTTGTTTCACATCTTAGATTTTGAATCGCTACTTAAAAGAAGAAATGTAAATTTATCTTATTTTTACATGTTTGCAAAATTACATTTTACAACTGTAAACATACATGTTATATATTCGTTGATATTATCTCCGTCTGCACTCCTCTGTTCCGATTTTATCCTGATCTTATTTCACTATAGTGACTTGTATACACGGCTATAAAGGTTTTCGAAAAGACAAAAAAGAGACAGAAATAGGAAGAAGACATTAAAGCATAAAGAAAGGAGAGAGAGAGAGGGGGGTAATTGGTTGACTAGACGCAAAATAAATTTTCTCGCCGCAAACTAAATTTGGACATGGTCACCTACTTTCCCACATCCACGATAAAAGAGACAATTAGCCTTGCTCGTGCCTGCGAAAGGACAGAAAATTCAGCCGGCATTTACAAAATTTCATTTCTCCGCGCCACTCGGTACATAGCTCGCTGCCGCAGAATGTATTACGGTCATACAGTGCTCGTGATATTTCGCGACCACTCTGCTTTATCCTTGATTTATTTATTCGCTGTTTCTGCATACATCCATCCGGAACGGATTATCATCGCACACTTATTTGGAGAAAGGGTCTTGTGACAATATTGCTCTGCATCAGTTCTTCCTTATGCACGTTTACAACGCGAAACATGATGTACACGTAAATGGATTTCTGGTCATTTCACATTTTGTTAGTCAGTTTATACGATTAAGGTAGTTGTTTCACGACAGTCGAAACAAAAAATGTATGCTAGAGTACATCGTACAGTCAGTTAGTAGTCGTAATTCCTAAGTCCAAAACTTTTTGCTGTTTATGTACTATTTCTAGCCAATCCCGTACGACTAACTGCCCGTTTGAAAAATCGGGCAAAATACATGCACTGTTGCCAGCTTGTCGTTAGTGTATCCCTTCCACGCCTTAGACGCAATAATTTTTTCATTATTTCTTTAATAATATTTCGGAAACTGTGTAGTAAGCTATAATAAAACTATCTTTAAATAATAAATTAGTTGTTGTTTAATATTACTTTAGTTTTTTATAAAAATCGTAAGAAAAGTTTCTAAGTTAGAACGATATTTATAACGAAAATTTTCAGTATCCCGTATAGTACAATGTATAAGACTCTCAAAAACTCGAACTTTGAAATTAAATATCTCCAAAACTGTGTAGTCCATAAATTTCATTTTGCACCAGTCGATGCAGAATCACTTAAATAATAATCTGTCAAAGTTTCAAAAAAATCCTAAGAAAACGCGTTTGGTGGAACAACTACCTTAATTAAAAATAAACATGAATTTTGAGGGAAATGCATGAAATACGATTAATTTGTAAAAGTATTTTTATAAATTATCTAATAATGTGAAAATGATAAAAAATGTTATGTGTCTTATCAAATCGATTCGCAAAATTGATTTGCAAAATTATGACAACGGGAGATCATTGAAGGATTATCTATCTGTGCCAATCTCTGACAACTGCTAGGAATTGTGCGGCGACATCTCGTCTGGAACTAAAAAGGTTTCAGTACCGTTTGCATTGTCATATCGCCAGTCACGGTTCGTTGATTCTTCCGGTCCGACTTTCACCGTTAAAGCTCATCCTGAATGTTCCGTCGTGCGAGACAGATTGCCCTAGCGTTCATTGTTCTCAAACAGAAAAAAATTGAACAGGTCGATTAAGAGTCGCGGTCTGATCGTAAATTATATGATCATTATTTTGCAATGACGGATTGTACACAAAACATTATTTGATTTCTGAATCGGTACTCAAAATCAATTCAGGTATTCATTATATCGAAATAATTAATTCCGAAATCGATGACATTATTCGGTTTTCAAATAAATCAAAATTAGCAATTGCACTTTTAATTGCGGAGAAAATCTTTCGAGAATTAACAATAAAAATCTTAGATGTAATGGATACCGAATGCCAATTCAATTGCCCACTCTATCACATTGATACAGAGATAATCTCTTAGTTAGATTTTTATTGATTTATATAGCTTGATTAGTTTATCTTCGGAATAATTAACTCTGATTTTAATTTATTTAATTTACTTTATGCTAAAACAATAGCCAAAGTAATCGCGGAAAATCCAAGCGCAAACAATTGCGCGTATCCAATCCGTGAAACATATCCAATCGGTAAGTTTCACGAAACCAGGACTGATTCTTGTTGTAGCGTCAAAGTTTAAGATAAGAAACTTCGTCCGACCATTTCGGTTGAACCTCCTACTGAAATCAAAACAATCTAACGATTTCATCGAACTTCGTCCGACTTGGAACTTAATCACGACCGTGTCAACTATCACATTTGAAACTCGAGTAACTTCAGCGTTACTTACGTAAGCTATGATATAGTAGGTAAAGTTAGTTGTGTGTGCATAGTGTACACTCAGAGATGAGACATTGACGCTTCAAAAAGGAAGCAGATACAACCCAAAATATAAATTTGTACACATTTAATTAATACAAAACTAGCTAGAATGCTATTGGATTTAATATCGGTATTTTTTTTTAATATTATAAATATTTTATTGCAATTATCGTTAATTGCGTTCTAGAATTAAAGTGAAAACGTCACGTGCGTTTGCGACGCACAATGCACCAACACTGTCAAATGCTAAAAAGAAAATTTAAAAAGGAAATTAGCGTGAGAGAAAAAGGAGACACAACGGAAGGAGGGGTTGAAAGTGGTGTACTGGGGAGACACACTCGCCTTGGTTGCCGCCTAATGCAACCGTAACGCAATAATTATGCGGTTGGAAGCGCACTAATTAATGTAAAAAGCGAAAAAAATAAAGAGCGTTTAGCTTTGGCGTCGTCGTTAGCTTCAAGCTCACCTTGCTCGACGCTCCTCTTGCACTCCCTCGAGCTTTCTATCGCCCCTCTTGAAACTGTCCCGTTTTTTCTATTGCACCTAGATTAAAATCGTGCATGGCCGTAAGCATGCTCTAAAGCCGGCTGCCGATGATATCGAGTTAACGAGACGATTTATAGTAACGTCTGGGTATAAGAAAAGGAATGCGAAAACGGAGATTAAGTTGATATTTATTAATTAAAAATCGCATTATACCGATTATAGCTCTCGATTCAATTCTCTCTATAGGTAAAAATTTTGTTACATGAAATAACGTAAATTCGTTTTCATGCTGTTTAAGAGATAAAAGTTATTCTTGTTATCCTTTAACTGGATACTACAAAGTTGAAAGTATCGAATTAAAAGGAAACCTATGAATGAAAGAGAACTTTTGTCGAGAACCTGGGAACTTTGTAACGAAAGAGACGTTAGTTATCCGTATATAAATTCCGTTAAGCGGTCGGATTGTCGACGTGACATGTCGCGCGAGGTGCAACAAAGTTTCTCTGGGGTTTCTCGCGACGCGACGACGGCTCGCTGCAATTCGAATCCCGTGACAACAGGACAGGCCTCCCCGTATGCATTTACGTCTACGTCATAAATCCTAACATTGCGCACCAGCAAAGAGGCAATCCGGAAAGCGTCGTGAAATCATTCGACGACGCCGTGTTGCATTGCATCTCGCGAGATTTCCTCCCGTGCAAGGAAAGGGCTCATTCTCTCAGCTCTCCCTGCAGGAACTATCACTCGTCTGTGCAGAACTCCTGACAGGACCGAGGAGGATACACGATGCGCTTGGCATTTCGCAATTTCCTTCCGCGCGAAAGGACGGAGGATACGCTGAGTGAGATCGTCTGAAGGAAGAAGAGAACACGCGCGTGCGTTTCGGGCGTGTTGGTGGTGAAACAAAATTTCGAAATGGGTTTCTCGGTAATTAGTTCCGCAAAACAACTACTTGCTCGAGCTCCTGAGGAGACTCACGCCATCGGGGGGTAAATTAGATGCGATATAAAGCTGGCAAATTCTCTGGCTGGGAGGGAAAACGCTCACTGGAAATTGCAAATCAGATGCGGTTGCAGCGTAAGGTATCCGGGAGAGACACGGAATAAGATAGAAAGAAATACTCTTCGTGGACGATAAAAAATTAGGAGGAACATCAGTCCACGAGATCTTTTCGTAACTGATGTTTATATTTAATTCATGTACCTCGTTACACGAAACGTAGGGATACTATAACGGGTCGCACTGTAATTCGTATTTACGATGTCGAGCTGGTCGGCCCTTCGAGAGAAGTGCGATCGATCGGAATATACGGAGAAGAGAATGTCGGTGACTCTCCGTTGTTTCCGCTGATATATCGACTGCTGTCGTGTCCTTTCCATTTATTTTACTTCGGTAGATTCGATAGCCGGAATGAATCATCATAAAGATAATTACAATTATTCCCAAGGGATTTTGTTACATTAAACGAGAGTCGATATATTTTTTGTAGTTTTGCACATATATTTATTCGTCAGCAATCTTTGAAACACTTTTTTTAAATTAAACGTGTCTAATCTATTATGAACTAAGGGTCGTCTCCTCGTCAAATTAAATATACGATTTCTAATTGAATTCTCTCAATGCCAACAGTTGGCAAACTGTTTTATGAGGAAAAATAGGCGAAACTTTGTCATTTCTCAAATGAGTACGGCTAAAGGGATCGGTGGTGTCCATTTTGAAATTGGGCACTAGGGTGTCGTATGCGATAGCAAACTCCCGTCATTCCGAACCTGACATTAACACTCCTAGGGATGCAATAACAAGCTATTACTTGTGAAACACAGCTGAGTCGTAACTTATTATCCGTCCGTGAGGGATAAGAGACAAAATCTAAGATATTATAATTTGTCTTGCGAAATGGATCAAATTCATTTCAACTATCTAATTACATCGCTGTTTTATGTATTAATTTTGTCTTTACATTAAACTATAAGCAATGAAATAATGAGAAGTTGCAAAAGTTTCTAACAAATAATCTCTAATAATCTCTTTTAATTTTTATTACACTTTATTCATTTAATATTTTATTTTATTTTAGTTTATTCATAATTGTATCTTAGATCTCTTTGTGTTATTGAAGGATGATATTTCTAGTATTTAAAGATTTTATCCCCCGATTTACATGATTCCATTCTACGTGTAGGTCAATTCATTCGCGATTTTATCACTCCCATTCAACTTTAACTGCTTCATTCTCTCTTTCGTCAGGGCGAAAGTGTTTATTCGCGGAAGTTCGTCAATACGAATGAAACCATAGAATGAGCGAATAAAATATCTCCACGATTCGCGGTTCGTTTGCGAGTTTCGTTTCCATCGTGTTACGCTCACTAGATGTTTATTAATGCGGCTAATGTAGATCGAATTACACGAGCATCTCAATTACAAATCACACGATACGAAAATAATCTGGTAACAAAAAAACAGTTCAGATTATTCAAGTGAAAATTATTGAAGTAAAATGAGAGGAAGTTTATAGACCGAGTAGAAAACAAGTACTTGTAATTTACACATATTAGCGAAAGAAATATTCTTTCCGAGTAACCAACAAATGTATTTTGTAATAGTGATTCTCATGCATTTTAAGAAGTTACTTATTTTCAAAGTTTACGAGAGAAATATTAAAAAATAAGTCAATAAAATTTCATACAACGAGGCAACAATAATATTCCATCTAGCAAGGAAAAACAAAGTTTCGCGGATGTTACCGTCTTAAATCTCCACCAAGTCGAGAATCACCGACAAAGATTTCCGCACGTAGCTCCACGGGACACGGAAAGAAAGAATAGAAAAACGACTATAGATCTCCCTTATGAGTTCTGCTGTCGCGGTACATAAATCAGGAGCGTCGACTCGCGACCCTGCAAGAATTTATCGAGTCTAAACGCCCACGTAATGCAATCCCCTCGTTGCTTTTGTCATCGGGACATAAATATGCTAGAATAATAAAACATCCAATTTTTTTTATGCCGTACACGGCATCTCGCGTGTGAGATCCACCTTAATCCGTTGATTGAATTTATAATAGAAAACAGTATGTCTCTCGATTTGGCACAGATTTCTCGAGAAGTTATAATAATTTCAAAAATGAAAACGAAAGATTAAAGTATTCTCGGCGACTGAAATCAACAATCAATTAAAGAAGAAGAAGAATTTATAATGGATATTATATGAGATATAGTATGATTTCCGGATGTTTTGGGTTAATTCAGCGATGTGGTAAAAGATTCTCTTGCATGTCTCGTCAGGCTTTAGATGAGTGCTTAATTAATAAATCCGAAAGTCAGATGTCGAACTGGACCATGAAATGGAATAACAGAAGTTGAAAAAGGATAAGAGTACAATCGTCGCGGTAGATAGTAATAACAGTTTACGTGAACCAGTTGAAAAGTTGAAACAGTAACGAAAGCTAACTCGGATTTATCAATCGATGTGCACTCACTTGAAACCTGTAAGGGAATCTTTTACAACATCGATGAAAATTCGAGCCCGAATTGAATCGAAACATCTAGAAATCATGTATCTATAATACTCATTACATACTTATTACTATTTCGACAAGAACCGCGTCATATTCTCGGTGTTCCTCTTTATTAGCTTTCATGATTTGTTCATATCTGTTCATATCTGACTCTCGACATTTATAAAGTGCAGCATAAATTATTTATGGGAAAAATTTCTGGCTTTTTATTAAATACTAATGAAAAAATACCGTAATCAGACAAGGCAGTGTTTAGTGCTGAATGTGATGCTAACCGAGTGTGAATGTAGGGCAATAAAACCAACGAAATTGTTTAACCATCTCGTTACGTGCTATCGTCGTGCATCCCGCTAAATGGGAAAACGTATTCAATCGAGAGCGCGAGCAGGAATTGAAATGGCGAACGCTTAATCGCTCGCTCGCAGTAAAGAACGCGAATTTATTCAGATTGGAGCATTGCTATGCAAAAATAGTCTAAATCGCATAATCAAAGTTAAACTCCGCAACAAAATTACGAAACTACTAAATCCTTTAACACCACTTGACGACGTAGTCGCACAAATGACGGAAATGCATTCACAAAAATGGTACTGTAATTAATAAACGTATTAAATATCACTATGTCTAAATAATTAATCAAAATTCTTTCATGAAACCCTTCAAATTTCAGACTTTTCGTGAGCTTTTTACACGTTCACTGGATTATTTGTCACTGCACGTTGTCGTGTATGATGATCGTATCGCGCCGGATATTTTAGAAGAAAGGTCACGTGTATGTATATATATATACACACACGAAATAAAAAGTTTACATTTTTTTCCATTTGGTGTCCGGCGCGCGCACACGCGCGGGAGGGTTGATTTCTAATGCCATGACATGGTAAAGGGCGCACGATAGATCTCCCTTTACAGCCAGCGTCACAGTGCATAAATCAATGGTAACGCGGTTGAACACGGCGTGGATTTATCGAGCGCGTCTTTCCCCGTGTGTAATGATAAATTATGACGATCGAATGACGGTGAGTCTCGAGGCGACAAGAGGGGTGACGATACGCGTGTGTGCACAGGGTGACGTGTAATATGGGGTGGCGCGCACGTTTTCGGGGAGAGTATCGACGGCGGACGACGCACGCTATTATTATATACGCTCGTCGTCGTTTGCTCGCCAGCCACCAATGCGGACTTTCCGTATAATGGCGTCATCCCCGGGGCGAATAACGAAGGGTCGCTTATGCATACCGTGCTGCGTAAACACAAGCTTGCGAGGACAGTACCTCTATGATAATGTAACTTCCTAGAGCGAATGTTGATACGCAACCTAGTGTCTAATACCTCGAAGACAAATTAAAATGGATTTGCAGCAACTTATTTTATTTCTTTATCTTACAAAATCATTATATTGCAGTCATCCAATTGTCGAATTTTTAACTCTTCTTAATTACAGAGATAATTTACGACGTAAAAATATAACGTAATTATTGACAACGTTCTTTCCGAACATCGATGAAGAATCAGCAGTGTCTTTCTGTAGTCTCCCAACCAGTAATCAGACAATCTATATTTAATTAGAGAAAGAGAGAGAGAGAGAGAGAGAGAGACTAATTGTAACACATACATAAATTAACGTTGCTGTGAGCGTAAGTGATACGACGATTTATCTATGGTGCGCGAGTTATTCTATTGTATATATAACATGTTACTAGCATAAACTGACTTTTACGTGGTATCAGATGCGAGTTAATTACATTAATTAACGCATTGACATGTGCTTTACAACTTTATCATTATACTCGTCCTGACAGCATGAAAACCGAAACTTGTTATACATTCAACGAGCGCTGTCAGTAAATTAATGGTCTTACATTAATGCACTAATCACGAAATGTTAATAAGGTTACGTGTAAATCCACATCGTAGCATAATTCATATACCTTTCAGAGCAGTGCAAAAAGAAGAGTAGCTTAAAATAACTGACTCGTAAAGTCGTTTTGCTCGCAGAATCTAGTTTTTCTTTTTATTATTAGCTCTTTTTACATTAAACTCACATTAATCCGCGACGTATTTATGGCTTTAACAGTTTCGTCGATAAAATATCCAATATCCGATCGACTGACGTTATTGAGTTGAAAATTTTTAATATGGGACCGAATGTCGAAGAACGTGGAGCATTCAATAACCGCTTCCGATGGTTTTTCATGAGAACGTTTCGTGTAATCTGTCAATTTCAGATACGTCCACGGCAAACACACACTCGGTGAAGAACCACTCGCGAAAATGAGCGCGGCCGTAGAAAATGGCGTGGACCCCTCGAAGCCGCGTGGCGGCGTTTTCTCGAGGGCGTTCGCCAAACGTGCGCAGCCCTACGAGGAAGGTGAGTCCGACGACAGCTTCTGGTCACTCTCGGGCAAGTTGTGGTATTACACGCGGGATTTCCTCCTCCTCTGGTGCTTGGGAAGATAAACATCGTGCCAGGTTTCAATCCTGGTGCCCGTCATGCAAAGCTTCCGCCGGAAATTCACTTACGGGCTTATCTTGAAAATAACGTCAATCAAAGTTATAGGTCATAAAACACACGGTGTTCCGATACAATTATTAATTACATGTAAATAATTATTTATTTAATTAAGTATATTGCGTACGTTATCGCTTTTAACACGATACTCCGTCTTTGTAACTTGACTTGGGGTCATATAATTTGATGATAACGCATTGCGACACTTCATATATACATGTATGATACATCACATCCTGTTATGACTTTTATTGCCATGTACATACCGCTCGTGTCTACCCCAGTCTACACCACACATGCATTCTCACGACAAGCTCGATATGTTTCCAACGGGTAATAAACCATAAAAAATCTCTCACTGAATTGATACTACATATATTGCCGCAAAACATCAAGCGTATTTCTCGTTGCTCTGCTTCGACCTCGATACATCTCCGATTGAGACAGTCTATCGATAGAAAAAAAAGGAAAAAACAGAGAGAAAATCCCCTATGCTTAAAAGCTTTGAGATTTTTCCAGTTTAAGGTAGCGACAATAATGCAATAATGTAACATTTTATTTCTTGTTTCTTAACATCTGGGTGACAGATTCGTACTTTATGTAAAATGAATGATTTTCCGTTTTGCGAGGACGGAATAGTCTGCATTTATAAAGGATCACCCCGGCGGCTCTCGGGACTCCTGCACCGATTCCATGAACTTGAAGCTCCGTGCTACCGTAGAATTCTGCTCTAATTGGAGAGAGAGAATATTTGCCCCGCTTACACTTCGCTTGTAATTCAAAACATCGCTAATCCATTAATCCTGTTTCCAGTACGTCGTGTACAGAAGTCATACCGGATATATGTATTAAGCACAAGGTAATTCTGGTACCTGTGTCTCGAGGATTACGAGCAACTCGTTGCGATACGTCGGCATTAAGTTGCAGACGCGCGGTGCAATCGAAATACGTTTCGGCGTTGTACGCGGTTTGTTACAATTTTCGTTGGCTATTAATGCTTGGGATATTATAAAAAACTTTTTCATTTTTACTACAAGAGGGATGAATTTGTCTGATGCGAGCCAACTTGTCAATCCAAGTCGTTAATTTTCTGACGAGATTTATGCTTTTCTGCGCTCCTATGATTTAACTTTCATTGGTCGTCAGACCAGTCGTTCATTTTCCTCGACGTCGAGAAAGTTCGAATTGCAAGACGTGATAGATAGCGGATCAAAAAGATTGCAACGCACATACGAGTGTCGGTTGTCCCGGAAGTCGGAATGATACGTGTCGCGGTTATGATTTGCGACCGCCGGTATTTTAAATGTGCACGCGAAACGAAATCTCAGCTCGGCATGATGCATTATGTAAATAACGTCGGCGTCAACGTGCTTTACTCGTATCCGATATCAGTATCTACAAGTTCTCGATATAATTATCTACAAGTTCTCGATATAATTATCTACAAGTTCTCGATATAATTATTTCCGACAGATGTGCTAAACCAACGTCGTCTCCCGTCGTAAAGCGTCCCTTTACCGCCTCGCAAACGGAGCACTATCGAATATCGCTTCATCTGCGCCGAACGCCATAAAGGGGCTCCTGTTTCGCATTAGCCGACCTCGATAGTCCCGAGTCAGTGTAAAAGCTCATAAAGAATCTCACTTCCGACATACGGGCGGCGCATAATATCGGTATGCGCACCGTATATCAGTACAACCTCCCCGCTGTGCCGCGAGGAAACGACGAAGGCGTATCTACTTCTCTCCTCGCGTTTGCAGTAGACCTATATACCCCCGGACCTGGAAGAGCCATCCAGGACCACATGAGCTCGTCTTCGACGAGCACTTTGACGCGTGACACCGCTACAAATCCTAGGTCGTAGGTGTGCCGAGGCGAGACGCCGCAACACGGCCGACCCGTCCCGTCGTATCGACATCGCGCGGAATATTTTAACACGGTCGCCTACTTTCGCAAGAGCACGTTTTCACCTCGCGTTGCACGCGAGATTTATCGTTTCGGTGGCTCGTGTCGACGAGCTGATTCATTTCGCACTCGCCGGCTTCGCGAGAGTGCCGTAAACACGAGTTTAGGAAATTTATGAAACAAAGTCACAAAACCGAGTCAGTTTGACGCTACTTTATGATTTAATAGACATTTGAACATTTGAAACTTAGTCTTTTGAAATCTGATGACCTAACGCACATCGTATCGTTAAAGTGTCGGTTATTAAATATTTTAAAAAATTTATATTTTTTAACAAAGAAAATAATTTCCTTAACTTCGTTCGTGAAAACAACGTTAATTGAAAATTTGACATGTATTTTTTGCGCGAAGTTACCTGAAAAAGCGTACTACGAACGATTATGCTTAATTTTTAATACGGAAATAGGCATCTGTTTAATCGGGAATCTCCGACACGAAGCGTTACCGAGAAGTTTTTTCTTCCAGTTAGAGTAGTAACGATCGCGCGAGATTATTTAGTAAGAACTCGCAACGTTTCTGATGCGAGAGTGCTTCCTGCTGTGTTTGAAAAACCGCTACAATCTCGAGATCAGACTTCCGTGAAGGAAAGTTCTTTGCCAATCTACTCATTCGAGCATGTTTTTTTCTGTTTATCAACTCATCAATCATCAACTTAAGGATGACAGGAAACCTGAGCTGATGATCATTGCAAAGTTATTTCATCAAAATCGAAAAGATTGTTAGCTTTGCATTTTCTTCCATTTAATTTATAAATACATTATATATTGTCAAAATTACTGAATACTTTTATTTTATTCAGCACATAGCTCGGTCATTCATTGGCTAAAAAGCCATCACACTGTTAGTTTGCTGTCAAATAATACCTCCTTAGTGGGCTTTTATTTTAATTCATGGATACGTTTTACATTGTGATTTAAACATTTTTATTAATTGTATTATTTATTAATTATATTAATATTATTTTTTGCAATAAATTCTTTATCTAATTTAGAACCAAAAATTAAAATCGATATCGATTTTAAAGTTGGTGGTTCTTCTGCATTTCTATGTCCGACAAATCTAGTCGGCGGCACGCAGGCAATTTGCCAAACGGGTCAATAAACAATTAAAATTTGTTTATTAATGTTTATTTTTATTAATATTAATATATTTTATTAATATATTTATTAGTATTATTTTTGGAGAAGATGATAGGTAGGCAGAAATTCAATATTCCGCGTAATGACACAGTTGCTAAATTTTTTATCTTGTTTTTTTGCTTACTCTGAAGAAATTTCCACCGTTGTAAAGTCCAGTTTCTTTCGACTTTCGTGGGCGAAAAGCAATTTTACAACTAGTCATCTCTTGAGATCCGACAATAATACGTTCGTCCGAGGCACACTTTGGCAGAGTGTCTGAGAACCTGTTCGGCGATCTAGGATTCGTATCTTGTCGACAAGAGAGACCTTTGTCTTCAATACAAACAGGACTTGTCGATAAAACATGTTTCCTCTGTTCCAGCACAAGCGACAGTTTAATTGCGTTTAATTGCAACTCCGGCGAAACAAATAATACTCTATCGCATTAGATTTGTCCCCGATGTCTTCGTCGCAATACCGATTACGCGACAAAACGAACAAGTCTGTTTTCGTGCTGCTTGCATTAAAACTTCGAAGTTTCGTTTGGCGCGTTCGTACGAAAAATCGTGTGCAAGATTAAAACTAGATTAACGGTAAACGTCATTAAATTATTACCAAGTAGCAGCGGTGCGCGATAGCGCAAAATGCACCGTTAATGCAATTTTATGCTCTTGCGTAACTCACGATTGGCTTTGGGTGTGATTTCATATTTTCCAATGAATGCATGAGATTTTAAACCGGCGATTTTCGTATTGCTCAATGTAGCGTTAATCGCATTAATTTGAAAATCTCCTTGTCGCTACCGTATTCCAATCTTTTAAGATCAAAATTTGCATTTTTAAGGAAACTACAACACGTATCTCCATGTGTGCGGTTTACAGATCCTCGAATTTTGCTTATGCCACATCAAAGCTGCCATCACATAGTCAACTATATATGCATTTCAATAAATTTGCATTTAAACTCGCGCAGGGAGTTCCTGGATGGTATTATCAGGTACAATTTCCTCCCCTCCCCCCCTCTCCCTCTCTCTCTTTCTGCAAAGAAGGCTGATCGTTTATCAGGATGCCGTTTCGTATTACCGTTTCGCTTTGACGCTGGCTGTTTCGTAAAAGCAACAGAAACTTTTGGAACACAAAATTATCCTATCAATATTGTTAAGCTCATTACCCACGCTATACATAAGCTCATAAGTTTAAGCTTCTAATTTCATGGGTTTGAAAGTATACAAAATGGATCAAAGTACAGCATCGCGTGCTTTAACCTTTTAAAAGCTCTACCGAAGCTTCTGCGTAGCTTCTGTGCGATATCATGGGAGCGTCGAATGCACGTGTCTATCCTGAGCTTACCCGGGATACCTTTGCGAAACGAACACCTCTCACGAACTTGTCGATAACAGTTTGGCAACCCCTGGGCCTTTCCACCTTCGCGCCACGATCACCGACTACCACGGGAATTCAATTATCCCGCCGTTCGAACCGCCGGCCGGGTGAAGATAATACGAGACGAACGAGCCAAGAGACCGGCCATCTTGGTCCGATGGTGGGCCATCCAGTCTTTGGAATTCTCTGACTCCTTGTCTCGGATGAAAGGCTTAGTGCGATCCAATGGCGCGCGTACTTGCCGGGCATCCTTCACGTACTAACAATTTCCGCCAAGCTCGCTCACTTACCGCCAAATCACAAATCGATTTCTGAATGAGCTATAAAACACTGTAACGCCGTGATGTCAAGAACAGACACTCTTTTTGTCAGACGTTTAGAGGTGTATTTCAAAGTTTCGGTCTTTTCTACTAACAGATATATTATACGATAACGATTTTTGCTCTTACAGCCTGTAGTGCGTTTGCAATTAATTCTTTTTTCTTTTATTGCAGCTCTGAAGACTTTGAATCGTTTGAATAAGGAAGGCGAGGCGCTTGCCCTTCAAAATGACCTCACAACGCACCCCACCTTGGCCTTGATGCGGCGCATCCTTGCAGATGCACAGGTAACATCTGTAAATTGTAAACGAATTTTGCAATGTAAATCCAAATTTTGTTTATTCCGAGCTTTCTGGATACAATCGAGAAAAAATACAGTCTAGTGACGTGTAATCTGATAACGCTGGATCTTTAATAGGGAGATAGAGCTCGGCATAGTTAAAACACGCTATTATAAATCGTCTCACGCGAACTCACGCTCTACCTGAGCCAATATATATAGCCCCTACACTAGAAGTTAATTATCGAACAGATAAGGGGTATACGTCTATTAATATCGAAATTCATTATCTTTGGAAAAGAGTAGAATATTATATATTTACAAACATGCTGCGATTGCAGATTCTGACGAAGGATGTATTCTTTACAATTAGTTCTCTCTTAGTTTTTCATGAAGTTTTTCTTCACGGAAAAAAAGATTAGCTACTATAGAAAAACTATTTATAAAATATGGACAGCTAACTATTATTTTGTTTCGCTACTATTGCAAAATTATAGCTCTCACTGCAAATAATAGTTAGCTGTCCATATTTTACAAATAGTATTGCTATATATAATAGCTAATGTTTTTTTGTTCAAGTGGCACAGGTAAAATTGCGCGAGACTTTTCATTAAACGTTACAATTAAAACGTTCCACTGAAATTGATCTTCTTTCATGAGAAGATTAATTTTACTTGAGCGTTCTTTCTTCGGTGGAATTAACTTTTCACGCGAGAAGAAGGTAAATTGAGAAAAAAAATGATTTCTATAACCGTAGAAGACGAAGTGTGCATTTATACAAACTGGAACTCGAAAATGTTTCTTCATTGTTCTGTGGTGAGCAGTCCTCTCGAGGCGAGAGGCGCGTCGATTTTCAAGAAAGCAGAGAACCGAGAGTTCGATGGGGTTAATTGTCAGACCAACAGAGGGGTCGCCCTATTGATAGTGGATTCCTTTGTCCGCCGTCATCCATTGTTACCTATGCACGCGCGACCCTCGGCTGCGATTTGCCGACATTTCCCTGCGGCTGCTGCCCGATGTTTATTACGAAGAGAGATGTTGAACGTCGTCGGAGAGAGTTGTTCGCGCCCGTTGAAAGAAAGAAAGGATCGGTGATAACTCACGCGACGAATTTGTACTTGCACCTGCAAGTAAAGTAACGAAATAAGGATTGGAGTGGAAAAAGTGTCCTTCGCGTGATTCGGGTGTTTCGTACAACTCGTACGTATTAGATATGAGACTGTTTCGTGCAACATGTTTTATATCTCGTTACGATCAATACATTTACTCACGTGAAATTCTTGCGAAAGGTTTTTCGTATCTAAAAGTATGTTCAAACGGAATAAAAACAGGTAAACAAAATAAATAATATTTTGATAAGATAAACAAAGAGATCTTGATAAGATAAACAAAGGGCTCGAGGCTATGTAATAATTCTTCAAATTTAATAACTTGGGAATTTTAGCTAATAATCAGCTTATTAAGGCCGATAGTAGGCCTTTGCTTTGTGCGGCTAATAATTAAACAAAACCACCCTCGGCGATTTATGCTCCTCCAGATAATTATAATGAGGGAAAATTAAGTAAAACAGGTACTGTTTCCCGTATCGTAAAGTTGGAAGGTCAAAGTCGTGCGTCGGGAGCACGTAAATTAATCTGCTAAAATCAGGGATGTTGTCTACGGATACTCAAGTAGGTTTTAGAAGACGGATGTAAAGGGCGAAATCCTTTTGTTAATGGCTCCGCATGGGGTGAACGTCAAGGAGTTACTGCTTTGCTACTGGTTTCCACTTTAGACATCTTCGTGATGAAATTCGTACATAGGAATAGATCCGCGAGAATTGAAGACACGAGAATAAAGGAACGTCTGGAACGTCTGGAAATGTTCAAACAGGCTCAAATACTTAGTTTTTCATCGAGAAAGACGCACAAACTTTATTTATACTTTAATATTGGTTATAAAGTTAGTGTTGCAAAAATTATACATTCGATTGAATGACTCACGGATTAATTAATATAGAGCATGCATGCCAAAATTTTCTATAATACGTTAATTAAATTTGTGAATGCCTGCATAAAACAAATTGGCATCCATCGTTAATATCCGCATTGTCTCACAACAATCGCAATGTCGCTTTTATAAAAATTCGCGCGCTACGGAAACATATTACCCGATATTGATCACGCTGCACGCGTGAATAAAAGGCGAACGGGAATGACCAAACTTTCATTTTAGCGTGTCATTCATTTGAAGCGTAACGCGCGTCGAAAGCACTCGCTAAAAGAGCCGTCAGACTTGTTAATGTTTGATATTATGATTTTCATAGGGCGGATAGATTAATGTTGGCGCCCGGCTAATTTCGTGGCATATTGCCGATGATACGATGGTAAAGTGTAAAACGTTTTATGCAACATAATGCAAAGGATAGAATTACATTACAAACACAGACTCGTGCGTAACCCATTGGAACCTCAATTGTTATCGCGTTATTGAATTCTTATTATTTTGCGGTACATACGTGATGGCTTGTACATTAATTCAATATTACAAGCCTGAAACATGTAGGAATATTTCGACAGAAGAATTTGCGCGCTTCATAGTTGTACTCAGTGTTCCACTTTGAGGGAAAATTTCCCATTTCAGGGGGAATTTTTTATTTATTCCTTGTAGGAAAAAAAAGAAAAGGAAAAAATGAGGGAAAATTCGATAGAGTTGAGAAAACAATATAAAGAATATACAGATATTCTTATTAGTCCATCCCTTTTTAAATGTAACTAGTGTAGAAATTGGGAATAATCAGATAAACTCATTAGTCGATGGCACCGACTATTGAATTCTGACTGATTTTACACGAATACATTTTTAATAGATTTAAACACTTTGTGCTTAATTTTGTTTTTCTGGTTTAAGACTTAAGACCATTGTTTAACCATTAGAGGATGATTGAAATTAATCGAACTAACGAAGTAAAATAAATAATTTGAATACATTTGAATAATTTGAATACATTTGAATACATTTCCAAAATTCTTTCAAAACAAAAAACTAGAGTAACCTACTTTTAAATAATAAAATCTAGAATAACTAAATTCATTTTATGTGAAGAAAAATACGGGGAAAATTTAAGGTAGAGTATGGGAAAAAAGGGAAATTTTAGGAGAGAAGAAAGGAAATTTTAAACTACTCAAATGGAAATCCTGGTTGTAGTGTGCGAAATTTTTCGAACATTCCAAAATTCCACAAACAGATCTGGTAATGATATAATTTCCGACGAGAAGACCTTGCGGAAGAGACACGGTTCAGATTATAGCTAAATCACATGCGACATGACGCGCATAAACACGTTATTCAACAAATAGCATCCGGACGTGGCAGATTCGAAATTAATGCAATCAAACTGATGGCTCGCAGTTTGCCCACAATGGACAGGCGCACGGTGAAATTAAAGTTGGGCCGCGCTTGCGTCCCGCAATTATAACATCGTAAAAATCGCGGCATTAATTTGTATTCGGTGAGGTAACTGAGGTGAGAACGCTATCATGTCATGGATTAGCGAGGAGAATTTCCTGTAATACGACCAAATATCATATATCAATTATCTTACGTTAATTACGGGTCACATGGCGCTCGTATGCCATCTAAATATATAATTATCATTAATTTAGGGGTATATGTTATAATTATTTAAATATATAATTGGAAAATGACACGATACGTGCACATAGAATGAATGAACGCAGAATTATCTCCTTGCAGAATACATTTCTCATTTATGCAATAATTTCACAGTTTAATATTACTGTTCAGGAAAATCCAGATTTTATCCAATTGTCGTCGCCATTAAACGATCAAACGTCAACGACCAACGACGCTTATTTCACGCATTGGGACATGTATGAAACACATAGCCGTTCTTTGCTGCTTCAGCGCAAACAGCCCTTAAAGCACACGGTACCTTTGAGTCGGGGCATCAGGAAAAGTCGCGCTTTCAATCGCGTCCCCGTTTTTCAAAAGATGATCAATCGGCTGCCGAGCAATATCCGGCGGAAGGAGAACTTCTCCACTCGGCGTTTCAAGACGAAATCGCCCCATTATACCTGCGTTTGAATTTCGATCTCCTGCGCGTATCTCCGCGACAGAAACGGGGGGATCCGAATAGCGGAAACGGGCAGTACGAAAGGCGTACCCGAGGGGGGAAAAGAGGAAACTATCGTGCGCGTTGGTCGGGTCGACAGGACATATAGAAAAGGAGAAACGTGACGAAGCATATGAATCGGGCATAATGTCGCCTTAGTGTACATCGCGGAACGGATACGCGCTGACAGAGCGGATAACAAAGTTTCCCAGCTGCTGGATACGATCGATACGAGCGGTATCACAAAATTCTAACGCGACGTCGCTCGCTACGACAAAAAACGTTGCCGAAAATCTCGTGGAAAGTGGCGACACGACTCCTTGAATTAGCGCGATCAATTTTTCTTTTTTCTTCATTTTCAATATGAGATATATTGAATTTGTGTAGAGGCGATCTATTATTTAAAATTCGATACTGTGAGGATGAATATCGAGGATGAATATCGTCAAGTTGTGTCCAATATCCGGCGAGAGATGGGCACAGTGCGATAACATCACATCGCATCGATTGGAGAAAAATTGGGAAAAAGAAGCGAGCGCGAAAAAAACAGGAAGAGATAGGGATGAAGATGGAGAAAGTATGCGACTGGCGACGTCGAGAGTAATAAGGACATTCCCAAGAGACAACCTCGCGTACGTGGCATGGCTGTCCTCGCTGGTAGAACAAAAAAAGCGATGCTCGTATAATAAGAGAGTGTCTACGCAAATTATGGGGAGAAATATGGCTGTCGGCGAACGAAATATAAAATCTTTGACGCTTAGATTTTTTACACAAAATATACGAGATCTCATGAGAGTTCTTTCGCGATTTGATTTATATGGAAATGCGAAATTTATTATGAAACAGCTTTGTTAATTTCTTCAACCATTCTTTTTAAACTTTCTCTCTTTGACGGCTAATTGACTAGGATATTCCGGCAGGTAGCGAAAATATTCGCATATTATATTATGAAAAGATACACGCGAGCGTTAATCCTTTGATCCATATCAGTCCTTTGATGTTATTTCGGGAATTAAAGTAATGCATGTATAATAATATGTACATGTGATATAAAATATTTCTTTACACTCTAGAAGAGTTGAATCACTGAACACTGAACATAATTTGATTTCCACAAATCATAATTACAAAAGAAAGATATATGTATAAAAAGATTAGATCACTAACAATGAGTATTTTACAGAAATATAAAACGTTTTAAAAGCGTTATTATCAGAAAATTGATGGTTGTTAATAAAAGCATTTGAAATATTTAAATATGTGATAGAGTACTCGTCTTCGTTATGAATATTATTATCTGGTAATTAATGCTGAACGTTTTGCTGAAAGCTAAAACGCGTGCATTAAGAGCCGTCAAATAATCACAGATATCGCACACATAGATAACAGCCGCAAATGAGAGCGCGATGCCGCAGTAGACGAAAAGCAGCGGACGGAGAAAGCGAAGAGGATTCATCAAGAGAGAAGGTGGATCCCATTTAGCGGTTGAACAAACACCACCGCGAAATGACGAAAAAAGGTGAAATGACGACAAGACGAGAAAAGAGCCTGATTTCACATGTGTTTTTCAACCGTTTTCACTATTTTACCTCATGCATGGGAGATGCGAAAACACGCATAATTTTTTATTTTTATTTTTAAACTAAATATTTCCCTTTCGTCTGCACCTGTAAATAATATGTGCCCGGTGAAAAAAATATTTTGTTCATTAGTCTTTAAATTTTCTATCGTAAAAATAGACGATTTTACGATAGAAGATTTAAAGACTAATGAGTAAAATATTTTCTACACCGCCACATTATTTCTCGTCACTGCGATAACATATTCTAAATATAGAATATTTTTTCAAATTAAAAAAAGTATATATTATTGGTATACATATATAAGATATATATATTTTAATTACAACTTTTTTCTTGAGATATTTTGTTAAGCATTATATTGTTTAAATATAAAACACGAACGTGTAATCGATGAGTATTAAAATATGGATTCATATAAAAAAATTACATTTAGAAATGTAATAATAATTATTACAAAAATTATTACAAAAAAATTCATCTAGGAAGATGGTAAGCAGTTGCTATGCTTGTGTTAGTAAGAAATTAACTAAAACGCATTTTTTATAATTTTTTAAATGTTTTTTTTTATTTAATCTTGTCGATTTTATGAGACTGAGAGTCGTTTAGTCCAATTTTTTAATCAAGGCATAAGATTTTATGCTCGCAAAAATGATTGATCGAGAATTAACAAATAAATTTAAAAAAGGATAAATAGGAGAATTAACAAATAAGAATAAATACATTTTTTGTTGGTTATAGGAGTAAAAATATACAAAATCAACATATTATCTTGTTATATATTATTTTTATGCAATATACTTAATATATACACTAATATATGCTTAATATTGTACATTAAATATATTTATTATATAATACATTATATACAATAAATATTATTAAATAGCTTTACGATACTGATGTTAATCAAAGTTTTTTTAAAAACCTAAGAGTCTTTAAAAAAAAAGTCTACATAAGTCTAGTTTAAGGAAATAAAAGAGTCGATAATAATTTGTCCCAAAGATAGGGTTTTTCGTTTGTTGTTGACACCAATTAGATGTACAATTGCATTATTTAGCATCTCTAAAATTTTGAGCGCATGAAATTTTGTATGAATATACGTGCTACTTTTATCATAACTTAAACCAACTTTAACTATTTCATTAGACGAAAATCGAGTTTGTGTGCGAAAGCAAATATAAGACAGATATTCTGACGGTGTGATACTATTGACGATCTAAAACAAGATCTTCAAATTACATAATTCTAACAGAATCAAACATGATTTTAATTACATCTGGACATTTTCTGGATACATCTGGAAAATTTTTTATTTTCTTTTCTTGTACGCAGCTGCAAATTTGTAAAAGAATTTTATTCGTACTTTTTTCACCAGGTACCTTTTCATTAGATAGAGAGAAATATATTCTTTGTTATTCTCGTCATTATTATATTTTTTTGCGTAAATGAAGAAATATATTCTTTGTTATTCTCATCATTATTTTTTTGCGTAACAAAGTTATTACACACAGTTATTACTAAATGCATGCAAAGTACATTTTTCGGGTGTTCGTAGTTTGCGAAGGACTTTCCGCATTTTTATGAGAAAAATATTTACGAAGCGTTTGGATTAGTGGAATGTCCACGCAAAAACTGGATGATGTAAAAATTCCGTTTACATGACAGTCGCGAATGCAAAAGTAGGGAAACAAAAAAAATGCGCTTGAAGTAAAAATCTATATAAAATCAGTGTTATGAATTCGTGTGTGTGTGAATAAACAGAAATGCGCACAGAGGAATTATGGAATTAATTCATACTTTAATGAATTCATCAAATATTGTTTTAAGAGTCGCCACACATGGATTACGCAATAACGAATTTTTCGACATAAACAGCGCTTTAACATTTTGAAAATATTTTTGTTCTAATTAAAATAATATTAATTTCGCTTTAATTGTGATACACGGAAATTCATAAAACACACATGACAGTGTAAAATATCTGCAGAATACACGCTGTTATTTTAGCGATTAACTTTTTACATCGGATAAGTATTTTTCAATTATTCATAACGTTTTGTTTAAATGAGCTCGTTTAAATATTCAGTTTTTTAATTATGTTATGTCATCGCATAAAATTCCGCATATGTGGCAGATGCGAATAAAAAATCTGCAAAAAACGTCGTGGTGAGTAAAAGTCGCTTGTAAAAGTCACGGATGATTCTATGCGTGAATAAAGCGTGCATCCTCCATTTCGTTTTTGTGTAAGCATCGCATTACGTACCTTAACCGTAATGGATTAACCTCTTTAACCCACGCGTCACTCTAGTTATTTCGTTTCCATTCCAATTCTCTTTGGCCGGCGGGGGATGAAAGAAAATGTCGCTCGTCACCCCTATTTTTGAAACGGCTTGTCATTTGTTTGTTTTTCCGTTTTGTAATTTTTTTTTCTCCCGGAAAACAGCGACGGATGTTGTGTATGTAGTACACGCGAAGCTGTGTAAGCCGATTTAACAGCGACATGCTATTCCTATCTATTCCGGCATTCCGTCCTGCAGTTGCTACGTTTCGACGAACTATTTCAAATCGAACCGTATAATGTAAAGCGATAGGTCAAACGATCTGATAGCGGTTTTACAATAATGCATCAACTGTATTGGAAATAATTTTGTGTCGCTTTTGTCGCCAGGAATGTTTGATTTAAATTATTCAGAGTCGATTTCCCCAATAACTATACATTGCTGACTGTAATTAATTTTGCAGAACGTGTAACCGAAAAATTTCAACGTTATAAAAATATATGACAGATACTGGAAGAAATATTAACTGCTTTGAAAAGAATGTTTATCCACGTGTAAAAATAAATGTTAAATGCATTCTTTCTTTTTAATGAAACATTGAATAAAATTAAATTAATGTTAAATGGAAAAGGTTATAATTACACAAATGTTCTATAATTCGCAATACATAAAAAATTAATGTATTTAAAAACTAATATATTTAATATAATCTAATTGTGTATGAGAATGCTGATTGATACAATGGCGAAAGTGGAAGCGATTTGCAGGGTTCGAATGGCATTGATAATAATTTGCACTTCTTTAATTCAACTCGCTACGGAAATGAACCAAAACCAGATTGAAAAATTAATTTTTCCTCAATTTACTACGTAGAATGTGGAATTTCGTAATTTTTAAAAAAATTAAAAAATAGATGATAAATAAAATCGTACATATAGCTAATTAATTTTTAATTTCCTTTAATTCGCCTAATGTTTGCACAGTGCGATATTATAAAATTGTTTTGAAAAGTCAGAACTCGATGTCATGAATTGACTGTGAAATAATATTTATAAAACACAAGTGCGCCGTAGTATATTTTCATGTATCATAAAATTGCACGTTTCAATTCACAAGCTTGTTTATTATCTTCTCTCATATGCAATATATCCTATTTATGTTTAGTCTCTGTTACTTAAATTTACTCAACGAGCATCTTAACAGGCATAAAATTATAGAAAACAATTAAAAAATGTCTCATAATGATGATAATTAGAAATTCTTATTATTATAAGAACGCAACTAAAAAATCGACAATTTCTTATTTTACAATATTTTATTGATAATACATTAATATTCATTAACAAAAATTTGTCTGATGAACGCGATAGATTTATTGTTCTGGAATCTATATTAATGGATTTTTATCTTAATCAATAAATTATTACATAAATTATACTGTTTAATCTGCATTAATGTGATTTTGCAAATATATCGAAATTTTCTTACTTATATAGTAGTATTTTGCGGAATAGTTCATCTTGAATAATTTATTTATTTTCTGCGTGCAAACAGGAGATATGAACGAGACATATGGAGATATTTCTCTGTTTAAATCGACAACGTGAAACCACTAGGCAGACGAAATATTTCATCTATTTAGTCGCAATTTCCAGAATAAAAAAATCATATACGCTGATGATAAATGTGCGTATGGTTTCACAATTTCCACATTATATATTTTCAAAGATAATTAATATTTGAAAGACCTAATTAACAAACGATTAGTTTGGGATAATTGAAATTATTTTGAATATAATATATCTATCGACAATTAACATAAATCACAAAAAGATTTTATGACGTAGTAATTTCGGCTGCAAAAACCTACGACAATCTCCAAAAGACAAAAAGTAAATTGGGAGTAAATTGTAAAGTCGTCACAGATTTTTTTATCGTCCTTATCGTTATTCTCAAAATTTGTTCAAAATTTGTCGCACACGTGAACTCAGCGTTTCGTCGGACATCATAATTTCCCTCGTATGCGCTCGTGTATGACTGCCAGTTTACATTTTTTCCATGTTTATGAAATTCCGCTTCCGCGAGCTCCGCGGGCGAGTAGGAAATTGCCTTTCCTCTTTTTATTGGGCTTAAACTTTACTGCTGCCGACGGAGTAGTTAAGCCGGTCGGTTTGTGCGCTCGGCAATCCCTATATTTGCATTTGAAACGCGCCTTGTGGCATGGGCCTCGTCCACGACAAAGCAGTGAATTGACTATTTAGCTGTGCTCGCAATTCTCAAAAAAAACCATGTGTGCTTCCGGCGTCCTGCTCGTAGAAACACTTTTGTGTTCCTACGTCCTAACAATCTAGGCTCTCGAGTCAATATACAATGAGTATTATTACGTGGGATTGATGAAAACCATTCATAAAGTGATTCAAAATTTTCGTTAATAATAATCGTTAGTAATAATGAAAATAATTTTCATTGATTAATTGGGATATTTAGACGTCTTCCAAAAGTAACAAACTCGAATATATGCACATGATACGACTTGTGCAAAAGGAATATTAAAAATTAATCACTCTATTTTATTCTTAGCACAAAGTTTTATAATTTGATAATTTCGTATTTTATGAGTAATGGGAATAACATCTTTTAAACATTTATAAGATTGTCATAGAGATAATTCTCTTATATGAATTATTATATTATATTATTATCACTATAAGTATAAATGAAGGTAGAAACGTCTCTCTTCGCGTTAACTATGTTAGAACGCGACGATATCAGTTGATGCCGCGGTAGATCCGAGTGCAGTGAACCTTTTCGGAACATGACAGATGAACATAAGCTTCACGCGCGCGCGGAATTATGCATCCGCGCCTATAATTATCCCAACGTCTCAGCGAAAGATGTTGGGATGTTCTATATCCCGACCCTGTCGCTTATATATGATTCAGTCACGTTGCTAATAGCGAAATGTAAGTGGATTCTTAATCGTCCTTAAAATCCGCATCAACCACTTTGATCCGGGGAAGATCACGAAGATTTCTCAGCCATAATTTACTAAACGTATGTGTAAAACGTAGTACAAAATTATGTAGCAACATATTTGGAAAATTATTCTACACGTTGTGTGTAAATAATTTTGTTGTGCAAGTTTTGTGATATACAAACTTTATAATACCTGTAGAAGGAGGCGAGAGACCGCTATATATATTTCGAACTTGACTTTCTAAGGAAGATAACGAGGCATGAAGATAATCTAACTTTTTGATAATTACAACGAGGATGTTCTCGGATGAAAATACGATCGAATAAGACTGGAACTTTAGATATAGACATATAAGAAGTTACGTAAGTCGCATAAGCA
This sequence comes from Crematogaster levior, assembly GCA_901521435.1. Taxonomy (NCBI): domain Eukaryota; kingdom Metazoa; phylum Arthropoda; class Insecta; order Hymenoptera; family Formicidae; genus Crematogaster; species Crematogaster levior. The sequence continues at coordinate 82,846 of CABEGB010000874.1, read as the reverse complement.
TCATGTAAACTTACGACGCGCTCGTGCATTGTTGCACGCACAATTAGTCGCGTTAACTCAATGCAGTAACTGATGAGACATCGCCCCGAAACCACGACTGCAGCACAATTTGTTGCATCCGTTTATCATCCCCGCAGTGATTACGCGTAACCGATTGCGAGTGCAATATAACGTTATTACGTTATGTTGCAGTCGGAGCACGAAGTGGATTGCTATATTTACGCGTCTCGAAATATTTCCTATTTATAACGCGGATTTCACAAGCGGCGTGTTTCAGATTAAATTACTGATTAGATTAATTTACTAGGTATTGTAATTTTTTTTATTTATTAATTAAACACCGTAACATTCGATTGTGACAAGTCTTTCAAGCAGTGATACTGTCAATCATGAAAAAATATTTGTTCTGCATTGCATGTAACAGAATTTTAAACTCACTGAGATAGATAACTTAATGTAAAGTAACTTAACTTCTGGCTTAACTTTTACCACATTTTCCGATACATCTCGTATCTGATATGTAAATCACATCATCGCTATATATTGAATCTGCTAAATTCGATTTTAAATTTTTACAAGATGGAAAAGTTTTAATTCACCATTTGTTGCAAATCGTGTACTTGAATACACGGCGTTACGCATATCTGTTATATTTATTTCTGATTTATCTAAATAAATCGATTATCAGAAATATTTTCAATTTTACTATAAGTTTATTGTATTTTTGAGATAAATGATTGTACAACTTACTTTTTTTACAAGAGGGAAAGAAGAACAGTATATTCTTCGCATTTATTTTACAGTTAATTATAATTTTTAAATCAAATAAAAATAATTTTAAATTAAAATAATAGATAGAACTTTGTTCAATGGATGTTGCATTACTTCATAGTGGACTTAAGCCAGCAAAAACTACATAAATGCTTGCTTCTTTGTCTCGCGCGCATATTTCTATTTTTTACTTATAGTAAAATACATCCACGTTTAATAAAAAAAAGTATATTAGATGGTAGTTTCTGCTACCAGAATGTTAGGATGCTCAACTTTACTCTTTTCCCACAAGTACAGAAAAGTGTAAGTTTCAAAGTTACATCAGCTCTTATTTATTATTTATTCAAACTTGCAACGTGTTTTGAGCGCGAGACAGAAATTGTTATTAATATATACATCGGAGAAGTTGTTCACTCTCAAGTTGCTTAATATTGTTTTCGCAACATATACATATAAAAATACATTGAAAAGGATATTAATATTATACCTCGCTCACCTTAAACTGACTATTTTTCTCCGCGGTCTTCGTACCGTTATTCAATTTCCATTTTTGGATAGGAACGCACTTTTAATGTCCAGGTCACATAGAGAGAAGGCACGAGCGAAGACCAGTTTGCCTTGATGCTTCAAGTTTGGCCCACATTAGAAACCTGAAACGGCGTGAAGGGTCCTGCGACGCATTATTTAAATAGCGGCACGTGCCGCGTGGCCTCTCACTTAAGTGATCAACATTTTTGTGCATCGCTCTCTCCCTCTCTCTCTTCAGAAATGCATTTTCTCGTTGCTTAATCTGATAAAAAAATACAACAAACGCACGAAGAATTGCTTGATTTTTAATTACCACGATTCGTGTACGAGCGTTCTAATTATCATCTAATTATACCACCAGTATGGTTATCCACATCATTAATATTTACTTTTACCCTCGGTGTTGCATTGTAATTTTATACGAAATCTCAGGATTCGCGAAATAATAAGGTCAATAAATGTTTCATTTCGCTCGCAAACTCTTGCCGATTTAATATTCTTTCCTCTTAATATTTATTCCATACCGCGGCTGCTCATTAATAATAAAATATTGCATTATTACATGTGTCACGCGCGCATATATTATTTCTGTGAAGCCGACATGTGTTTAGCTCCTGGTATCTATCAGCGTACACATGTCGCATAATGGAGAACTAAGTATGCAATTTAAGAGTTATAAGAAGTTATAAGAGAGAATCTGAAAATATAAAAATATTAAGAATTAAGCTAATATTTCGATCTCAATATCTCAAATTATTAATTAACAAGTAACAGGCCTATCTATTTGGATAATCGCCAATTTCATCTTTTTTCTAACATTTCTTTCTTCTTACAAAATTGTTAACACTCATGAAAGTTTTCCTCAACGCAAAAATATTGAAATAACTTTTAATTGAACATTTTACATTGTACAAAATTTAATTTAAAAAAATTTTTTAAGAAACATATTTTTTAAACTCATATTCTTTATTGTAAAAAATAAAAGTACATAGAAAAATTTTTTTATTTCCAAAAAATTTTTTCTGAAATAATTCTGTTATGATTCTATATCGCTTTTAATATCACATTCTTCGAATTAAATTAATTATTCGATATTCCACAACACACGCGCGCTAATAATATTTCACGTGCAAGAAATCGTTATTGTCTTCGCGGATTATCGCGGCTCGGGGCGAAAATCGATACCGCTGTACGTGATTCGAGTCATGGCAATTACAACGAACGATTCCGCATTGCAACGCGAGAAAAAAGCTCGGGGAAAAAGAGAGGTAGGATTGGATTATTTTTACCTCCGTACGTTGCGAGACAAATTGCTCCGACGTGGTGCAACGAGGCGGCCGGAATTGCAATTTCATAAATTCGAGTGGCGGCTGCCGCTTCCGGTAATGCGCAACTACTGCATCATTTCGTAGTCTTCTTACGACATTCCATCCACCATTCTCACCTTATCTCTCTCTCTCCTCTCTCTCTCTCTCACAGCTTTTTCACCCCTCTCTTTTTCTCTTGTTTTATTTCTTTTTCTCATTTTTCTTTTTCTTACTTTTTTCACTTCTGTGCATCTCACTTCCGTTCGAGTGAGGACAAACTTGATAATTACCATTTTGCCATCATCCGTGCTTGGGCAAATCGAGGAAATCTTCTTGAGCGCATCTAGATTTTTTATTTTTCTGTCATTTTTATTCTTTCACAGACTCTCCCTCGAGTCTGGCTGGGAAAGTCTCTCTGTCTCTTTTTCTCTGCCTTATACTCTATGTGTTTCTCTCGACGCGCTGAAACACGTAGTGGTGAGGGAACACTTAGATGGTATTAAACTTCCCCTTTTCCATTCCGTGAATTTACAGCCGACACAAAAATTATGAAAATTTTTATGGAAAGCGGAAAATTTTCCGTTTTTTCGACAACAACGAATAGCGCTCTTTAAAAATTTCCGTCCAAACTGATAGCAGTAGAATTAATAATCGCAAATGTAGAGTTCTCGTCCGTTGAAATTCCGTCTCTCTCTCTCTCTCTCTTTTCTCTCTCTCTCTCTCTCTCTTTTTTCTCTCCGCCACAGAAACTCCCGTCAGTGTCCACTTTAATTTCTCTGTCGTCCTTTTCCTTTACCCGACGTTTGCATACCTCTGGAGAGCGAGAGAAAAAGCGTCACTTGATCCTCTCTTTCTCTCTCTCGACCCGCCTTTCTCGCCTCTTCTTTGCCTTTGCCATTTACTTTTCCACGATAAATTCATTCCGCGACACCCCTTGCGAGTGACAGTCTTCATCTTGTCGCTTGCATACCATATTTTTCATATATAAATGTAAGTCACCTGTGACCATATCGTGAAGCGTCTTTGAATAACGGTTCATGTGAAATGATTGTATAAAAATCTTTAAAAAAAATTGAAAATAACTAAGAATATAAATTAACTGTAAAATAAATAAGAAAAATATACATAATATATAAAATAATATAATTGCATAATAAAGATTCTGAATATAAATATTCTAACATATTTGCTTAATATTATATTATGTCTAATTATAATGGAAACATTAATGAAATTATTCGTTTCAAGTGTTCATATACATAAGCATATTGAATTGGTTACTTTTAGAAATATATGGTCGAGAAATGTTCTCATAAATATCCCGGTAGAGATAAGCTTGGGTTATTCACCTCACTGATGCGGCGTCAGAAAGCTGCAATAGCGGAAAATCCGTAGGGAAATAAACCGAATCGCATTGGCACAATTTGTCATTCCACTCTAAGTAAATTCGTTTTATTTCGCATAAAAAGAAGGCATTTATTGATCGCCGATTTGATATTGTTTTGACGAATATTTGCATATTGTAATCAAGAAAAAATCTTGAGCAGACTTGATTTCAGATTATATTATAGATTCATATCCTGAATAAAGAAAAATGTAATTATCACTAAAATAATGACTGTTTATTTTTATTCATAATTACTATGTATAATTATACCGTAATTACTACACAATCATATCTCGATCGGAAAACTTATATATATTTATAACTATATATCTTTATATATAACTACTGTATTTATTGTTTCGAATACTTTTAGTTTTTGTCGTAGGATTCTCATTACTTCTGTACTCCTCTCGCGATCTTTCGAACGCGACCGCGATTGTTCTTTCCGTCGATTTAGCCTCTTGCTTTATAAGTATCCAGCGCATCGATGCAGCCCGACAACCGTTAATTGAACACCTTCTGAACAAAGTGTAACATCGATTCCCGACGGAGTAAAGGAGATGGAAAAACCGTATCGGACCAACGGTCTGCTGGTAATAACATCGATAGCAGCGGCCACTTCGCCCTCTCATCGATTGTCGTCTCACTCATCGGTGAGCGAAGATGCGATCTCTCAAACGAGGGACCCATATGCCGGACCGCACCGCAAATAGCCGGCTAACTTAGTTGGACAGTATATGGCATATGCTCGCGCATGATATGGGCAAAACGCTTAAGTACATATATGCACCTACGCTATGAAGAACGAGCTATGGTTGACAGCTATCTATATCAGAAGCTAAATCTACTCATCTTTCCTTCATAAACGTTTTGACCATCTTTAATTAGGTTTTATCAAAAAATTGGATAGGTAAAATGTCACTGGCGATCTTTTAATTTTTAATGTTAGTAAGGTAAGAGGAAGAGAAGGGTAAAGCTTTAAGGGAGCAAAATTCTTTTGAAACGAAGTTCGTTTGTGCATCTCAGAGAGACATCCGACTGTTCATGGAATCTCTTAGTGGCTACGACAGTTTTTTTTTTTTTTTTATTTTATCTTTGTTTCGTTTTTAAAAGTTCATTTCTTCATTATAGTGCCCGGACACGCAGCTCGCTCTGACGAAGAACTTTGAGCGAAATGTAGAAAGATCGCAGAAGTTCATATACTTTTGATAAGGAAGCAAAATACAAAACGTGAAACGAGTTTCGCGCAAAGTCGACAAATAGTTTGTAAGAGAAATGTAATTTGCAGGAAACGAAAGACGTCGGAGATTTTAATTAACGAACGATAAAGACTTTGGGGAAATGGAATCTCTCTATAGAATTGCGAGAGGCTCTGAAGTTCAGCTTCAGTCAGAAATTGCTTCTCTAAAGAAGAATGTGTAAAGACCGTTCCGTATGCAAAATACGTTGCGAATATATCTCAAAGTGATAACCGGCCTCACGTCACACATCTAAGAAAGAAAGGTACATATATCTATGAGAAACTTTTACTTCTCGTGGATGGGAGAAATCTTGGAGCAAGCGATACATCTACATATATGTATATCTTGTGCATTTAGCTGGATATTACTGTTCCAATTTCGAGATAGCACAATTTTGATATGCACTGCTATTAACGACAGCGAAAACATTTTAAAAATATTGCTATAAATAAATATATTGCTTGTAAATTTCATTATATATTTGTTCTTTTTAAACATAGAAGGATTAAAACAAAAACACATAAATATTTAACGTGACTGGCATAAAGTTGATCTGCAATGTTATTAAATTAATTTTACAGTGACAATTATATTAATGAACTCTTGCATAATAAAACCTCGTTGTCATATTATTTTTTTATGTAGATTTCGCTATTGCGTAAGTTTTACTGTAAAATCTAATAAAGGTAGGAATACAGCATTGTTACTCATTAAATTATTGAAGTGGAATTATTAAGATAGAATTTTTAAATTTGAACGTGAAAATCTCGTGGTTCGATTCTGTATCCATTATGCATCGTAAATTTATGTAGCATACGAAATGCATGCGCATATAAGCTGAGCAGCAGCCATCAGCGCGGGTGGGAGGGTTTCCCAGTGAAAAATCGCGAATGCATCGAGCGATGCATATTTCATGCGCTACTTCACGATGAAATGAAAACCTCGCTCTCCTTTCTTCGTCGCACTTGCCACATTAACACCCCCAGACAAGTGTTCAGAGTTGAGCGCTCGTTAATTAGGAAGAGACGACGAACGAGATCTTCCCTGATTTCAATACAATTTCTTAAATTACTTGGATTAAGTTTACGGAGGTATTATTGAGCGAGTTATATTCTGGTGATATAAATAAAATAAAAATGCGGAAAGTTAACGTCACTTGAACCTGATTCCAGTTGCCGTTTTTTATAAACTCACTTTTAAAACTCTCGTTCTAATTCGTTTCAGCATAAAGTCAAACATTCATGCCAAAGTAAAGCGTGTGGCAAAATTAACTTCCATCGTTATCCTTTCTTTTCTCCTCTATAATTTTTGTAATTTTTCAAATGAATTACATTGAAATATTATACAATTATTTGTAGTATGCATTGTACAATTTGGCATCGAGATTTTGATGAAACTACTATCTACTAAAGAATATCTATTATTTTTTAACGATAGAAGTGAACAATTTGAGGATTGACTCATTGTATTCTCACTTTTCGTGCGAAAGCGACTTTCGCCGAGAAAAATCACTCATTAAATATATACGGCATACATACAGTAGCGCTCAAAAGTATTTTGACAAGGACAATAATTGAGCTAATGTAATACAAATAAAGACACAAATATACAACTATTTTTTATTGGAAGAAACTTGATTTGTCTACATATTTTTGTAAAAGAAATTGTAGTTTGATAACAAAATTACAAAACCAAGCTAGAAATAAAGAACATGATTGATCAAAAGTATTTTGATACTGTAATTAAATAAAAAATTTTAACGCTTAAACATCATCTTTATTTTTAAATAAATCAATATTTAGTAGCATATCCATTAGCCTTTATGACAGCATTGCAACGAGCCGGCATCGAGTCGACTAACTTCTGTATTCGATCCAAAGGAATTTTTTCCCACTTCTCCTTAAGAGCTAAAGAATTAAAGAATTAAAGAAAAAGAAAAAAAAAGAATAAAGAATTAAAGAATTAAAGAAAAGAATTAAAGAATTAAAGAATTAAAGAATTAAAGAATTAAAGAATTAAAGAATTTCTTGTTGTCAAAATACTTTTGAGCGCTACTGTATGTACAATGAAACTCTTTAAATAAAACGTTCTTCTATCTTCGATCTATAGTCCCTGTATGTTTCACGCTGTTCCATATTTCAGATCATTAATGATTCGGATGAAAACGACACAGATCTCACGAAATAAGCCATTGTTATCTATTCATACTCCTTAGATTTGTTAAAGTCTTTTAATATATCCCGTAAAAAGTTTCTATAATTCATATTAAAGTCTACTTAAAGTCTACTTAAAGTAAATAAAAAATATATAACCAAAGAATATTGAGACATCAGAAGCATTATAGCTGTAAGATATTTTCTTCTTCGAAAATTAACTCACTAAGAGACTTCCCAACAACTTCGCGGTTTAGGTGACACACTTTTAAGCAGGATAAGTTATCGTAAAAATATTGTTAATGCCGGATCGTAACTTCGCAAGGCCGTCCAACAGTGACCCCTAATCCTTTGATTTGATGCGGAACAGTAGAAAGATCTGCTCGTTTAATTACGATATTCTCCCGTCTCGTTATGGCGAGCAAGCAGAGTCGCGCAGGGAGTTTCGTGTATAACAAATTGTTCGGCTAATGACTCGATCGTTCATTTAATTGTTACGGGCTAGTACACTCGCAACGATTGTACGCGAAATTGTTTCTCGTGCGTCCGCAATTGAACGATCCACCGCGAAACATAGGAGAAACATAATATTGGGATCCTTTCGAACAAACGACTGACGCGATAGTCCGTGGTTAGCATTTACACCGACGTTTGCGACTCCGGTCGAATAATCCCGGAACCTGTTATAGTTAGACATAGTTCGAAATAATCAGATAACCGACTGAACTAAACCCGAAATTGTCAACCAATATCCGACTAACTCAACTGTATCGATTGCGTCGGTTAAATAATTTACTTCCAAAATTCCAAAATTCACTCCTCCGCGTATTAAATAATTTAGTTATCGGAATCAGTTAGCAATTAACTAAGTTTCATTTTAATAGAGTTCCAGTTGGATACATGAAATGTTGAATGAGTTAAAGAGAGAATCTTAGAAAGCAGGAAATAACACGTTTATTTGAATAAAAAAGATGTATCATTATCGTTACTTTACCAGTGTTATTGATTTTTCCTCCAGAAATACTTTGCAGATCTACCGAAGAAGAGATTCAGTGGTTAAATGTACCTTGCGATGAAATGTACATTTTACGATAGAGAGAGAGAGAGAGAGAGAGAGAGAGAGAGAGAGAGAGAGAGAGAGAGACAGAGAGCGTGCAATGGTATTTAAACGTCAAGTACTGAAGGCAAAATTGCTCTCCAGCGGTGAAAGGCTCGATGGTTTTCGTTCATCGCTCGTTTTCCATTCGGCGGAAATTTATCATCGTGATTTCGATGGCTCACGTAAACGACCGTGAAAAGGGCGTGACTGCGCTCCTTATCGAAGCGTTCGCCCTGAAGAGGAAGGGGTGAGACGTCTCTGAGAATGCAACAAGTTCGCGAGATGTCTTCTTCTTCTACTTCTTCTTCTCGTTATCCTTTTGTGTCGTTGGAACTTGGCCAATGATGACCCTCTGGACAATTACTCTCGTTTCGTCTTCCCGTCTCGTCTTCTCTAGTTCCTCAATGTATTCCTGTCTCTGAGGTTTTCTTGATAACGCTTGTCAGCTTAACGATCGGAATAATTGATTGCGCCTCTCACGAGATGTATTAGATGTCTTAAACCTATATAGAACGATGATGTTCTTCAATTAATAAACGCTGAAGATAGAAGATAATGTATGACAATTTTTATCTATATTGAGGAATATATGTATTATTAATAAGAAGTCTGTTATTTAATAGATATCTATACTTTATTAATAACACGAAGTGTTTTGAATGTTCTCGATTTATACGTGAATTTAAATATACAATACAAACGTAGAGAATTTAACTTTTTATTTAACTTTTTCATTTTTCATTTAACTTTTGTTTACAAAATAAAACTTTTTATTTGGAAACTTTTAAAGCTTTTTATTTAAAAATTTTAGAAGGATTTTTTGCATTCTATTCTTTGCAATCTGCAAATTACTCGGCACGCTAATGGCAATTAGAAACTCCACGTCTCGACAACGCGTCATTAAGTGGTACGGCTTATCAAAAGCTGCTTACATGCATTGGGGCTTTGGAAGGTGTTCGCTTCACTGATTTCGACCGCATCAAGACTGTAGATTTCAGAGGGCTTTGTCTGCGCTTTTGGTGCACCGTAATGATCAGCCATCTAAATTCGCGAAGCGTTCAATTTCTATCGAGACACCTCGGTGCTTTCTTCACGAATGCAAACCGACTCGCGAAGAAATGGACTTACAAAATTCTGCTTTTAGTGCGTATCAGTTTTAACCGAATTTTGTACCAATCGATGTGTTTCCTAATAATGTTTTCTGAATAATTTCTACATTTTCCCACGTCACTGAATTAACATTTATAAATCAGATGTAGTAATGATTTTGAATTATGTATACACTGCGCAATTAGATCTAATACATATTAATAATATATTAATCGCAGATGGATAGCGTTCGTCATTAACAACTAATTTTAATGTAAATGTCTGCATAGTTATAAATGATTTATGAATGAACAATGCGCATATGAAATTTCTGCTCCTTCTATGCCTCTTAATAATCCAGAATACTGCTTAAAGATGTTGATTGACAGATTATTTATATCGAACAAATTTTAATTGACACTAATGCTACATTCTCGTTCTCTTTGACCACAAATTAAATAAATAACGGTAAAATATGTCTAAATTTGCCAATTTGATCAGAGCCGGATCTTAACACAGCCAATCAATAACCTGCGACTTGGTTTGCCGGACTTTAAACGCAGTAAATCACCAAATTAAAATCAACATTTTAATTTACATAATAAAGATTTTAATTTACATAATAATAATACTTCTTCTTCTTCTTCTTCAATAATATTTTACGTGAGTTCAAATTACTCGAATCTTGTTGCATACTAATATAGTTCGTCTAATGTTACATCGAGTTTCTTGTCGAACTTAACGATAGAGTCAAGCTAACAACTCACGGTGAGCACTATCGACTCCTCCTCCATTCAAGATCGAGAGTTAAGAGTTTGACCCGGATTCGGTCGCTCTTGCTGGATGCATCATTTGTAATCACGAGAGCCGATATCATGTCATCGACCTATCCCAATATACGGAACCACGTGTCAGTTCGAACACGGAGGAATCATCTATTATTCCGCACGAAGGATTTTCGGCAGTCGTTTGTGTGAATTAGCGTTCCTGGGAATTACACAGACATCCGTGGAGTCTTATTGATCGCCGTTAGAGAGGACCATTTTAATTTTGCAAGGCATACTAATTTCAACTTAATGCTTGTAGCTATCGACATCGTGGACGCGAATAATAAAATTATTCTTTAATGACAATGATAGGTATATATAGATGTCGTGAGAATCTTAAATCTGGCAAAAAAATCTCTAATAAGGTGAAATTCTTTTTCACGTCGAGGAAGATATTTTCGAGCAAAACATTAAGATATACAAAAGAGATTTAAAATGTAACAATAAAAATATCGCAAACTTTCAACTCTTTGATAGGAAACGCTTCAATTGAAACGTCGCGAGTAACTCTCTCACAAATGTAGTGCCGAGATTTTATTAACGTGTCCCTTCCTCCCTCGCCCTCGTCTACCTTCCTGATTTCGCAGTCAGGAGAAATAGCATTTTACTTATCTCCGAGGTTACTTTTAATGCGATGCTACGAAAGAAATACGACTCTACGTGTCCCGGGCGTTTCTCTGTTTCGCAATTTCAGTGATTCGTGCCGCGACTCTGAAGGCGACGTCGCGCAAAATCGCGCTCGCAAAACTTCTGAATAACGGAAAAGCGACATCAGTCGAATATCACTGTAGTGTGTAAAGAACTTTCGGCGCCCCTGTCTATGTGATGACGAACACGCAAACTCGAATCAACCGTTGCAAAGTAGGTTATTAATATTGCACGTCTCGCGTCGAAACTTCGCTCCGTTTATTTGTTTCACTTTAACGCGTCTGTCAGCTTAGCTTCACGGAAATTATGCAAAAACAAACAAATATGAAACTGTTATGCAGCCAAAGACACCTTAATATTCTTAAGTATTTATAATTACCTTGATTATCTGATTCAAAACATATTTAGATATTAGAAATTAGGAAATACAAGTAAGCAAGTAAATTAGTTACAAATTCACAATTTTAATTATTGGACCTTGCTAGATTATCTTTTATCGTATTTCTCTCAGTTTCTCACATTTCTGTGATTTGTTCGCAGGCAAAATTCCGCGTGATGGTGGAGGAGAACGCAGCGACCGGCGCCCGGCTGGACGGCGAGCTGGAACGCGCTAGGGGCGAGTGCGCCACTCTTCGGGGCGAATTACGCGATGTTCGTGGCGCCTTGCCAATTGTACTGAATAATAACAACGGCAGCAATGGCAGCACTAACAGCAACAACAATTCCGGCACAGCAACCGGTGTTGCCGGGGGCAATGCGAACCCTGGCCAGGAAGCCGAGGCTCAGCAACAGGCGCAACAAGAAGATGGCAAGCGACTTAGCGCCAGCAGTAGCCCGATCGAGAAGAGAAGCTCGGCCAGCGATAAATCCGCCAGTCCCATCGACAAGCGGACCAGCCCGGTAGACAAAAAGGATAGAACCAGTCCCATCGGCGATCGGCGATCCAGTCCTATAGGTCTGTGAACGAAACAAATTCTCTTGTCTATTTAATGTCTGATTTTACTTCCTTCATTAATTATAAATTAATTTGATCAAAATATTTGATTTGCTGCAAATTTACCAGAGAACGAGCAGCCAGCTTGAAAGGCGATTAATAATGTAAGAAAAGCTATTTGTTTTAAATAAAAAGATATTCTTGGAAGATGGAACAAAATCTCGAGGGAAACTTCACAGGTCGAATGTTGAAAGTTTATTTTGCGAAAGTATTTTCATAAAGACAGCTCGGCGCAACGGAAATGCGCTTAAGCTGAGCAGAAAGTTATCGACTTCGCGCGAGGCGGATAAGACTTTTAAGAAGTTCACGAGAATGAAATTTTAAGACGCGAATGTTTTTCGCATTTCCACGTTTATCTTAACTTGCCTGGCAAGTTATCCTGTATATTTCACAGTTACGTGCTGTTGCTTTTATGGCCGACCATGATTCATAGTTCTTTTCGCGGCTTGAAGCCAGGATTGCCGCCTTTAAACTACTTATTGCAACTCATAAGAGCCGAGTTCTCTACTACAAACGTTGCGGTTATTCTACAAAGTACAAGAGTCTGTACCATTTTATATAGTAGTTTCTACTTATTCGCGATTTCTTTTTTAACGCGTTCGCTACATTCACACATCGAATATAACGTTGAACAGATTCAATTCGTTGCAAAGCTAATATTTTCAGAAATACATTTTCTGTCAATTTAAAAAATTTCAGATATCTTGCGCTAAATATATACTGAATTTTAACGCAAAGACATATTAACAAATTTATAAAAGACCTATTTACAGAAGGTCAAAAATACAGAGTGTACATTATGCAACTCTCTCCCCCCCTCTCTCTCTCTCTCTTTTTCTCTCTCTTGCCGAAGAGAGATGTCAACAGACCCGTTTAAGAGAGAGTGGACTCACGTATGCATGCAAATTCGAGATGAATGCATTCGAGGCAGCCATCGTATCAAATCGATCGATCATGCGCTTCGCGTAAAGGTATTCGTCGAGATCGCCGGATCCACCTTATCGAGTACATTACATCCGTCTCGGGTTGGATGCGCATTCCAATAAAGGCTGGCTTCATTCCAGCGATTTCTCTGTGCGCCAATATAAGTCGTTCTCCGGTTGCTGCTACTCCTTTTCCCGTCCTGTCTCGCTGCTCATTCGAGTCTTCGGCGATCGTTCCCGGTTCGCGTTTTGCACGAGCGTGTTGAGAATCGTGCTACATCATTTAGGAGCAAATTATGTGCTTTTTAAATAGATAAAATTAAATTACGTTAATCACGTTAAATTTGCTGTTTGCTAAATTTAATTAGCTTACGGTTTCAATTATATATTGATGGCAAATAGAGTGTCTATGCTGCTATAAATCTATCGACTAATTAAATAAAATACGCCCAGTCGAGTGTAGCGATTTAAACGATTATGGTACGGCGTTATTGAAATAAATTTGATATGTTTCGATGGAGAAAATGAAATGTAATTGGATGAATTCTAATTGAATCAAATTTCCTGCGGCTACAATTATTCTAATTAAAAGAAATTGTAATACATTGAAAAAGTAAAAATTCATCTTTATTATAAAAAATCGAGAATATTCATTTTAATGTATAAATATTTATATATATTTGATCTTTTCTTGACTTTTAAAACGTTCTCTCTCTCACATTCATTCACTCAAAAAATCTTGAAAAATAAACAATCCGAAACGAGCAAATAAGATAAAATCGAACAAATAAAATAAATATATATGAGTACAATAAGTTTAAATTCAGCTTACAAAACCTCCTCCGGATTCAAATGTCCTTGAAGTGATGTTTAATGTAAAAACTCAAATGACTTCAAGCGGTAAAACTATTACCATTAACATAACGTAATTAAGATAAAAAAAGTAAAACAAGAAGAAACTAAATTTTTAAAATAAAGACCTTACTGTTTTAAAGACACAACTTGGAGAATGTCACAATAAAATTAGACAGCAAAGAAAATCTTGAAAAAAATGTTCTATTAATAGTTCTATTAATTGTAAATGTTCTATTAATTTCCTATATTTTCTATATTCCTATGTTCTATTAATTTCCTATATTATTATATTTCTGTTGTTAGAACGAAGAAATGGCTCGCCCTGTCGAAGTCCGAGCGAGAAAACTCGCCGACCGTACGCCCCCGCTTTGGAGAAGACGCGGCTGGGTGGATCCGGCGGCAGCGTGGACTCTCGATCGGGTAGCGCCAGTCCAGATCGGGGATCGACGAACCGGAGCGGGTTCCTGCATCGTGGTGGCAGCGATCGTTCCAGCGTGGAGCGGCTTCGGATATCAACTAACCGCGACTCCTTGCGATCTAGCAAGGAGATGAACGACCATGATCAGAAAGATGCTGATAAGGATCTAGTGGATGGCGATGTGCGGGGTGATGAGGATAATGAACCTCCTGGACCAGCACCGGGTAGCAGACCATCATCCCCGGCTAATTCTCTCGGTGCGTTAATAATAAATCCGGTATTTAATTATGGACGATCGATCGGTTCATCTTTCTTTCTCAATCTGAGAAAGAAAACAGGAACACGTCTCGATAATGAACTATGCAGTGTGCCGAGAACGTGATGGACTTTGGAATGCTATCACATTCCAATATCGTTCATTATAAAAAATATAGGCCACGTTGTGAACCGTGACTTTAGAAGTTAATAACGATATTTATCAAATCGCGCAACTAATTCATGTTAGATGATAATACAAAATTATTTTAACATGCTTAATCGCGAAGATGTGAAATACTCTCATATTTATTTAAATTTACATTTATTTGTATATATAAAAATTTATATTTTGTATAAATTTATGTAACAGAATTTAATGTTATCTAAATTCATGTTAATCATAAAATAAATTTACGAAGTAACTCTATTTTTAATTTTCCTTTTTTCCTGTACAGGAATCGGTGATCCGGTAGTAGCGTCCAGACTATCCAACATCCACGGCGGCGGCGGACACACAGAGCTGGCCAGCGCTAGAAGATTGCGACTGGAGAACGAACGATTGGTGGCCGAGGTTGCAAGGTTGAGGAGGTTGTTGCTGAGCGGCGCGGCGCGCGGCGAGGTCGGCGCCGAGGACGCCGCGATGGAAGAAGAGGCGCGCTTTGTCGCCCTGGAAATGGAATTGCAGCATGCAAAGGAGGCACTCCAGGCATTGAAGGCCGACCGGAAGCGACTCAAAGCGGAGAAGTTCGATCTTCTCAATCAGATGAAGGCGTTATACGGCACCCTTGAGGATAAGGAGCGTGAACTCCGTGATTTTATCCGAAATTACGAACAGGTGAGTCAGGCGAATGATAAAACTTTTGTGATTCTTTGCATGCTCTTTGGTTTTTTTCTTATTTTTAGATAAGTTGTTATAAGTTGTGGCTTTTGTGTTTTTTTTTTGTGTGAAAAATATCGTAAAATGATGAAGAGTACGGTGGCATCTTATCGAGAGAAAGATGGTCAAGCAATCGTTTCGACGGAATCGTTTTGAAAATCTAAAAATGCCGATTTTTAATATAATCTCTTCGGATTCTGTGGAGATATTAGGTTGAAAAATTTTATTGATAAAGGAACGTCTATTGTTAAAGAGCGAAAAATGTCTTTTGTGCGCGACAGTTATGGTCAGATTTATACGAGAAGATGGAATTATTTGAACTGAAGATATTGGAAAAATTTCACGATTCTTCCGAGCTGTGACAAAAATATCTCAGGATGGGTTTCTTATCGTTCATAATAATCGGCGCCATATGAAAATAATATTTTCACAATTTATAACGATGAAATTGAAGGAAATCTTGCTCGAACTCTATTCGCATTTTACGTTTGCGAAACGTGTCATTATGTAACTCATGCAATAGTTACCTTCGGGAAAATTAATCGCGACATTTTCACATTCACGAACAAGAGCAGTAAACAGTCGGGAAGTAGCTCTAATGCCATCACGATCGTAGTTTGCATGTTTCATACAAAACGATCGATTTTCGATAGGAGCGATGAATTAAGAAAGATGACGGGAACCGAGAGAAGTGTTCCGCCGCGCTCGATATTTATGCACGTTTAACTTTCGAAATTACACCACGCCACTATAATTCCATCTTTACCTCGTCTTTCTATTACCGGTAAAACTAGCGAGAGAAAGAAAAC
Source organism: Crematogaster levior (assembly GCA_901521435.1). NCBI lineage: Eukaryota > Metazoa > Arthropoda > Insecta > Hymenoptera > Formicidae > Crematogaster > Crematogaster levior. The sequence continues at coordinate 66,662 of CABEGB010000874.1, read as the reverse complement.
CGACGTATATTTGACTAACAGTGAATCCGTCAGTGACCGAAATGGTCGGTCAAACAGTGGGGCAGACGATGAACGAAATAAGAGGGTATTTAGTTAAATTGTTGAGTCAGTCACTTTAGGACGATTCACTCTTATAAACTTTATGATCAAGACAGTGCAGTTCGAGAAGAAGCCAGCCACTTTTTTCCAGGACGATGTATTATCGCTGGCATAAAGAGCAACGACGCAAAGACAAGATGTTATTAGACTTTATAAATCTGTCTTACGAAATTACTTCGTGCCGATGTGTTTACTCAACTCTACTTTGGTTTTAGTGTGGCAATATTCATTAATGATATTGTTAACAGTTCTTAGCTTTACATTCTTAGCGAATAACAGCGAAAGTAAAATCGAAATTATAATTTCGTTATTATATGTCGTTAAAAAGAGCTAAGGATTGGAGTCTTCGCGAGAGAAATAAAGAGGCACTTGTTCTTGCCCATTTCATTATCGTAGCTACATCTCGTTCAATAAAATGTGATACGACTCGCGACTCCGACAGCGAGGTTTAACTATTAAAACATAATAAAATTTTCTGTCTTTCCGCTGAAGCGGTTGGCTAATGCAAATTGAGGACAACGAGAAACGAACGACTAACAAAACCACACTCCGTGCTGGGTTTTAATTTCGCCTCTAATGCGTCTTTATGAAGCGACGAGGAAATATCGGGAGAGGAAAAAAGCCCAGGAGAGAGTCACCGTTCGCTCAACAGCGATTCCCAGAGCTACCATTGTACGGGCGTAGTTAAAAACTTTTATATACGCAATCGGTACCGCTGCGGGCAGTTAATCAGTAATTGGCTCGCTTTTGAAACTTCATTAACTCGCAACAGCGCGTGAGAAACGTTGTTTGGAGACGCTTGCGGTGCCAAATGTATTAAACATTAAAAAACTATTATGAGAAAAGTTAAAGGGATTTATATTCGTGACGAAAAGTTATCGATCTAAAGACACTTCTGATGATCGTCAAACCGTGCTTCAATTTTCCCGAAGTGCATGTTAAACTCGCGGATGCGAGTGATATCGACACGACAATAATTTTGCCTGTTAAATACTTTCATTAAACTTGCTGGAATTTCTCATTTTGCTGACACCGTTATGACTGAGTCGCAGTTATTTCAATTCTGTTAAATGAACGCTGACACCCGCGAACAATGCACCAGATGCGTGTAATCTTTCAACTTTGTCAACCTTCTTTTAAAAATTCAAAAAGAGAGGTATTATTTAACGGCAAACTGATTATATGACATTTTTATTTATGTTCACGACGTCTCGACCATTGGTTCTGGTCCTTTTCAAGTGGTATAATACATTTTTTCACAACATTCTGAAAGGAACGGTGTTACATTTTTAAATCATGCTACAATTTTTTTTTTTATATATTAATTTACAACTTACAGAGGCTGTGTGTAAAAATAGAGTCCATATATAAAACAATAAAGAAAAAAGAACTTTCTTTTAAAAAGTGCAATTGTTATTGGTACAATGATATATTCTTATAGTATCTTATTACGAGACGAAGATTTTATGAAGTTTGACATTACTTGTGTCACATATCGAATTGATCTATTCTCGAGCTAGTTTCTCCCGGGATAAGATGACAATGTGGGTGAAAATCGTGGGTGAAGTCATTATCTGGAGAAGACTTAAGGACCGACTTCGAGAGCGCATCAAGATTGCCCCCCGTATAACGGGGCCGTTTGGTCTTAAGCCAATGTGTAACGATGTCGAGACAAAGAGAGGGAATGTGGCGAGCTTTTGTTGCTACCGATTGTTATCAACTCCGGAACAAAGACTCGTCTCAGTCTCGATTCTCGAAAGGCTCCGGTATTCCCATGCCTCGAAAGGCCTACGTGAAACGGTGCGCACACAAACGTGGGATTATTCAGAAATCTCGCTTTAGTAAAGTTAGTTGCAAAACAAAAAACGAAAATTAGAATACAAAGTTTAAGGGATAAAATAAGAAACATCCGCAATTTACAATTTGGCGAGAAATAATTTAAGAAAATAAAAATGATTAAATGTTATTTATTAAATTAAATTGCAAACATAATTTATAAAATTTCATGGAAATAAAATTAGTGAAAATAAATATTTTCTTAATAATATATAATATATAATGTATAATTTTTAGATGTACGAAAAATTGAATAGTGGAATAAGTAGAAAACGAGCGCTTTACGATTACTTGTGTTGATTAGTGCAATTGTAAATTTATGACAGCAGTGCTGTGAAAAACGCTTTTTTGATGTCGTTGATGACATAACGTAATTCGCAGAGTACTAAGAATAATTAATAGTACTGTTCCGGAAAATTGCTGGGTAAAGATCAAAAGCACCATTGTAATGTTAGTTAGTGGCGATGTTGGTATTTTAATAAAAATGTTACGCAGTACATAGTATCACGGACAAAAGAACTTGCGATTAATTAATAAGATTCCGTGCTTTGTACACTTAGTAGCCCTTTTGCCTGAATATCAAAAAGATAGAATTTTACATAACGCACTGGAATGGAAATCTAACAGCGTTACGTTAAGCAAATGAGAACGCGTAGACTCGCGATGTATTATAAAGAAAGTTAATACGCAAGAAGAATGAAAAAAATTAAACACATGAAAATTTACGTAAAACATTTAATTTTACTAACATTAACGCGAATTTTACACATCTATACCACCATGTATCAAAAATTTATTGAACATCTAGATAAAAATTTACTAACATTAACGCGAATTTTACACATCTATACTACCATGTACCAAAAATTTATTGAACATCTAGATAAAAATTTAAGAATGCTTTCCGTAATATTATTTTATATTAATTATGTTTATTTTTCATGAGTCACACAAATTTTCACGAAGAAGCATAATTCTCATACAGTCTTTATTTTACCAAGAAACAATCTTCCATTTGTTGCATTCTTATTTGATTTTGCGAAAGTTGAAATTTCGCTATTTATTTACCGAAAAAGATTATACTTTATTACTCAAAAGAAAATTCCTGATAAAAATATCAAGATAAGGTCTGGTTTTTCATTCTATAGTTAACTGTTTATCATAGAATTGATTAATCTCCAATTAGCAGTTAACCGTAGGATAAAATCCAGCTTAAGTGTCACAGCAGCGGTACATGTATTGTCGCAGGCTCCCTCGTGTTGCCTTTATCATCCCGAAAGAATACACGGTTTACGACGGTTTCTCACCCATAAAGCGCACCATCAATTTTCCTTCGCTCTTTTATCTCTCTTCCTTCTTTTTATACTCACGCGTTCTCTTCCTCCTTCTGCATAATCCACTTTATCTCTCGGCGAGTACCGACGTATTACTACGCCTGGTACATGGACTTTCATGATTTTCTATCTTGCGTCATCTTCAATTTTCTCTTTCTTGAGACCACGACTGTACACATAAATAAGCAGGAGAAAAACCGCTTTAAAATAACATATAATATCTACAAGTTTACGGTGTCTTCTGGAATAACTCGTACGATAAGCTCTTCCGTACGATAAGATTTAACTCTGCCATTTAACTTTCTGCCATTAAACTTCTGTTTCAAACTTTTTTATAAACGAAGAGGAGCAAGATTAACTTTTATTTTTAAACGAGTAGTTTGTGTCTTTATTTTCAGGTTCCACGGTGTCTCGATTTCTACCATTCGATTTAAAAAAAGTTCCGATTGATATGTGTGTGCACATCTACGTGTTTCGCGTGCTATCTCTTTCAGCTCGTCTACCTTTGTTCGATTTTGCGAGCCTTGACGTGTTTCCTGGCCCTTCTTGTTTATCATCCGACGTCATGGCCCGGCAATGCGCTTATGAAACGTTGATGGAATTACCTCCTCCCTCTTTCCTCTTTGCTGAAGCTTCCAAACTACTTAAGTTTTCTTTTACATCGTGTTGCCACGAGAAATTGACATTATCCGTATTTATATACAATAATCCGCTTTCAAAGAATTTAATATACTCGAATGCTTTATGAATGTTTATGAACGTAACGATCCTGCTAAAATTATAATAAAGGAACGTAATGAACGCTTACAAGACTGTAATAAAAAAATAATTCCCTCAAATTCTTTTTAATTCCTATAAAGTTTATGAGACAGAGAGCGAGAGAGAGAGAGAGAAATGTTCGCTATTATCTCTTAAATGTATTAATTAGTGATTCTTTGTATAACTTATCTCTCTGTCATAATAGTCTCTATTTAATCAATATTTTTAAATTAATATAAGAGTAAAACATTAAAATCTATCCGGTGTTTCTCACGTGTGATGAGTCGCACTTTCAGCGTCGCAATTGTGTAACGAGGAATTTTGCATTGGCTCCTCAAGGCAACAGTTTTTGAAGATATAACTACGACGTGCTAACAACCGACGCTCGGATGATTCGCAACACCTGTAATAACTGCATCGCCGTAAAGTTTAGCCCATAAACCTTGCTACAACACCTGTTATACGTACGACAGAGTTACTTGCGCTCGAGGTAGAGATAAGTGGATTAACTTTGCCGTAACCGATATCGTCGACGGCTAATAGTCGATGGTAAACTTCATACTTGTTCGCTAAAATATAATATAATCGCACCCATCGCGGAGCAAACAAGAGATTGAATTATCTCTTTGCTTAATCGTAAAAATGTCTTGTCGGAACTATTATAAGTTTGAGCGTCATTTATTGAACTTTAATAACATGCACTGTTATACTCTTACGAAAATCTTACGTAATGCAGAAAAATTTTGAGATTTTTCAAATTTGGCACAAAAATAATTATTTTCATCTCGGTATAAAAAAGCAATAAAAAATTAATATAACTCTCTATCGTTCAAAATCATTTTATAATTAGTATTGTTTTTATCATTGAAAATTGTTAATTATTTTATGTTTATTTGATATTCTGAATTATTTCATTTAATTGTACGATATGTTTGACCCGAATATTAATTATACTTGTGACGCAACATGAAGTTATCGAAGAATGTCAATCATGAAAGTTCGTGTCACGTATTTTGAAGATCCGAATCGCATCTCGAATGTCCTCTCGTCCGTTTTCCCATCCGAACGCTCTCGAGATAATTCGCACTGCGCGAAACAGTTTCGATTGACATTTTTTTGTGAATATCAACCGGATATTTGTTCTAGAATTTGATTTTATTCCCAATGGCTATTTGTTCTCACCATTATTAGTTCGTCGACTGTTTCGACGAAATCACCGTTCACTGGTGTGGCTAAAGTTATTTCGAATATCGATTATTACTTCGTGCCTCCGCGGATTCCGAGCTTGCAATTAATTATTAACTCATTCCGTATTCCGCAAACGGATTTTGCAATGTTGATTGACATTGTTATAATAAACAATTATTGATAACGTAATGAATTTTTCCTAGCTCGTTAATTTTCGTGTACCGCAAAACGAGACGTGCGTATCAAAAATCATAAAATCGTGTTTCGCCATACATCTGTTCCGTCATCCACATCGCGCTTTTTCAAACGCGACATTCGTAATAATTTAATGGAATAACATGTACGCAAATATTCGCGAAGCGTAAATCGAAGTTTGAATAGAAAGAAGAGATAAAAATAATTTGCCACTTGATCGCTCCTCGCAATTTTCAAACCACGTGCATGCTACTACGTAGATGGTGAAGGTTTTGGGGGCGGAGTTACTGCCTGGACATGGTCCTTTTGACCACTGATTACAGCGGATGCGGGAGAATGAGGTGACCCTGGGACGTCTTCAGCAGCAAGGAGCCGGCATTCCATCGGAGGAACGCGAACGAGAGAGGGAAAGAGAACGCTGGAGTCTTCTAAGGGCGGCGAGAGATGAAGCCGATCGAAGTCTGAGCCTCGCGGCTAGTTTGGCCGACAAAGAAGCCGCCCTCTCGCACGCACACGCGACCATAAAAGAGGTGAGCTCCGCTTGTCGAACGTGCATTATTCTGCATCAAAATAACGAGTTTAAAATATCGACAGGGAATAGTTCGTCTCTCTGAGAGAGAGGGGATTCCAGGAAACTCGGCAGAATCGATAATCACGTACGATTATTTTCTCGTGACTTTTAAAAAAGATGTGTATAAATTCAAATAACAAACGTCAATAATTTCTACAACGTAACTATTATGCATGTGTTACCTGTATATTGTCGAGTGGGAAATTGTAATATTGATGTATTGTTAGGTGTGTGCTGGGTATTTGGTAACTCCAACTCTCTCTCTAATCAAAATGAATTCTGCGACAATTTTCTTGCGATATTCCGAATTTCTTCTTGGCCGGTTCAAGGTATACCTCTTCATTGTTGCAGCTGCAACGTCAACTGACAGAACGCGGCGGTGGCGGCGGGATCTGCCTGAGCGATCAGGAATCCTTGGTATCGTTTCCACGAGGCAGCGTGAACGGTGCTGCGACACCCGGAGCCGGCAGCAGTAGTGGCGGCGGTGGTGGTGGCGGCGGCGGCGGCTGTGGTATCATCCCCCATGTGAATTCTCAACCGCCCTTAGGCACCGAGCTCGGCATGTCCGTGAGTAACGTGGGTGGTGGTCCAGGCGTAGGAGGATCTTCCGGCGGCCAGGCCGGTGATCGCGGTAGCTGCAGCGCAGACAGCGGCGTCCGTGGGTCCAGCGATCGTGAGAGCGGCGGAGCGACCAGTGTCGGCGGAAATCTTTCGGACTCCACGACAGACGGTGAGAATCACTTTGGTAACGATTAGATCCGTTCTTAGTGTTGCGTCGTGTATCACATCGTAAAACTGAGAAGTATAGAAAAATATTTAAACGAGAAAGAAAGAGAGGGAAAGAGTTTTACAGGAACGTACAGAAAACAAAAAAATAGATAAAAATAAAATATACGGAGTGTTTCTAAACCTATATCAAAGATTTTAGAGCGTATTCTGGGGGTTAAAATAAGAAGAAAGGTTTTTATAAACATGAGTCCAAAAATGCTTTCCCTCCGAGTTGTAGTCTCCTAAAGTTGATGGAAAAAATCGCAATGTATAGCTCTCGGAGACTTTTTTACAGAACGTTCAAATTTTGCAATTTTGTAATAATTAATAGTGACCTTCATTTTTATGTGGTTTTGACAATTTAGCCCGATTTTGAGGGAGAAATATGGGGGAGGGGTGCTAATTTTCAAATGGTCAATTTTTATTGATTTCCATCAACTTTAGGGGCTATAACCTTGGAAGGAAAGCATTTTTGAACCCATGTTTATAAGAACCTTTCTTCTTATTTTAACTCCCAAAACACACTCTTAAAATCTCTGACATAGGTTTAGAAATACCCTGTATATAAAAAAGAGGCTAAAAAGGATTTGGCAAGATCTCCTTTCTTTTGCAGTGATATAAAGTTGCCTTAACTAATTTTTCTACTAGTGTCTGTTTATGCATTTCTATGAGTAGTCTTTTATTAAATTGTACAACGTGTAGCTTGGATTTGATTAAGGTATTAAATTAAGGTGAAAATACCACACATATTAGTATCAATTTTCCTAATCTTATTCGATTTTATTTTTAATCTTAAGTATGTGAATGTATCTGTATCTCATATCTATGAAACATTTATACCTGAATTTGTATACAACAATTTATCTACAGTCTTTCTACACAATTCTAAATTGATGAATGTGCTAAATTGTGTTGTTATAAAGAGTATCGTAACAAATAACGACGCAGTAACGTTCATTCTGTAGCAGCATTCGCCGTTAACATTGTGACAACGAAAGAACATTTTTGACGATCGTCGAATTGTCTAAAGTTACTATTAATCACAATCGGAGTGACATCCGTTTAAGAGATAATGACTCCAGCGTTTAGTTGCAACGAGTCTCAAGATTAATCGTCTCTAGTTAGAAAGGATTGCCAGTGCACATCCGGCTAAGTACCAGTTTGAAAAATAGTCCAACGGCATCCGTCAATCACGAATGTTAATCGAACGTAGGTGGTGGCGGTCTAACCGAGCACACGCTTCCTTCATGTATTATTCAACCAATCGTCGTGCCGTTGCATCAAAACGGTTTGATCGATTGAGTTTTCAGCAAACATTTGCGGTCATCGGAGAGGGCTTGGGATTCGATGCGCGTGCATGATTTTCAGCGCGAAAGATGCACTTTGGAATTTGCGCACGAACACTCAAGTCTTAGGATTATCTGAACTTTTGCCAAGTTACATTATCAAGTTAAACATTTACGCAGTATATTACCGCCTTACTTAACGTTTTTTAACGAGAGAGAAGCTGCCTTGGAATAACAAAAGCATTTTAATAGTGTATAATTACATATATTTTATTATATTATTATAATATATTATTAGTCGATACATGAATATTGTTAAATAAATCGAACACACGGAATATATAGTTAAGGAACTAATTATAAATCTGAAAAATTACAATTGAAGAACTAATTAATAAACCTCACAATAATCTTATGTAAATCGACAATAAGTCTTTTCGAATTTATTACACAGTTAATAATGGGGTATTAAAAGTTAATTAGCCAATTAAACATTATCCCGAGTGTAAAGTTAGCAATATAAACTTTTCCTATTAGCCACCTAGAAATTTTCGCTAATGACCGCATCCATTATCTCGTGCAAAAAGTCAACCGTCAAGTTACTTTGCACTTTCCAACATCGCGAAGCCCCTCCTTGTTCCACTTTCGATAGGCATTGTGTCTCCGCCGTCGTCGTAAGAGCGCCGCGACATAAAGAACACAAGCTCGACAATTGCGGCGACCTCGAGGGAAGCTCGTTCTTGACAGCCCCAGCACAATGTGACACGTGGCCCGTGCCGGGTCCCACCGATACCTACCCGCACTTCCTCCCTTTACAGCAAAACTGATGTCCTTTATATATATTTCCGCGCAGGCACGCCAACAATTACGGTCGAGGGCAGCGGTCTCGACATGGACAGCATCTCCGTGGTATCCTCCGTAGCACCACCCCACATATACCAATGTAAGTGTCCAAGAGCATAAATCACTGATCGTCGTCACCTCCCTTGTCACTCAGCGCTCTATCCCGCTTCCCTGTCCCCGTCGTAACTCGAAGCGCCTCTGCTGCTTCTCAGTGTATGCGTTCTTTCTCTTTTCCTTTAACCGATACCCATTTTTTTTCATCAGGGTGGCTGGACCGATCGCGTCGAAAATACGCAGAATTAACAATCATAACGGTTTTTCGACACTCATTGTCGTTCAGTCGTATTAAAATATTCGTAAAACAGCCGAGAACGTCTTTGACGCTTCTTGCAGATCTCTGTAGTTCTCTGGATTCATGATAGTTCGAAAAATCGAACAGCACGGTCGCTATTCTGGTCACTCTGTAGTCATTTATCTCTTGGTATGCTCGCGCGTGTATGTGTGTGTGAGTGAATGGCTTAATATGGTGAACGGTGATCCCGAAAGGGATTGAGGGCGCTTATCGAATAAATCATCGTTTTTCTCGGTGCGTGAAACCGATGCCAAGGGTATTCTCCAAGGATATTCTCGATACAAGTCCTGCCTGCTATATGGCCTAAATGCATGCGCATGCACACACCGTAAACCTGACAGAGATGACAAGAACGAGCTATGCCCACGAAAAGGAACTTTTTGCACGCGAGCAGGATCGCTGCACGACGCGCTGTGTGTTCTTTATGTGACTTGCATCGATTACCATTCGCTGTATCATGGGATGGGATAACGCTTGATGAAAAAGCCACGTGAGACGCGATTTTTCGATGTACGGTGTACAAAAAAATAGCGACATCCAAAGAAACGTGAATGAATAATTGACAATAATAGAGCTTGTCGGTGATCCAGTTTGACTTTATTCACACTCCTGTTCTATCTAATTACTAACAAATTGTCATTCACGTTCTTTCTTTGTTTTAACACGACAAAAAAGTATTTCCCTGCTCAAGTATAACATTTGCGTTGTGTAACTCATTGTTTCGACGGTTTCCCACTTAACACATAGGGCTTACATCCTCTGCGCATATCTCATATTACATTTCTACGAACTACTATTTCTATCGGTCTTCCTATTCTCGTTCTAAATGCTCGAGAGTGCCCGAGTGCTCCGTTATCGGCAATACATCGACACACGTATCTTCTGCTTGCAGCCGCAACCACACCGAAGGACTGCAGCCCCACGCTATCGCCGTTGAATGCATTTTCAAGGTCCATGGACAATTCCTCGCTATCGCGATCGGTCGAACAGCTATCCAGCCCGCTGGAATCCGAGCCGAGGAGGAACAAACAGCCACCACCTGTCGTCGCACCTGCCGCGCATTCGCGATCGTCCGCCACTCGTGGCGGTACATGGGGATCCATTTCAAGGTAAGAAGCTCGTCCCGTTACGGGAACGTTGAACATTTTGTTACACAACAACGAAAATTGTGCTCGCCATGCAAATGGCACAAATTTAGTTTCGAAGAGATAATTATTTCTTGTCGTAATTACTTTTGCTCTCTCCCGCATGTTGCCTCCGGTGATGACCAATTACTCGTTAATTCAGTGAAATATCGATTCATTTAGCCTGTTGCGCAAACATTTAGTTTTCATTTCAATTATCGCCAGGACAACGAGCGATACATTTTGCCCGTAAATATAAATTAAATTGTTTTGTTTCGACAAGTAATTTATAATGACACAGCGAGCGGTCACAAATAATAACTACGACGTTAATAAAAAGCGCTGGAAAGTCGAGATGACAAGAATCACTCTATGGAAGCGCAACCATACGGCTTGTGTGACGAGCGATTCATTCGCACAATGGTGAACGGTTTTACAGAGTGCGCGGTGCTTGTTCGCATTGATTTTACAATCTCGCGCTTGCACGTAAGTACATCGGTGCACCGTCGACATTTTCGTACTTTGATGACTCTTACAATTAATGTTACTTCAGCAAAGTGTGTGATTACCACGCAAGTCTTACTTTCTAACAATGTACAAACGAGCGAAATGAGTCCATAACACGATATAAGGGAAATTGCAATTTTACGATAACGGTTACTTGGTAGGTGGATGCGGATTTCCGCACAGCTTAAAATAAACTTGTAAAAGAGATTGTCATGTAAAATAACAATCTTCTTAAGTAAGGTGATCTTTTCTTCGAGTACAAGAAGAAAGAAGTATCGATCTTTCCATCATACTCACTTGGATACTACAACCAATGAAACTCACATCCGCAATGTAATCTTACTCTAAATGATGGATGACACCGAGAACGGTTGTTTAACTGTAAAATACTGTATAGAGATAATCTCGTAATCTTCCATTATCCCGTCGAACTGGCGACATGAGATACGATTTAGATTTCCCGAAGAGAATCTAACTTCTCATTTCTAATTATTTTACATTTATAGAATCAATCAGAATTTATGTAACAGTATTTATTCATATTATTCATTTATTCATTATCTATATTTCTTAAATTAAATTATACTAATAATATTATACTAATTATACTAATTATACTAATTATCCTTTCATAATTGATATTTTCAACAGAATACAATCGATACATTACAATGATTAAAAATTACATGTTACATAAAAATGAAAAAGTGAAAGAAACGAATTTGTTCATATATACAACTAGCGTCCCCCGTCTCAGCTTCGCTCCGAGATAATAATGTGAATCATACGTATTGGAAGTGATATTTTGCGAAAATTGTTTATTTTTTGGCTTCTGATTACATTTATGTTTCTTTATGTTTCTTAAGAATATCATGCAATCTGTTTGCGGGTGGATGAAGTCGCGCGTCGCCTAGCGGTGACATTACTACACAGGTTAATACAGTCGTAAATGATAAAAAATGAAAACATCAATGTCTGGATAATGAAAATATTTTTAGACATGCTATATACCCTATGTCCGTCCTAGTGTATATGAGAATATGGTATCAAAATTTGGAGGGAATCGGTTCAGTAGTTTTTGAGTTATGCGGTAACAACAAAACAGGCTTTCTCTTTATATATGTGTAGATATCATTTTTAATTATATTATTAACACGTAGAAAATAAATAAAAATAAATCAAAGTGTGTTTTTCCACGATTGAATATTATCAATGTGAGTGGATCGATGTTCTCCCTTCTGGCAGAGTATTCGCCCGTTCGCGACATCGGAAAACAGCAAACAGTTCCAGCGGTGGCAGCGGCGGTAACGACGGCTCAGACGGCTTTGATCCATATCGATCGTGGTCACCGCTCACCGAGGAGGGTTACGCCGAGAAACTTCGTTTACTTCGAGAAGCAGCCTCCGTGCCCATGGAGCGATGGCGAGCCCCGACCGTTTTAGCCTGGTTAGAGGTGGCTCTCGGGATGCCGCAGTATGGTCCGCGATGCGCTGAGAATGTCAAATCAGGCAAGGTAAAGGATTTATCGCCTGTTTCCATTAGCGAATTTTAAACCAGTTTAACCTGTTGATACGAGCGTGAAAATCCTTTAACCGTTCTATTTTTAAGCTGTAACTAATCTTAGTTATGCCAAAGTTTTATCGTTCACGCGAAGTCGAAATCTTTATTATTTTTGTATTTTAGAAACAATTCGCAGGAACGATTAAAATACTTGCCTCGATTGGTTAAATTTAATATCATTATTATGATCTATTTTCAGGTTCTACTGGAATTGAGTGACGCCGAATTGGAGGCCGGTTTAGGCGTAACTCATCCGCTTCATCGGAAGAAGTTGCGTTTAGCTATCGAGGAACATCGACACCCGAGTCACGTTCGATATCCCTGTATCGCCCAGCTCGGCCATACTTGGGTGAGCTCCGAGTGGTTGCCTGATCTCGGCTTGGCCCAGTACTCGGAGAGTTTTGCCACCAATATGGTGGACGCGCGTATGCTAGACCATCTAAGCAAGAAGGAGCTTGAGAAACTACTCGGAGTCACGAGAAAGTTTCATCAGGCCAGCATCGTTCATGGTATTCACCTGCTGCGGATGCTAAACTATGATCGACAGGTGAGTAAATTTGTATGCTATCAATCAAAATAATATTACTACAAGACTTTATATTGAGTTCATGTGAAAATAAAAACTGATTAATCAGTTCTTTATGAAGATTAATTAAACGATGTAATTGCGATTGAATAATACCATCAAAAGAGATAATATCATGTTTTTGTGTCAGGCTCTCGCTGTCAGGAGACATCAATGTGAGCAGGTTGACACGGATCCTTTGGTTTGGACAAATCAAAGGTTTATTCGATGGGCAAGGAATATCGATCTCACAGAATACGCTGAAAACTTGAAAGGTGAATTTCAACAAGATCAATTATGTATCTTTAAAAATTCGAAAAGTTTACAATATATAATTTACTGTCATATATTATGTGACAACTAGCATCCCCCGTCTTGGCTTCGACCAAGATAATAGTGTGACCGAATCATACGTATTAGAAATAATATTTTCCGAGCACGGGCAGTAGATCTCGATAAATTTGATCATACTCGAGGCATAATGGCAATCGAGTAGAACCGGCGAATAAATCTGCGAATACAGAAACCCGGAGACAGTGCTCCTTATATAATCTGCTTGTGGGTGGAAGCCGCGCGCCGTCTAGCGGTGACATCACTGCACTACACGGGTTAATATAGCCGTAAATGATAAAAAATGAAAACATCAATTTCTGAATAATGAAAACATTTTTAGATATTCTATATAGCCTATGTCCGTCCTAGTGTATATGAGAATATGGTGTCAAAATTTGGAGGAAATCGGTTCAGTAATTTTTTAGTTATGCGGTAACAAAAAAACAGGCTTTCTCTTTATACATTAGTACAGATTACAGTTTGCAAAACTTTAGTACATAAATTTGTTAAAAGAACATAAAAATATTTTCTTTATTTACGTGTAACATAAATTTTTTTTTTACATCTTTTTAACAAATTTCATTGCAGTATTTGTAGCGTAGCATATCTGTCGTCTAAAAATGAAAATACACAAAATATGCAAACTGAAAAATTGACCTTTCACCTTTAAGCTTGATAATACTTATACGATAATACTTATAACTCTGTATCGATATCATTTATCTTGAATGAGAAAAAAAACTCACAGATTCGGGTGTACACGGTGCTCTGGTTGTATTGGAACCGTCGTTCACTGGCGACACCATGGCCACCGCCTTGGGTATACCGCCGGCGAAGCACATGATTAGACGACACCTCACCGCCGAATTAGAAGCGCTCGTTCTGCCAGCAAGGTATTCAGTCTACTGTCATCCAGAGGCGACACTGGACAACGCTCACTAGTCGGCATGACGTCGTCGTTGTTCTCATCGTCATCGAGACGGGACGACGTCTCCGGACACTAATTGGCACCTACGAAACCGCGTTCGGACATTTCTCGCCCTGAAGGAATCTCCTTAGAGCGCCTCGGGAATTCGATCGTCAATTTCGAGACACTCTCGAAGTCACTCGAACTCGTGCTAAACATCCCTTCTGCGCTTTGTACGTCGAAGAAGACTCAGAACACCTTTTTGTCGAGTCATGCGATAGAACGAACATTCCTTTTAAGCTTTATAGAATAGGAAATATCGTTATTATCGCGAGGTACCACTTGTTTACAAAATTAAAGGGACTTATTGAACTAGTATTACGACATCATATTTACTGCTAAAGTTTATTGTATGAAGAATTTATTTCTTGGAACTTTTATCTGCTTTTTATATACTGCTTTTTATTATATCACGCATCGGAAGGAAGATAAGAAGTTCAATCCTTTGTTCAAACGCGAAACGATCTCGATAGATGAAAGACAATAAAACGGAATTGAGTTTTTTTTTACGTTCGCCGCGTAGGGCGCTCTTAGGAGACCTCTCTTCGAGGCAGGAACGTAACATAGCGAGGAGTGAAATCGTGTTCGTTTCATTTCTCATCCCCCGATCGACTCGTATCATACGTCGATACCAAATTCGGTGTCTTCTCGAAACGGAAGCAGCAGGTGCAAGTTGTAAAGCAACGACACGTCGCGCCGGACACTCCACACGTCGCGTCCAATCCGCGTACGATGGCCAAAATTAAAATCGTCGAATTGTGAAATAGTTCGTACTCGATTGCGGTTTTTCAGTCTTGATTGAGACAGTAGAAATTTTCGCTAGAGCATCAGTCAATTATTCATTTACAAGAATATTTCGCACGCGGACAAGTAGTCGGGAGTGCTTTTTCCATTTTCTCTCAGCAGGAGAGGCGTTTTCGAGGAAACTCTCGCGCGGAAACGAATCGCCGGCAAATTTCAACAGATCTCGTTTCGACGAAGTGCGCTCTTCTCTTCTTCATCGCGAGCGATCAATATTCGCGTTTCGCGTCGTAAAATAGCATTAGTTCGAAGAAAAAGAGAAAAAGGAAAGAATTGTTACTGTATAGTCACCGTTAATCGATAGACAGTTACTTTTCCAGAATTTCTACGAGTAAAGTTAGCTATATCGTATAAGAGACGTATCCGTGAACTTTCGCAGAAAGCTCTCGTAGCCGACAGAACGTAATTTAACGTATCGCTAAAGAATCTCGAAAGGAAGTTGTAAATATTCCGGGAACCGACTCGGAAATGAGGGAGATATGAAGGGAGTACATGATTTTCATTTGGTTTTACGATTACTTTTTATCAAACACATGAACAATTAATCGCGAATTTAACTCGACTCACAGTTTAAACTTTCACAGTTCCAGTCAAAGTTCTTGTCGATGGGCATCGAGCGGTAAAAATTATTGACGGCCCAATGAATTGCTTTTATCAAGTAAAGCACGTTATACAATTAAAATTGAATTAAATTGTGGACTCCCTTAATACACCTAGATTTGTAGATTGAGCAAAAGCGTGCTCGCACGACGATCCTAGATCGCCATCGATCGTTGTCGGACGCGCTGCAAAAAAGGTACTCGTAGTCTTAATACACATGCCATACCTGGATATATCGGGCATACACACACGTAAATACAATATACAGTTACAATCGACATATATATATATATGTATATATATATGTAAAATGTACATATACAAACATACGCGTTTACCACCTAGTGGAACGTGCCGGAGTACTTTGCCGGAGTACTCTGCAGCGCGCGATTCGCTGGGTCTGCAGTCCACTTGATCGCGGATCCACCGGTAATGTTTCTCATAGCTGAGCCGTAGCCCACAGCTGCCGCCTGCACTGCACTGCGCTATGTACAGCACATGTTAATCTTAGTGATCGTGGTGTAATCCTTGGCCAGACACCTCGCCCTGCACAACCCCCTCTTTTTGTATCTCCGAAAGATTGTCCGAAAGGAAAAAACTTTCCGTTGTTTAAGCAACCCTTAAGAGAAACATTTCTGACTAAATGAATCGCGTTGTTGATGAATTCCTTTTTATTAAGAACATGTGAGAATGTTGTTTCTCTTTTTTTTCTCCCCTTGTCGTCTGGATGAAACTCCCCCGTCTCTCTGGCCAGGAATCACACCACACTTGCATTATGATTCCTTTTATCTTTTTCTGATTTGCCAACTTTGATATTTACATATATCTTTTGACTGTTCGATGTTTACTCTCGTTGACTCGTTAGCGTGGCTGGAAATGCGTCTCGGTTGGTCCGACTCTAGGAGACCATCCTCGGCGTATCGGCAGCCCAGTAAACATTATACATATACTCTATATCGGTGGTGCACAAAATGCTTGTGTATGTATATTTATGTTGTAACTAGATATTCATTATAAGATAGATCTCGTTCTATCGTCAGACACCTACAGCGAGCCACTAACAATTGTGAGGTCACAGAATTAGGGAAGTTTACGGGACGCAAGTAAAAAACGCGAGTGAAAGTCTTAATTTAACTAAATATTCGATTATTAAATGCATCCTGCGTCTGAAACAAAGATTTGCCGTAAAGATTGACTGGAAGTTTCAAAAAAAAATAAAAATAAAAATACATATTTAGAGTGGCTCGCTGTGGTACGTGTGTGTGTGTCCGAGGTATGTGCATATCAGGCGATCAAGGACGCCAAGATGTACGCAAGAAAGCGTGCATGAAAAGGGTGGTGTGCGTGTGTGCGTAGAAGTCAGCTGGAGGTGGTCCCGAGGAACAGCACCGCCGGAGGTTGCCGTCCAATGAGCACCGCGAGCGCGGGGGGTAGTCTCGGTCGTGGGAGCAGGGCACTGCATCTTCAGCATCATCAGAGCTCGCTGTCGGCCCTCCACATGACGGCGAACCACACCGGCACCATCGACAGACGCAGATCCAGCCTCAGGGTAATGTACCGTTTAGATTCAACGAGGGTCTGGTCCGCGTACAAGCGCGCCAGGAACTCGATGCCGCTCCCCGCCTCGCCTCTGCACTTCCCTTAACTCTTTCGAACGAGGGATATCGTTAATTCGGTTTAATCGTTTCCGAGGTAATCATTTTTTAGCTTCTTTCGCCCGAACTTTTGAGCTCGCGTGTCCCATGCTTGTTTTTTTCTTTCGTAAAGATACATAAATTGCTTATATTTTAGAACTGTTAGATTGAATTATACTATTAGTTTAATTAATAAGTGTCTTGTAACTCAATTCTTTTTTTATTTAGTCTGGAAAGAGATAAGGATAGTGCGAGTATCTCTTGGCGAGTATCTCTTGGCGAGTTGCTTCTTGAAGCCTCTGCTTGTTTTTATCATGATCATTGCATCCTAGAAAATTTGATATTTAGAGAAATGATATATGTGATAATCTTAATATTTTTTAATCGTAATATTTCTCTATTTAGGATTACATAAATGGATAGACTTTCTTTTCCTTTCAGTCTTCAAAAAGAAAATTTGAGAATAACACATGTCACTCGATTATAAAATCGTTTGTTTGCATTGTGATAAAATTATTTAATATTTAATTATCTAATATTTATAGTTCTCTTATGCCAAGCTATATGTGTATCTATATTATAAACTGTCAAAAGAAATATCTGTATCGTTATTTTTTACAACATTATTTCCTCAACATACCAACAATTAATTGGGTGAATGTAATCATATCAATAATCGGAACCGACAAACGTGCTAAAAAAATTCAGAAACTCAAGATTGATTCATTATTCCATTTTAAACAATCGCAGTTTATTGTGCAGTCATTCACTCCCTCACGCTCACTTTCATGCATCTCATCTGTGACCATTAGCTCTTTATTTTTATTAATTATTGGCACGACTGCATGGCATCGCTTAGTTAAAGACGCTCGCATAACACTCTACAACGAAATATTTCCCCTTAATAATCGTAATTGATCCTCGTCGAGGGAGAAACGAATGATTTCATTTCGAATTGTGGACAATGCTTTTGAAATTGCCTTAGAATTCTTCAATTTGATTAGAAAATAAAGTTTAGAGAATGAAATATGTCTTGCAATAAAGAATTCACGCATAACTAAAAATTGTAACATGTTACTTTTTAACATTTTAAGTGAAAAGTATATTCTTTTATGAATTATATATCACAACATGATATTTTTTACATTAGAGTATTACAATTTAATGTGCACTATATTTGTTCATAAGAGTTAATAATTTTAATACGCTGTATAAAAAATTAAATAATTACACTAAGAAAGAAAATTTCACTCATTCATATAGTCCGTTTCACACGACGAGAGTCAATAAAAAAATTTCATGCTGTGAGCTATGAGCTCAACCTAATGTTAATCATTGTCCCTGCATCCTGTGGATCGTCGCAGACCTGCAGTCTTCTTTACTTGAAAAAGGTTCGGTATTTATTACATATATATATATATCTATATCCATTGTTTCTTCCTTTAAAATTCTTTATAACATTGTTCTATATCATATAGAACATGCCTTTAGGCAGTTTAGGCTATCGATTCGCTGCATCATTGTGGATTCGATTAATTGCAGTTTTTGCAAAGTCTCCGATAATTGACCATCGATGGAGATTAATTCCAATATAATTATCAATGCCTAAATAATCCTTTGATATTAATTGAATTAATTTTTTTCTTGAATTTGCAGGAGATTTTGTAAAAATTTTGTCTTTGCGAAGGTACATGAGCGAGCAATTGATCGTGATCCAATTTTTAACACTGTTACAATCAATTTCTCAAAAAAAAAAATTGACTATAATGTTACGATCAAAATGGTTATTAATTAATTTCATATGTATCTAATCGCGACAATCAGATTAATGTCTCAGTCGGTCGCAAACTCGTGCCCATATCCTTTCCTAGGAAAGTAAAATAAGAAACCATCAGTATGGCAAATGTATCGGCATCGTAGAACGACGAAGCATTTTTCTCATATGAACGCTTCCTCGCTCGAGAAAGAAAATCCTCGATCTCAGCGAAGCGGCAGAGATACGGACAATTTCCAATTAACACGATTAATTGATCAACTCTGTTCGAGATAAAGCTTCGCTGAGATTCAGACGATTCTATGGATCTCAATCTTGATCGCACAGACCTTGAAATGCGAACAGAGGAATAATCGAACAAAAGATCTAATTGTACAATGGACTCTGGAATAATCGAGTAATTATCGTTGTCCGATCTGCCGAAACGCGAAACACCTGAACGCGCGAATACCGATCCATTGAATCAGAAAATCGTTCGCAAGGTAAAAGAGAAAAAGACTGATGGAATACGAGCCTAAGCCTTGCGGCCGTATTATCCATAATTATAGAAAATGGAACAGATCGCGGAAACACCTCCTCCTTGTATTTAATCATCTACTTGTACACTTTGTTTCTGTTCTTTATAGTCCAATCAGATTGCCAGACAATCTGCCGCGCTGAGAACAGGCTCTACTATTTGTATAAGAACAAGTTCGTTATAAAAATGAATATATAAAACGTAAACTTGTTCACATATTGAAAATCGAAGGAAAATGTTATACGGAAATGTTATATATTTTTTACAAAATTCTTAATGGAAGGCTTATCAGATTAATATAATTGTTTCAATAATTAAATCGCAAATTATCTATCGCTGCTACAGAAATTAGGTCACAATTGTTCTTCTATGTATTTTGCAGCGTAATAAATAAATTGAAGGTATCGGGAGGCAATTAATTAATAAAATATTCAGAAATCTATCGAATATTTAGCCCAAGTAGCTACCGTGAAATTGCGCATTCTCTAATCTCACGATTATACCCTATTCTCAGCGCTAAAGGTACCGACGTACGCGTTATGCTACACTGTAAACACTGTATATAACGAGCATATACGTTAGCCAAACATGTGTCCTCCTCATGTATGTAAGCAAAGTGTCCCGTGTCTTCAGGTACATTATAGCGATTAGCGATTAAAATTATGCATTACGCAACTCGAATTACGTAGCAGACGTATTTATAGCGGGCCATTATTTATGACTGCAAAGGGGCGCCGCGGTTGCCCGTCATAATCGATTGTGTAAATATAAACTGACGATATATATCAATGTGGAAATTCAGCGTGTGGATTCTTAATCGACCTTATTTCGTCCTTTTGCTAGTTGTCGTGGAGAAGCTCACAGGTATGCGCCATTAATATACATTCGAGTACGTACTTACTGTCCGTATAACGTCCCTCACACATTCCCATTAATCCTGCTGACACACGGTACCACTTGGATTATTGTGAGTGACGATCAGGACGGACCCGCCGATTGCAAAATGAACGAAATGAAAACGGTGGGTCCTCCTCTTTGTCGTAGCACGTGCATCCCACCTACTGCTTTTAATCATTTTGCAAGAATCACTCTGCTACCCAGCGAATCCTGAATCTCTGTCACATATTCGTTGATCCTCTCATTCTGGAAGATACCGCGAGTGCCAATATGAAATTTAGATAGCGACATTTCACTCTTGCACGAATATAAAGCAAGAAATTGTTTTACATTAAACAATAAAATTCAAAATATTAATATTTATATTAATATGGAAGAAAGATCAAGTTAAGTTCTTTCTTGATAGCTTAAACTATTATCTAAATTTCTACACTCCGTAGCTTCTTTTCACTCGACTCAACAACGCAAAATTCAAATTCAAATAACTTTGAGAAATACTTATAAGAAATCTTAATTTTTCCGGACGCCGTTTAGAAATTTTCATTAGAACGTCATTCATTCTTTCGTTACTTGAATTGATTTTATTAATACGTAAAGCATCTCTCGGTCGCTCGTTTGTTCGTAGCTTCGACTTTTCCGAAAAGTCGAGATTCACCCAAACAGACGGTCCTTTTAATCGAGACACATCTTTTCGCAGGGATCCCTGAGCAGGGCATTCGGTCTCCGGCCTAGAAGCGAGAAGGCGTCACCGTCGTCGTCCTCAGACACTGGGAGCCTCGCCAGCCAATGCCAATACATGAGCAGCAGTGTCCGCAGCAACTCACCGCCACCGCCGCAGCTTCCGCCGCGGCCGATGTCGACCGGCAGCGGTAAACGGCATCGACGGGTGAAGAGCATCGGTGACATCGAGTACATAAGCTCGGCTGCGGTCAGCACCCCAGTCTGACAGGAGGGTAGGCCCCATCATTCGGGGCCTTACCGCAGTCTGAGCGAACGCGGTTACTCCTCCTCTTCGTACTCCTCGTCTCAGTATGGCTCGTATTCTGGCTACAGCAACGTGTTGCTGACCGGTGATCAGTACCAACAGTATCAGCAGCCGTCTGGCGGCAATTACTATCAGCAGCTACAGGGCGGCTATTACTCGCCGCAGAGTTCCGGGCCTCCTTTCCCGGGGGTGCAGAGATACGGCAGTCTGGCCGAAGAAGCATGGTCGTCGTGTTCTACCAAGGGAGACAACTCGGCGGGAATCTCGAAGACTAATCCCAGAACTTATTTAGCTTAACTTCTCGCTGCGTTGAAAGCATATTGGAGAGGAACATCGCTGTGCGCGATGTAGTATCCTCGAAAAGAAAAATGTGCATCCCTGTGGTTTTAGGTCTACTTTATCTTTTATCTTCCTCGTTACACGTGGATTCTCAATGATAATTCATAAACAGCTTATGGCGAAAGAAAATCGCAGAAATATCATATCGCACGCTTGTCAGAGCCAGTTAATCAGTGCGATTTTGCGTATTTTAAATATGGCTCGTTGTATCAGACACGCTGTACCTACATGATTCAAAGAGATAATTATCAACAAGCTACTAAGAATATATCGCTAAATTTAAGATCCTGAGCTTCTGATATTTCATGTTTTGAATGTTATCGAGGTGACCTGATCGAATTTACAATTCATTTGGTAAGGGGATCGATGCGATCCCCGAAGAATCACTGTCGTTACAATAAATGATTACACAAACTTGTTACATAATAACGGTAATAGACAATATGTTAGCTGAACAATGGATTACCAAAATACGAATAGTTTCGGGCACTTTACGATTATACCTAAAGTTCTATGAGCGTGTAAACGTTGATGTCAGTTATCTCAGAGTTATTCTCAATTACAAAAGTAATTATACGTCGTACAAATACTGGGCAGCATATCGTGATGTTAAAAGACAAAAGAGTCTGACCAAATTTTATGAAACACATCGAGCTACTGACCGATATATACATATACATACATACATGACCGATATATATCTGAAACAAATAAGATATAAAAGAGTATAATTATGATCACACAAGTAAAATTACAAATAAGTGAATTAATAATGAAAATTTTTTTAGTTTAATTGATATGTATACTACGGTGACAATATCTCACACAAACGATTCGTCGATATAATTTTTTATTGCTATCATTGCGCGCGAATGGCATCCCTCGAGACAATTATAATTTAGATCGTAAACTCATTCCTATACTTATAAGCTAGCACGAGAAAATCGTATCGTGAGTATCGTTAAAGAATATTTTCGCTTATGAATCGATCTTTATAAATGTATGAATGACTTCGGAAGCTTCTAACGCGACATCAGCTGGCTGAAAAATGATCGGTGCGTTTTCGGTACCCCCCCTTGTGTGTGTATGCATATAATACATACGTTTATCTGTATTTTTACGTTATTTTTTATCGATGTGTACGTATGTGTGTGAGTTTCCTGCAACCACTTTAAACTGGAAACTTTATCGAATAAGCTTGAAACAACATATTCAAGCTAAGTGTGTTTAGATACCATGAAGTTACAATGAGTATTGAACGGAATCACCTCACGAAGACACCTAGTCTTCCATTATATTCCATCATATTCAACAGCGTTGTAAAATTAAATATAATTCCACTCTTCGTTATTCTTGAACCAAAAGGAAGAATTGGAAAATTTAATTTTCGGTGCGAGAATTCTTTCTCTATCATTGGCACGCGAGAATTCTCCAGTACCTATGATACTTGACTCCAGCTGCAATCTATGTAAAAATTAAAAAAACTGCTCTCGAGATTGCAATATTAATAATTAATAATTAATAATTTTTCGTTACGTACCTATGATATAATTAATTATGCGACTATCGCGACGTGCGCTTTGGATAAAAAAGAAACATAAAACTAAGTCGCAAGCCACACAATTTAATCTAAGAGTGCCAGAAAGATTGAATGTGCACCACAATTTGGCGCACTGCCGAAATGCACTGTACCTTCGGGGCTCGTTGTATCATTATATTAATACATACAATCTCCCCAGTGTATTATGCTCGCGCTGTCGCGGAACAGAAAAAGAAAGATGATATTTTGCAGATAATGCACATATTTAACGTGATATTTATTCGTAGATTATAATCATTTCTTGATATTAACGCGACACCCGCGTGTTCGGTCGTCAAACTATTTGTATTCTACGTCAATCAGGAGAACGATCAGGACCATGATATATTTTATTGTTGGACTATAGTATTATCGTCGTTTTGCGAGGCGGAAACGACGAATTAATACGCTAGCTATCGTGACATTCGTGTACCTACGTAATTTATTTATATAAATTAATTTAGGTCTCTAATTTATTTGTATGCAATATTATTGCGCAACGCGACCGATACCTCGCCTGAACAGAAACGACATGTTCGCTTATATACATATACTTATTGGTCGCGCGATCACACATTTCAATACAAACCGTTGTAAATGTGCTCAGTAACGTCTGTATATATTTGTGTGAACTGTATCTAAATACGGAAGAAGATTAAATAAACAATTGCCTTTACTTCTGCGCGACGGATTTTTTCGCGAAATAATTAATATTTCTAATCATTATTCTTCTATCTATATAAAACCTAATATTCTAAGTGATAAGGATAAAACATATATTCTTTGAGACAGTTCTAACACACACACACACATTTATGCTTAGGTGTAATATATGAATATATTATATAAACAGTCTTAATATTAAACATATAACAGTTCATCTCTTAAATAAAATTATATAATTTGTTAAATATTAAAATATAAATAGCTTCTAGAATTAACTCTCCGTTAGTCGCGTTCTTTTTGATCTATGAATGGTATCAATGTATGTATCTCACAGTTGTACCAATTCTCCAATTATTTTTCTCTGCTGCTTGAAACAATTTTTCTTTCATCAACATTTAGCTAACAGATCAGATAGACTGAAGTATATAAAAAAACATAAAGAACAATTTGACAAGCATTAGGATGAATTTAAAAACTTAAAAGAATTTAACGTTAGTAACAGTTTAAAATAAATATATGTTTTTCTATTGGATATCGCGACTAACGAAGAATTGATTTAAACATGTAAATGACACATTCTTCTACATCCGAAATATTATGTTTGAATAATATAATAACACATCTCTTTTTGAATGTCCACCATTAAATAGAATGTCCTTTTATTAGTAATTATCATTCTCTTATCAGCATTTATACTCTTCGTCGATATCGTAAGAATTGATATTTTTCTTATTTGGAGATATCTAAACAAAATAAATGTTCAATATTTATTAAATAGTAAAGAAGAAGAAGAAGAGGAAGAAGAAGAAGAAGAAGAAGAAGAGAGAGAGAGAGAGAGAGAGAGAGAGAGAGAGAGAGAGAGAGAGAGTTGAGCGCTATATAAATACATCAAATTAAAATTTACCATTTTGTTTCCTCTGCTACTTTAAGTGTATTATCTGAAATGATAACTTTATTTAAAGCTCTGTTTATGTTCGAATTGCGCTTTGTTGATTTTCGAATTGTACTCGCTGTCTTAGAGCTGATATTTCTGCTGTCATGAATTAGCAATGTATTGTGAGATGTAGGCGAAATATTTATTGAAATCCTAGGACTTTTTACAATCAGATGGCTTGAACCTGT
The DNA here is from genome assembly GCA_901521435.1 of Crematogaster levior. Lineage (NCBI taxonomy): Eukaryota > Metazoa > Arthropoda > Insecta > Hymenoptera > Formicidae > Crematogaster > Crematogaster levior. Next base: position 41,461 of record CABEGB010000874.1, on the reverse strand, counting down.
TCCAAATAATGTACTCTGTAAATCCTCACTTGACGAGGATTTTTTTACAGATCTTTTGCTCTCTGTCAGAGTTTGATCGATTGAATCGATACTGTGCGATGATAATTTAAGAGTATCGCTTGTTCCGTTTATTGTTTTTTCGATCACTGTTTGGACGGAAATTCCAGAATCCGATTTTCCCTCGATGTGAATATCCTCGTTTACATTTAACTCACCATATTTGTTTATTTTCTTTAATGAAGCTCCTGAATCCTGACCGACCTCCAATTTCTCGTCGGATAATTTCGTCATGGTAAGATGATCGTTTAAGGTAGCTATGCATGCCAAATTTGTTTTTAAACTTTTATTTCTTGACCTTTCCACTTTTTCTATTGAACTCTTTCTAGGTGTCCGTTCAGGAGTATTTATCATATATTTATTATACAATTGGTTTATTTTCATTGTTATAAGTGGAGTACAAAGTTGATTCGAAATGTTTGACGCAGCTTTGGTAGAAAGTGGTGTCGATGTATACATCGGATCATCACTTGCTATTCCAAGAAATTTTTTGTTACACGCTGCATCAGAGATTTTTCTGGAAACATTTCTTTTATCAGTTATGCTAGACGTAATGCATTTATTGTTATTCACATCTATTATTGCCAGTGAATTTTTCTCGTTATCTTGAATGTTTGTTATCTTTTTCTTCTTATCGGATAGAATTAATCCTGCTAGGGAGCTTTTTCTTGCCGGTGTAGCTTTCTTTTTAACTATTTCTTCCTTAAATTTTACAAAAGATGACTGTTCCTCTTGCCAACATCTAGCACGAAGTCCCTCCAATTTTGCAAATCTCCAATCACAATCCTTTATTTCTAAGTACATCATGTCCCAAAATCCGTGTAAGTCCATACAAGTTACTAATACGTCACCGTCATTTCTCTTGCAATTCATTATTAAGCTATAAAACCGTTTAAACTTCTCCTTAATTAACATAGTCGTTTGTCCTACTGCTTGATTAATTTGATACCGAATATCCTCTATGATGTCGTCTTGCGATTGAATTTCCGTCCATTCGTCGCAAAGTTTCTGAAGCCTACTTTTTTCTTTATTCAACTCGCTTTCAAAGCGTTCGAGGGTACGTTTCTTTTCCGCGGACACGTTAGAATTCTCCAATTTTATCATAAGATTATTAATCGGGTCTGATAAACCCGAAACCTGGCAAAGATCAGAATTGTCCTGTTTATTTCTTTTGATATTATCTTCAACATTTAAATAGTTCGGAAGAGATATTGTATCTTTTGAACAATTTTCTTTTTCTTTTGCGGCATGTAAGGAAAATTGTGAAGGTTTTACGACGCTGTCATTCAACACTAACTTTACCATCGAATTTGTTTGCTTTCTTAGCGAGGAATCTAAAGTTTCTTGTTCATCTAATGACAATTTCAACGTGATCGCTTCTATAGAATCAGAATTACAAGAAAATGATTCCTGAATATCCTTTAATTCATCGTGTGTGAAAGTATTATTTTTACTTAAAGGGTCGTCTTCTCTAAATAAGAACATCTTAAGTAATCCAGCAGGCGGATTAAATTTATGATTAGGCGAAGCAAATGACTCCCGGCTCATGCTAGATTTGACTTCGTTCGAGATTTCTTTCCCAGATTTTTTCCTGGTTGAAGGGAAAGTCACAAGCTTCTTTCGTTTTGTTTCAGCGTTCATCGCCTTAGCGAGCAGCCGCTTTTCTGTGGCTTTGGTAATTCTCTTTTTAACAACATTTTCGGAATTTTGCGCTTGAACAGCTGTTTCCTTTTTCGTAGGTACGACTTTCGTAAATGCGACCGGAGAATAAAAATGGTGATGAACAATTCCCACTACAAATGGAGGCTTTTTCTGCGAGTCCTGCGCCTCCTTTTTTCTCCTCGAATTGGTTTTCTTATCCAACTTCACACTAGGTTTATCTGTAACATTGAGCAATAAAATATTTCTTCAAAACAAAAAAAAACTTTTTATTCGATCAAATAATTTTTATGAATATTTTATCGATACGCGTCATTCTTTCATCAACATTTGTACACTCTTCGTCAATATGTCATAAGAATTCTTTAATTTTTAATCTATTCTAATATATAAAGAGAAAACCTGTTTTTTGTTACCGCATAACTCAAAAACTACTAAACCGATTTCCTCCAAATTTTGACACCATATTCTCATGTACACTAGAACGGACATAAACTATATAGCATGTCTAAAAAATTTTTATTATCCAGAAATTGATATTTTTATTTTTTATCATTTACGGTTGTATTAACCCGTGTAGTACAGTGATGTCACCACTAGGCAGCGACATTATCCATCCGCAAGCAGATGATAGGTGCTTTCCATTTAGTGATACAAATCGACCCAAGCATCATTCTATCTTTTTTTAACATTCATAAATAACAAAGATAGAATGATCTTGTGTCGACTTGTGTTGCTAAATGGAAAACACCCTATATAAGGAGCACTGTCTCCGGATTTCTGTATTCGCGGATTTATTTGCCGGTTCTACTCGGTTGCCGCTATGCTTCGAGTACGATCAAATTTATCAAGATCTACTGCTCGTGCTCGAAAAATCACTTCCAATACGTATGATTCGGTCACACTATTATCTTGGTCGAAGCCGAGACGGGGGACACTAGTACATTATATTGTGGCTGAAGTAGAAGATTCTAAACGTACATACGTAAACAACAGGAGTTTTTGACTTACTATTTACATATAAATGAAATCTCGAACAAGCGAGACACGCGTCACTTTGCAAGTCACTTTGAAAGGAAAATTGATAAACTTTCAAGATACACACGAATCCCGGCGCGGACAATTACGTAGCGCTTGCATTATCACGACTCACCTTTCTGCGACTCCACGGAACATGGCGAGGCCTCCTTTCGGGTTTCCTCAAAATCATGCGTTCTGCGTCTCCTACGTCTCTCTCGTTGTTGTTGAGCGAGGTTTTCTTTAAGCTTTCTTATGTTACCGAAGGTGGACGGTGGCATCTTGTACCGCTTCTTTAAGTCTGACATTTCTTTCTTTCCTTGAACAACAATCAGCGCCGATTACTTGCAGAGTTTCTTCAGAAGAAAAAGAGAAGTCGATTCGGATTGCGTTCCGTGGATCACGAAACGATCTGCAAACGTTCACGCACAAACGCGTTTTGACGAAACGCACGGATTGGATTGTATTTCATATTTGAAACTGATGTACGCGCAGTATTGCCAACCAAGGTATAGTGTAATCGGCGTATCCCAAGCAAAGTGGACGTTCTCCGGAAGCCTCCATCTTCTGTTTCCTCCTAACCTTTTAGGGGATGGTATTCATCATAGACATAGTAAGTATAGACTGAGCATCCTTTGTATAAGCGGTGATGCATACGATGAGAGAGAGAAAAGATATTAAGATGAGTTTCTCTCTCTTTTCAATGCCGAAGAGTGGGAGTGCCGATGAGGAGAAGTGCTCCCCACTCTCCGGCATTGAAAAGAGAGAGAAACTCATCTTAATATCTTTTCTCTCTCTCATCGTATGCATCACCGCTTATACAAAGGATGCTCAGTCTATACTTACTATGTCTATGGTATTCATAGTCTGATCTTATATTTAAGATCGTTCCAAGGGCGATTTCGAAACTCTGCCCTTGCGAAAAAAATATTAAACTATTATTAAACTACAGGATTATTGGCGAAAAAACTATTATAAACTATTAGTACTTAATATTAAACACTATTAGTTTTCAATATTTTATAATATTTTTTTGCCAATAATCCTGTAGTTCAATAGTTTTTTTCCGTAAGGGTGGGTTGCGTTCAGATTCCCTACCCGGGTAACTATAACACTAGAAATTGTTATAGTACACGTCACGTATGCTATAGTACTTCTAGTATTATAGTGCATCCGGGTGGGGAATCTGAACGCAACCCTGTACGGTCATTTCGTGGGTGGGGTGAAATCTTGAAACTGTTCAGCGAACGCAAAAAAATTAACAGCAACGTAACCTCAATGTTACAATTTCCCATTTGACAATATAAATGCAATATAACGCGTGTGTTATATAACAGTTACATTGTTGAGTGGGAAAATTATAACATTGATGCTATATACTATTTGGTTGGTGTTCGCTGTCACCAGACTTAAGACGAACTTGACTACAAGATCGGACTCTATAAATTCCATCCTAAGTGCGTCTACCTAATTTCGAACGCAGAAAGTGCAGAATACGGTGTAAATGAAAAAGAAATCCGAAGCTAACAGAAATAAATGAGATGAATAATGATTTGTTTTTATTATTCAAATTGATTTGAATACCGTAGTCAAATGGTAGTCGAACGTGATTGGTTCATATTTACAGGTTCAAACCGGACGGTTTGGAACACTATCCAAAAGCCGTTCAACCATTGGCTCATGAATATGTCAAATTCAATGATTAGAACGTTAGGGAACTAGAACGGTTCTTGCAAAATTGGAGCAAATATGATTTCCAAGTATTTCAGGAGCAACGACGAGGGAAAACTACCCCTCGAATCGTTTCTTCAGCATCCATCGCGCGGAGATAAATTCCTTTTCTTCTCCTCCATTAACCTAACATCTTACGCGCAATCTTGCAATCGATAGCTCTCGGCTTGCATCACGACTGAGCGGAGGTCACCGGTTAGGTCATTCCTCATTAAACGTTCCGTGCGAACTGTCGCGTGTGTCTCGTTAGGTGAGCATATTCGAAAACATCTGGCGTATCTGCTCGAAAAGAATCGCAGCCTTTCTCTGCGGATCGAAATCGCGTTTCGCCGAAATTCGAGTACGTATCCTTCCCTCGCGCCTATTGAGGAAATGTTGGTGTTACGTGCCGGTTACATCGTCTCATATCGGAACTTCGTTAACACAAGGTCGTTAACAGTCGTGATTTCGTTAAGCAAGATCTTTTAACGCGTAATGTTGTTATTAATGTGTAAACTGGGCGTTTCCCGGCTGAATATCGGTTTCCTTAGATACCGAGCGGATCGTGATGACCTTGACAAGGTCGTCGTGTGCCTCAACGAACATCCGCCGCGATTTTTATCGATAATTAACGTCTATACTGCCTATTCAGCATCCTTAAATATCCACAATTTTTATATAATTATTCTCTAAGTTACACCGAATAACTTGCTGTCATTTGCTATGCAGCAAATGTTACCCAGCAAACATCTACTAACAGTAACATCAATGTTATAATTTCCTACTCGACAATGTAAATGTAACGCAATGTTGTACAGTTACATTGTTAAGCCGGAAATTATAACATTATTGTTATGTTACTGCTAGTGGTTGGCATTTATTATATTTCTCTGTCTCATGATAGTTGTTATAATTTGTAACATGGAACAATTATATCAAGAAATCATCTGATGATCATACACTAAAAAAAAAAGATTACATCTTTAATAAATGTTAACACGAACAGCAAAGTTTACTTGTAGCATTACGATTATTTTGTAACAAAGAGAAATAGAGATGGATTCATTATAAGTGCCAGGTGATTCTTATTCTTCAAGAACCGACACACTTTGCTTATAATTTCCTTGCTTCTGTTGTAGTCCTCTAATCTCAACAAGGTGCTTTACGTGGGCGAATAGTTGCAGCAACATGCCTATAAAGAGCATCAAGGCGCGTCAGATCTACGATTCCCGTGGCAACCCTACAGTAGAGGTTAATGAATCTTGGAAAGTCTTTGATATCTTATTGAATCTTTTACTAATATTATTTGCCTTTTTAGGTTGATCTTGTCACCGAGCTTGGACTTTTCCGTGCAGCAGTACCATCCGGTGCATCTACTGGCGTTCATGAAGCCTTGGAACTGAGGGATAATGATAAATCAAAATATCATGGAAAGTCTGTGTTTAAAGCAATAGAGAACGTAAACTCTATCATTGCTCCTGAATTGTTGAAGGTATCGCTCTCTGTACGATATATATATATATTGAATACTTATCGTAATATTTCACAGTTATTCAATTGCTGCGTTTAGCAGAAAAAACAATTTGGTAAGCACTTAATGATTCTTTATTACGATTGGTTTCTACACTTAGATTTAACTAAAAAAGAACTAAAAGAAATCATACTAAAGAAATACTAAACGCTTAATCAAACTGTTTTTTCTGCTGAAAATGCAACCAATTATTGATAAGAATAATTGACAAATAAGCTTTTATTCTCAAGGCCAACTTAGAAGTTACACAACAAACGGATATCGATAACTTCATGCTGAAGCTGGATGGCACACCGAATAAATCCAAACTTGGAGCGAATGCAATTTTGGGTGTCTCTTTAGCAGTTTGTAAAGCTGGCGCTCAGAAAAAAGGCTTACCTTTATACAAGTAAATATATTTGATGCAAATTGATCATTTTTACACAGAGAAGAAATTATTTTACATAAATTATAAGGAAACTATAATATGAAATTACAATATAATTCATCATATACAAGAGATTTATTTTTTTAACAAGATATTTTTTATATTATATTTTAAAAAGATTATATTTTTTCGAAACTTTATGTGCAATTTTAAAATAATTTTTAAAGAATAGACTTTTTATGTAAAATATTTTGTAAAAATTCAATATACTTATACTTTCTTCTAAAAAATTCTGGAAAACGTATAGTTTTATGCCTCAAGATAACTGCTTTCCTTTACATAAAATTGTTTTTTTACATATTCTTTCTTACAAAAATAAGAAATACGTATAAAATAATATATATATATATATATATATATATATATATATATATATATATATATATATATATAAAAATAATTTTTATATTACAGATATATTGCCGAGCTGGCTGGCAATATATACCAGCATATATACATGTGTATATAAAAATAATTTTTATATTACAGATATATTGCCGAGCTGGCTGGCAATAACGACATCGTCTTGCCAGTACCAGCATTCAATGTTATTAATGGTGGTTCTCATGCTGGTAACAAGCTGGCTATGCAAGAGTTCATGATTTTGCCAACTGGTGCATCCAATTTCACAGAAGCGATGAAAATGGGCAGTGAAGTCTACCACCACTTGAAGGCAGGAATCAAGAAGAAGTTCGGTCTCGACGCCACAGCGGTCGGTGACGAGGGTGGCTTTGCACCAAACATCTTGGAAAACAAGGAAGCTCTTAACTTAATAATAAATGCTATTAAGGTAAACTGAGGGATTTATGATTTGAATATATTTGTTACTTTATGATAATCGTTAACGCAGTAATTTTATCCTGAATTTGTAGACTGCTGGTTACGAAGGAAAGATCAAAATCGGCATGGACGTTGCTGCTTCCGAATTTCACAAAAATGGAAAGTACGACTTAGATTTTAAGAATGAAAACTCTGATCCGAGCACGTACCTAGAACCAGAAGCGCTGAAGAACTTGTACTTGGAATTTGTCAAAGACTTCCCAATCGTATCGATTGAAGATCCCTTCGATCAGGACGGCTGGGATTCTTGGACGGCCTTGACCGCAGCTACTCCCATTCAAATCGTCGGTGACGATCTCACTGTTACAAATCCCGAGAGGTACAATACATGAAATAAAATCTTTATCTATCATTATTATATTTAATTAAACATGTTTATGTAAAGAAATGAAATTTTACAATGTATGTTGTTATTTTACAGAATTAAGACGGCTATTGAGAAGAAAGCTTGCAATTGTCTGTTATTAAAAGTCAATCAAATCGGTAGTGTTACCGAATCGATTAACGCTCATAAGCTCGCCAAGAGTAACGGCTGGGGTACCATGGTCTCTCATCGTTCTGGAGAGACGGAGGATACGTTTATCGCCGATTTGGTCGTTGGTCTCTCGACTGGCCAAATTAAGACGGGCGCGCCCTGCCGCTCGGAACGTTTGGCCAAGTACAATCAGATCTTACGTATCGAAGAGGAACTTGGCGCAGCTGCGAAATATGCCGGAGAGAAATTCCGCAACCCTCATGCTTAAGTGATAAACTATCACGGTTTTATTATCGCAAAATTTTAGCAGTTCGTAATATTATATGAATTAATTGTTCATTTTTATGATCATTTTAGATGCAGTGTAATTTGAAGAAATACAATGAATATAATACTATTCTTATCTAGATAACAATATTCATGATAAACGATGATATGCGCCGATACATATGCACAATAATTGAGATTATATCGAATATGATACAGACAGTTATTATTTTAGGAATTGATGGAAAGAAGACTATAGAGAGTGAAAATTTACAATATAGAAAGAGAGAGTTCTTTTTTCTTGTTTTTTTTAATTTGGCAGGCCAATTTTTATTTTCCTTTTTACGAGACATACAATGTTATCAAGAATAATAGTCCTGTTAACGTATGTTAGAACTCTATAAGTAATATATCGAAGAGAGATATATCGAGAAAATAAATACATCAAGAAAAATATAAAAATAAAAGATGTATAGTAATTATAGATATGTCTACCTATATGTAACACATACAAAAAGAAAGATTCCGAACAATAATAAAGTTTTATTCCAGTGTCAACATGTGTTCAAAGTATTATGTACAAGAATAACTATAATAGATTATAGTAAACTTTGTCCTCAAAACATATCTGTAAAATTAAATCTAAAAATGTTCAAATAAAGTTTAATTCGGTAAAAATGGACTAGTATATAGAAACTCTTCACCGATACTCCCGCCACACAGTGGCCAATTACCAAAAACGTGGCCAAAACTCCCTAAATCGAAATTTCAATTTGGAGACTTTTAAGGCCTTAAATAGTTAGGTTAGTATCTTTACCGTTAGAAACGACCGATTTTGAAGACTACATGGCTCTCGAAATCTATTTCGCGAAAAAGGAAATTATTATTTGGAAAAATCCTCGGCCTTCGTCTCCTCGATTTTGTCGGTCAATCAAAATTGAATTTTTGCTCGAAACTGTTGAATGTACGAAGCTCGAAGTAGATAATATCAAAGAGCAAGAACGCAATCTTACTCCACTGCAAACGATTGTTGACGGAAAAGAAATTAATGTAACAAATATAAATTAGCATTGACAGTGATCGATGGCAAAGTTTGCAATTCATTGACCAGCACATATTCTAAAGATGCTATCTTTGCCAGTGCACTTCAAAGCAATTTAACAATATAGATGAAATTTTAAAGAAAGGGGATCAAAGAGGATAATTTGCAGTATGGTATTTCAAATTTACATGCATGGATAAGTTTTTTTGAGTGTCTTTTGCGTTTCTTATAAATTGGACATTAAAAAATGGCAAAATCGCGGAGAAGACAAACAAAGCATTGAAACTGAAGAAAAAATACACCCAAAAAGGTTTTCGTCAACAATTAGGACTCTTGGTTAATCAGTCGAAAAAGGGATATGGAAGTACAAATGACGGAAATACTGCGCGTCGTTTCTTCGAAAATTCAACAATTTCTGAATTAATAACGGGAGTAGACGAAAAATTGATTAAAAGATTTTACGTTATTTTACAAGTAATTACTTGCAATTTTGAAATTGATGTTCCTAAATATGAAGAATATTGCTTAGAAACAGCCCATTTATTTGTACATTTATATCCGTTTTATATGTCAACTACGGTACATAAATTGTTGATTCACAGCGCAAAAATAATTCAAGCATCACTTTTGCCAATTGGGCAAATGTCTGAAGAAGCCCAAGTCATGTAATAAATTCATTAAAAAGTATCGGCAAGACTTTACGCGGAAAACTAGTCACATTAAAAATATGGAAGACGTTTTTTCGAGACTTTTGATATCGTCAGATCTGCTAATATCAAGCCTACGCAAATTGCTGGCAACACAAATGAAATCATTAGAATCCGAGGCAATTCAATTGCTAAAAGCGTCCACTTGTGAAGATTCAAATTTGTACATTTCATCATTGCAAAGTAGTGAAGACGAATCTAAACATTCTTCTGACGAAGAATATTAATGTTATTTGTAATTTGTATTTATATTATTGTAATTTATAATCCGTATTTATTCTAATATTATTTGTAAGCCGTATTTACATTAATGTTCATTTATTGTGACTGAAAAATATCAAATAAAAAATAGTAATAAAATTATTTTGTCATTAATTTATTGTCATTAAAATCCGAAATCAGCGACCTCAGAAATCCCCCAATACCAATTTTTATTAAAATTGAATTATTTTTTTATTTTAAGTCCGCCATATTGGATCCGCCATTGTGTTTTTTCAAAAAATAATATCAAATTTGAAATTAGCGACTTCAAAAACTCGTTATGTACTGATTTTTAAAAAGATTAAATTACATTTTCGACTTTTGGCCACGTTTTTGGCAATTAGAACCATTCTGTGCCGGTTACAATCGGTGATCGTCTTTAAATATTAAATTATTATTTTATATACGATATAATTTAATATCGATAAATTATATTATATATAACAATAAACAATACAATATTATAATGTAATAAAATATAATATAATAAAATTTTATAATTTTATAAACAAAATTACAAAATATAATATAATAAAATGTACAATAAGTTATATGTATAATTAAATATTATATATAAAATAATAAAATAATTAAATATAATATAATATATTACAATATACACAATATAAAAAATGCTTACATATATGTATCTTTTATAAAATATCTTATTAACTGTAAATTACACGAAAAGTATAATAACGTAAAATTTACTTTTTTTACGAGGTATATCAATATTATCAATACAGTCAATACGATTACATGATATTTATTAATTTTCTTATCTTCTTTGATTTATCTTTAATTTTGTTATAATAAAAACAAATTGTTTTTTACAATCTAGCAATTTATAATATGATTAGTTGAGCTATATCTATATAATCTTGCATGATAAATTTTATTTAATGTTCTCATTATTTTGTTTCAGTAGAGCATTAATATTATTTAAAATTTACAGAAAAATATATGCAGGAACTATTGCTTTTCTTGATTAATGAATGAAATCCTGCATAAAGAGATTTCTATTATATAAATATATTATATGTTATATAAGTATATAATAAAGAAATCTATATATTGATATATTATTCTGCTACTTCTTGTCTAAATAAACATTTAACTTATTAAATAATTACAATAGAATCAATTAGAGAAATTCTTTTATCAAAATGTCTACGTTTATAAATATTATTTAAATAAAAAATTGTAAAATTTAAAGAATCTTTCAAAATCTTAATAGAATCTTTCAATTTATACATTTAAATATATTGTACATATAATATATATGTATCATTGTTTTACAGTTTTTACATATATATTTACGTATGTCTAACCGCACATATTTTCACGATATTCTTACAAAAGAATCTTGAAATAAAAATGTATGCAATCATATATAATGATCGCAGTGTTATGTATATAAATTCTCATCACATTTTTTATTCTTATTTATATTCTCGACCCGCGATTAAACAATTAGGTTCATCGCAGGGATGTGTACATCCTCTCTCTTCGTTTGTGTTCTGGTTATCCATAGGAAGTTACTTTGCTATAAAAACAATTATATATTCATCATACTGTCGTTAATAAGCGCGCGTTCCATTTCTTAATTAAATTTTCTTACTTGGAAGTATTCTTCGATCTCTTGAAGCGTACGATCCTTTGTTTCTGGTAAAGCAAGGTAAATGAAAATTGCTTCCAAAAGAGAGAAGACGCCGAAGATAGTGAAGATTCCCATTGTGCCAACTAAGCTATTTACCTTTAAAATATTTAATATATCTTTCGTTATATCTTCTTTTAGCAAATCAAATATATATAGAATATTCTTAATTTCGCGCTAGGAAGGAGCGTTACATAAATTAATTTTTGAATCTTATAATGTGATGTTTTACCCATGGGAAACATTTGATCATGAAGAACAGAACCAAATTGAAGATGAAAAATATGCATCCGCCACCAATGCCACGAGCTTTCAGAGGCAACAGCTCGCCGATCATCAATCCAGGAAGCGTTAATAAACCCACGGTGTTTGCAGCGACGTAAACCAACAAGCATACGGTCAACATGTAAATCTGAAATTATTTGTTATTTATTAAAACGTAAAATAAAGTGAGAAACATAAAATTTTGGTCATAATACTCACGTCCACGGAAGATCCCTCCTTTCTTGCAATCAAATATCCTACGAGAATCAACGAGGCGAAGGACGTACCGAGTGCCGAAACGATGCCTAAGGCTCGCCTACCCATTTTAAGTAACAAAATACAAGAGACGAAGGAGAAAATAAACCTAATAACTGCTGTCACCACAGCAGCTAAATAACTATCTATGTTACTGTCACCTATGAGAAACGGGATGATAAAAATTTCTGTACTTTCTCTCATATCTCATCTATTGTTCAATAGTTCAGATATTTTCACTTTAAAGTTTTCGTGCAGATAAAAATTAAAGTTTTGCCAAGAGTGATATTGAAATTCTTTCTCACCCATCTCTTTGATCATATCAACAGCGTAAAAAACGATAATGTATGTTCCGCTGCTTAATTGAAGCATGTTGAAAATGTTGATAATGACTAGTGGTTTCCATACTCCCGGATCGCGAATTGTAGATATCGCTGAAGAGATTTTTTTCTTAAACGAAGTATTTACAGGCTTCCTAGCGAGATCAGCTTTTATGTTTGCATCTAGAAGTTCCACCTCCGTAGTCATCTGATTAATTAAAGTTTGTTTTAATCGTTTGTAACACTGTTACGTCAGATTCATAGTTTAGTTTGATAAACATTTTTTGTATTGTTAAAATGAGAAAAAATGGTTCTTACTTGTTCAATATTGCCACCCCTGAGCCATAAAAGAGCTTTCTTGGCTTTATCAATCTTCTTTCGTCTAATGAGCCAGGCTGGACTTTCGGGTATCAAACAGAGAGCAATAAAGGCCAAAGCGGGAAGTGCAATAGAATAGAAGGCTACGATGTCCCAATTAAAAGAAGCGCCAAAAGCATAAACTAACAGGATTCCAGCACAATACGCAGCAAACGAGAAAACCAGCAGAAAGCCACGGAGACCTGGAGAAGCTGTTTCTCCTACTAATACCTAAAGAATTTACAGACCACAACAGTTTGAAACAATCATCATCTTTTAACAAATAACATACAAATTAATAGTACAATTATTTAATTAAAGATAAAAAATTATATTTAATAATTAAACAGAGAATAAAATTTGAAATCAAAATATTTCTATTATTTAATGATACAATGATTTTTTCCATTACAATTATTTAGTAATTAAATGCATTTAATTGGATAACAGAAAAAGCTGCAGATAATATATCGTTCTAATATATCGTTCTAATATTGCAAATTTTTGCTAGTAATTAAATAGTGAAATAAGTAAAAAAATCGATGAAATAAATAGTAAAAATCAAACAGAGTAAATGGTAAAAGTTTGATAAAAAAAAGCACAATAAAAAAAATTGAATCTGAAAAAAGATAATTACATTAATGTGTCATTAAATGTACATTAAATATACATTAAATGTTACTAAAAACTTTTTATACCAAGCAATTTTAATGTAAAATGTATGATAAATAGATTAAGTAAAAGAGATAGATTAAGTAAAATTTGTAAAATTAAATCAAATCAATTTTAATAAAATTTTCATAATTTTTTATATAAAACGTTGATTTGCGTCCAACTTCGGAATCATCGGAGATTTTTTACCACAAATTTCGTATTATTCAAATATCATTCATAAAATTTGAATAGAAATTGCACCTGTACTGGTACTGCCATGAATCCCACGGAAACACCGCAGATGATTCTTCCTACTAAAATAGAAGTTGCACTCCTTGACAAGCCAATGACCGTCCAGCCTATGCACAGAGGAATCACCGATAATTGAAGGCAACTTCGTCGACCGATCGCATCAAGGAGCGGTCCTGATAACAACGAACCGATAGGAGTGGCCAGACTGTGAACTGAGGCTGCACAACAAATGATTCGTCGCTTTAATAATTATATTGAGTCACATATTGTATAAAAAAATATTTTCTTATTTAAAAATATTATCTTATTTTTTCTTTCAACGTCCTTTTCAATAATCCTAATTCTTGTCGACAGATAAGAAGATAAGGAATTTAACTTTTCTCGTCCGTTTAAATTTGTACGTCAATAAAAGCTAATGAAATTGGAGTCTGAGCGCGACGTAAATGTAGATTTATGTATTAATGAACAATTAAACGGCGCATAGTTGCCGATAGTAAAATTCTTACGAGCTTTGCTAAAACATTATATCGTACATCGCGGAACGTAATAGAGCAATTAACAATCTATTTACGATCACATGTATATCTACGTTATTATTGGACTGAGCGTAGGATGCTTCTGTTCTAAATGTTAAAAGTTTAACTCGTAACAACACGATCAGAATCGTATACATGATTATCGATATGCTACACGGTGCCTTGGGCAGGAAATAATGTACTGAAAATTTCTATTCAACGCAGAAAGAGTCGGATTACTCTTGCTATTATTCGCCGAGGACTTAAGGAGATAAAATGATAAGTACGTTGTTATATACTTGAATTAAGACGATCATCAGTGTAGATACAGGCATCGCGTTCTTGCCGGAAATGAGAAAAGTTAGCCTGTATCGTAAAAATTTACATTTTATAATTAGATCAGTAATACACACAGAAAGTCTCCAAAGTGATGAGTAACTTGTACTTGGAGGAAATAACTTGTACTTGGAGGAACTAAAAACTTTGAATAACGCGATCGTACCGATGATTTTCCTATTGATCCTTTATTGGTATCCGATATACCAATGAAATTGTCATTGCGGAATGCTCATAGCTTTGGCTAATTAATGCAAATTACAATTCCATCTCTTCTTGTCTTTATCGACATCTTTCGTGCATTCACGAGGAATGTAATCATTGTAATCAATATCACACAGTGTCGCGCTGTACATCGTGTTTATTCTTTTTATCGTGTTGCTTCCGCTTTAATGAAATTAAAGAGATTCGTTACACATACCTTTGTCAGAGAGGGTGAGAGAATTTTATAGTTATCCAAGTTTAATCAGAACAACTGCGACATTCATGATTTAAGAAAAAAAATGCTTGAATAAAATATAAAAAGCACGAATGAAATAAATTTATCATACGATTCATTATTAATTTAATATGTTAATATACAGAGTTTTTTAATTTTTTTTTATGATTTATTATATGACACATAATTTTCTTTTTTAGATATAAAATAATATTCAAAATAGACTTATAAATCACAGATTTGAATCATTCTTATTATCAATCTTATTATAAAGTTGCGATTATATTTATTTAATGTTTATCATGTCTAATTTGTAATTAAAATCAATTTTCAAATGTAAAAAAATCTTTTTTGTAATATATCTAAGACCAATACATTAATAATACATGCAACTGTGATGAAATACTTTAATGTGTTGACGCGACAACTTGTGGCTGGCGGTCACTGAGACGTCATCTCCAATGATTGAATAATGATTCTTTTGGGACTTGTAGGAATCATCAATCATCAAACAAATATTATAAAAGATCCATGCATCTACCAAGAACGTTTAGTCGTTCGTGCAAAATAAATTCCGGACTGTAATAGGGAAATCATTCATGCGAAAGCCACAAACTTCTAACATATTGTGATCTCGACCTTACAACATATTTCATGTGTACGTCAACAAACTTTCAATATGTACGTTTTCAGAATAGCTCCTTTAAGTCCCAGTTCGATTGTCTTATGTACAATCTTGTGGACAGAGACATAAAAAAAAGAGAGAGATTGTCTATATCTCAATTTCCAGTTTTGAAATGATTGAAAATTTCTGTGATATTAAATACTCTCGACAGTTTAGGCGGGTGATTTCATCATTAAATATTATTTTTCAATCTTTATCCTAACTGGATTTGTAGCCCAATCTGCGGCTAAAATCTTCTCTATAGGTTTTCTTTGAAAATATTTTATTGCTTCTCTTATGGACATAAAACGACATCGCGACAACGGATTCTATGTGGCTTCATATAAATGCACTTTTATAGTATAGCGTACATTTGCAAACTATAAAATGTATAATGCGCATCGCAAATTTTATGACGTAATAAAATATATTTTCACGCCGTTTATAGGTTGTGATATAGCATTTTGTGCGAACACTATTGTTTTTCGTCATGTATACAATACATTTAGGATGATAAATGTATTTTGCGGAGCTCATACGCGATATGTACACCAGATAAATAAGAATGTATAAAGAAAACTATTAAAATTTATGCTCCGGCCGTTGCCCCCGCTCGGTGGATTATAAAAAGATCGTTCAATCAATTTAAAATGGCATTTATGAAGGGTCGTACGTTTTTCATGTAATGATGTTAAGTTTTAAACGGTTATCCTTCCTGCACGAACTTGGCCTTGACACTTATTGGTAAAGAGACAAATCCAATTATTCAATCAGACAGTATGTAGGTCAGTTACAGACAGTTTATAATGATCGAGGATGTTCGCTTCATTTGCGTGAAGGTCGTGATAGTGCAAACCTTGAACCTGCTTGTTGGTTCTTGAACTCGCAAAGTCTATGAGAAAATCTCTCTAATTTCATAAAGAAATGTGTGTACATAAATTGCAAAATGTACAAAAATTGACTTCTCAATTCAACATAAAATGTTCTATGATATGAAATAAGATAAAAATGTATCCATTCAAAATTAAAATTTCTCATTTTGTAAAAATTTGTTGACATATTTCTTGACTCACATTTCTTTACTAGAAACAGAATTATTAAACGATCTCACCTATCCAGGAGCCAGTTTCACGATCCACATACAAGGTATTATTGTTTTCTTCGGACAATTGCGGCAATAAAACAGCGCTATAACCAATCGGTATGCCGCCTCCCATTGCCACCAATAATACTGCACCTGTTACTAAACACTTAAATCAACAATTCAATTATTAATCACTTGATTGTATTTATCACAGCATTACAACGCTATTATTTCGTATTTTATTCAACACAACAGTAAATTAACGAAGAAGTGCACAACCACACAACATACTCGAATACTCGTATACTCGAATTAATTTCAAAGTCAATTATTTTACTAAATGCAACTGTAAATCAAAATAATTAAAAATGGAAAAGTGTCAGTCAGTAAGTTATTCATAAGTGTAAGTTTGGACATGTGTAAGTTTTACTGCAGTGAAATATTAACGTTTACATATGCTCTTCGATTCTTTTGCCGAGTTCTTTCGCAGAAGAACTGAAGTCGAGAAAGAACTTTGGAACAGTTCCCAAATAGATACGCCGTCATATACAAGAGTAAGCCCGAACTAATCGAAAAGTGAATAAGAAACCTGTGGTTGACAACTAGCCAGGATTTATTATCGCTTCGTTGCTCTCTTTCTATAAAATTTAAATCGCTATTATATCGCGTGGAATTAGTTACTCTCTTTCTATAAAATTTAAATCGCTATTATATCGCGTGGAATTTGTCTTTTCCGTAGATACTGACGTAAGCTGTTGTATGATGTAAGATGTTTATGCACCATGCGACATTTAAGATAAAATACATTTCAGCAGAATTCTTGCTACTTGAGACACGTATCTTGCGAAAAGTAGAAATAACATATCACAGACAAAAAATGTAAGCAAATGTATGAGCAAAGTCTTTGTTGAGAAAAGCAAAATTTTATTTGAACGAGACGATGCAATTTTATTATACAGAGACACTGAAAAAATAAGAGACATTGAAAATATTTTATAATATTATGATAGATGTAACTATGCTTATTTAAGATGTTTTGCTTAAAGAATATTAGTAATTCTGTTTTCAGCAGTTTTTAAAAATAATATTTATATTGCTGCAGGTGATGCATTACATTTTTCTTTCGAAGAGATAAAACAAATAACAAGAAAAAAGCACGAGTGATGAAAAATGGTATGTGCTGTGTTTAGTACCTTTCTATCTATTTTTAAACAGAAAAATGTTTTGGCATTAATCCAAAATATCTACGTTGATCTCGCACGTTCAGCATGCAGTGCGCTTCAGCCACGTTGCAAATTTCCTTTCCTTTTGTGCAAAAGTTACCGGTACATGTGAGTGATAGTAAACAAGAAAAAAAGAATTTATTTACGCACAATACTTTGTTGCAGCAGTAAAAAATTTTCAAATTTTACGAAGTCCGTTGCTATGTAGTTTATGATTTAATGGATTGATTTAATAATATATTTTAAAAAATTGTAAATATACAATTTCATATATGTCTATTTATTTTATTATATTTTATTATATCTATTTATTTTAATATATTGTAATTATATAATTTACCTGCGCAAGCACTCCTTTCAAATGCGATGAATGCACAATTGCTTCCTTTTCATTCAAAGTACTCTTTCTGTTCTTGGCATTGTTGTTATTGTTATTGTACTCGAAGTCTGATGGACTTTCGTTCATTGAATTGTAGCCCATCATGGCACGCCCTTCCTCGCTGTAGCTATTTTATAAAATAAAAGTACATTTTCTAGTCTGTTTCAATAAGCACAATATTTAATGTTCCAGATTATATGTTACCTCGACTCGAGAGCCATATTGATTTAACTGAATTACGATAGCTCAACAAAATCCTCAAATATTTGTAATAATCAGTATTTCTGTTCGCAAGATGGATGTCTCGATCACTACTACTATCACCAAGTTTCGATCACGTTTGGTATCGCAATCTTTATACTACAATTTCCGTTCCGCATTATGTAATCCAAGAAACTCTTGAAATTTTAATTCTGTTCTCCCTAAAAAGCATAAAAATACTTTCTTGAAAACATAATAAATTGAGTTTTCATCAGATCGTTATATATGCAAATTTTAAGATAAATAGTGATAATTTTCTAGCTAGAAAATGCAAGAAATTTGTTATGGATAATTTATGATTATGATACAAAGCAGCATTTTAATTTGAAACAGAAATGAAAGAAACATATATCAATTCCAACGTATATTAGTACCATTCCAACATTATTATTACTTTTTAAAACCATTACTATAATTAATTACGAATGAAACGAGAAATAACGCCAAATATATTCTTAATATCGTTGCTGTAGTTATTTAGAATTTTTATTATAATTTACACAATATGTAAATCATAATGAAAACAACATTTCAAATAGTAGAAATGAAATATTTATCCAATACTGTTATTTATTTGTTTATCTCCATTTTATAGTTGGTACATCGAACTCATTTCTTTGTAATATATAAAATCTTTTTCATACTTTTAGTTGCTCATATTTCTAATTTTTTTTTTTTTTTTTTTAGTTTTGTTAGAAGAGCATAAAAAAGATCTCGAGCTCTCGTTGTCGATTTTCTAGCTATAGGTTATACATAATATTTAATGTTATATAATAATGACCTGAAAGATAAACTTTTATCGTATTCATTTAACGCAACCTCCGATATCTTACATGCGTCAGAGATTCATAATAATTTTTAACGTCCAATGTATCATTAACTTATTTATCTGACAGTACATAATATATAATTACTTTATCTGCTCACAATACTGAGTTGAAACTATTTGACTATTTAACATTTGCGTCAGTTTACAATTTTACGTGTTCAACTTCTTTAAAAAAAATACAGAATAAATGTTTATTCAAATTTTAATTCTGTTTCAAATGAGATTAAAATAAATTATTCATAAAAATTATAAATTTCTCTTGAAGCTCAATTTATTCCTACACTTAAACATATATAAATGTAAACATAAATTTTAAATTACATGGTAATTTTAATTTTTCGCAAATATGTTGTTACGTATATGTCATGTATATGTTGTACTTTTAACAAAACAAGATTTTATTATTTATTCTTTTATATTATAGAAAGAAGCCAAGAATGTGAAAACTGATCATTTCTTCTTGAAACACCGCGTTTATTCTACGTACAAATATCTTCCTTGCAGTTCTGTATGAAAAGAAATTGAACTCCAGAACTAAACGCAAAATGAACGAGTATAGGAGAAAAAAGAAGAGAAAACTTACGATCTAGTTCAACTTTCTCTCTCTCTCTCTCTTTTTCTCTCTCTCTGGTTTCTTGGCCGGGAATGAAAGTCACGTGGAGTCGCGACTTCACGCACGGGTCGTCTCATTCATCTCCCTGACGAACATTGCACTCCCGTCTGCGGATCGTAATTCACGGCGTAAAGCACCTTCGCAGAAACTTCACCTCGTCCTGTCAGCTTCTCACTTCGGAAACACCCGGCTGGAAGCGAGGCGCAATTCTCACTCGGCAATATCGGCTTCGTTTATCGTATCGCGTGTAACGAAGCGAACTTTACGAAGAAATACGAACGGCGTGAACGAAGGATAAGCAACAATTGATTCCTCCCGTCACGATGACTAAGTCAAATCAAATGAAGCGAACTGCCGGTACTCACAGTACTGCGAAAGTCTTGCTATCGATTATAGTCATTCGCTAAGACAGAACTTGTGAGACGATGTGAACTGCCTTTCAGCTACACACTAATAGCCTTGGTTTATGTATTTCCGGAGGTAATATAGCCTTCTGAATAATCGATGATGAAGTTGGAAGTGACGTCACCTTCAGTGACTGTCATCAGATTTATACACTTGTATGTGTGCTTAATGCTTTACAGTTATAAACTTCGACAAACGAAGAGGAAAATCTCGATTTCTCTTTTAATTGCAGCGCCTAAGAGAGATAATTTACATACTGGTAAAGCAACACGATACAATACGGCGTTCTGCGAGCACTTTTTATTGATTGCTACTCTTGATGAGGAATACAACTTTTTGCTGGATCCACACATGCGCAAATTCTTCCAATTTAATACATCAAATCCAATGATGCTTGATCTTTCTACAGATCTCTAAGCTTTTTGTTATGATGCTTCATATTTTCTTTAATGAGCATTTTCATAACGCTTCAATCTGCATGGCCAATGTCACGCATACGTTATAATCGCTCTTTGACCAGATCGTTCGCACAAACGATCCTTCGAAGCGTAGTACTAACATCGACACGGCCTCGATTTGTTTTTATCACATTAGGAATAATAATTCAACTCCGTATTATGTCACTAATAATTTTTTCCAGTCCAGAAACTGATAATTCAGAAAATTGATAATTTTGCCTTAACATCACATAATATCAACGAACAAGAATATACACATAAACATAAAGTTTTTGTATTATAGATCGGCTTATCTGCGCTGACACACAAATATGTAACTATCGTGTTTAGCTCACCTTACGCCGGCTACTGAATCAGACATCTGTTGAGGCTGGCTCTTATAGGCCGCTCACTTTGAATAGCCCCTTTTTCGACGACGATTGTTGGTATCCACCATGGAGGCCTTGGCTTGCTGACCTTTGCGAGAAAATGTTCGGGGACTCTCTTTCTCAATGAAGATAATAAGCCGGTTCGAGCGGAAGCGCTTCAAATGGAGCACGATGTGTACGTAAAAATAGCAGGTACTCTGATATAACTTCATTATTTCCAAGACGCGTAAAAGAATTCAAACGATCGGACTGTTTTTAATATTCTAAGAAACGTTTAATTCAATACTTCGAAGAAAGAGTATTATTATATATTTTATTCTCGCGTTTTTATAATATAATTATATTATATAATTATATATTATAATTTAGAAGTTTCCAAATTTATTCTCTTTATATTTAAATATTAATATATTAAATATAAAATTTTTAAAGTTTTGTTGAAATAGGTTATAATTATAACACACACACACACACGCACGCACATATATATATGCATATGTATATGTATATGTATATGTATATATATAACAATTAAAATTATTTACTTGCCATGGTATAACGAAATGTATTAAGAATGTTCTGGCTGTAAAGTCCCAAAAGTAACAAAAGTTACTTCAATTTGAAATTGATGGAATTCTATACTTTCTTGATTTAAGATATGCACCACATGTATTTTTATCATGTAAAGCTTAAATAATACTAGTTAATATGACACCTGGCACTGCAAATAAATATACATATTTTGCGAATTTTGTGATTGTCAACAAAAGACTTTTAGGCGTGAACACTTGATACCAACTGCAAGAAACGAAAAAATCTTTCGTAAGTTAATAATATTTAATGCATACCAGACACCGAATCTTAAAATACATAAGATATGTAAAAAAAATATGATTAACATGATATTCAAGAGAGTATATAGCACATTTTCAAAATTTTGCATCATTTTTCATTAATAACTCGAGAATATATTAGTGATATCAGTCTTTTTTAGAAATATTGCTTAATATTCAATTGACTCATAAACAACGTTTCAGAATATTGTCAATGCCCAAATAGAACAGAAAGTCAAAAATAATGTTAATATAACGTAATCTTATTTTGATTTTCTGTTCTACTTGATGCTTTTTTATAATTTCGTTTATATAAGTGAGAATGCGGCTATTCCATAAGAACTCATGCAAAATTAAAAGTTGAGAACAAAATTACAAGTTGAAAAAAGTTGAAAAATTAAAAATTTAACTCGTGAACTGATTAGAGAATCTGTTTTGGATTTTGCATACAAGTTTAGATAATAAATAGAAATCTATTAAATCTTTAAATATTATCAATATCAGTTCTGGTAGCGGAAGTTCTGGAATTAGAACATTCTTAAACAAAAATTAGTTGCTTATAACATATAACATTATCACGCTGATAAGTGTGTGATTATTATTATATGCTACATACAACGCTGATCTTATAAAATCACAGATTAGGTCAAAAGCAAGTGTAGAAAATATGTTGATGCAGTGTATACTGTTTGTTTACTGTTGTAATAAACTTTGTTGGGTGAATAATAGTATATAATTTTATTTACTAAAAATACTTTTGCTAAATCTTTCTTATCTTTATTTAAAAGATATCTTTATTTAAAAGATATTCTCTAAAAGATAATATCATTATTTAAAAGATATTCTTTAATATTTGTAAAATCTTTAATTTAATCTTTAATTCAAGGAAACAAAATTTTTTTCCACAATCATTAGGATCAACTTTCGCACTCTGTGTATTTTATAATATTATATCGTCATATTTCATTATTACTGATAAGCAAGTTTATTATATAGAACGTTTTTCCGTTTAATATTTGGTACAAAAGTACAATTATTTATCTTCAAAGTGATATCTATAAGCTCTTGTAATTGATACACATGACGGATACACTTAACTTGACGGACTACTTTGTGGATTAAAATGTACATTAAAAATTATACATTAAAAACATGTACATTAAAAAACAATCTCAATGATAAACAGTGTTATAATTCATTGAGAAAATTTATGAAAGTGTTTACGCGCATGTCTCACAGCCAATGCTTGATGTTGCTTTAATGAGCTTTCCAAAATCGATTATTTAAATTAATTTATGTTAAATTAACTTGTTTCTTTATGAATTATATATAATTATTATTATGTCCTGTTAAATCTCTGTACAAGAATAGGAAGATTAATTAACGTCAAATTAATCTCATACAATGTTATGAAAGGTATTTAAGGTCCACTAAATTGGAGTCACGCGATGTTGGCTAGATACGGATACTGTGTACTTCCCACATCTATGACGGATATACAAGAGGGTGGTTCTGTACATACCCGTTATGGACCGCCGGCTATTTGGAAATTAATCGGGTCACCTGTGTTGCTCACAGTGACAATCAACGCTAATTACAAGCAACAGCAATGAAATTATTTGAGAAATTGTTCGAGTTAGCTGCAACATCTCTGATAAGACTATGTTAAACGAGAGTGGTTACAGTAATTATCGATTGTGTATTATTGTATATCCACGATATTTCAAAAAACTTTAAAAATATATATCTGAACCTCAATTTTACAGAAAATTGCAAATAATTTTGCGGAATAGTAAGACAAAGAAAAGTAAAATCTATCATTATTTTTAGCACGGTTTATATTGATCGATATAGAACTTATATCTAACGTAAAGGGTAAGATAAATTGCTTTGCGGGAACGCTCCAACAGCGGAGAATGCGGACCAGTTAATTAAGCTTTCTTGTTCGATCCATGTTCTAGTCGGCACTGTGATCTAAAGGGTTCACAAAATCAAATTTATCTAACCGAGTCCGTCGATGTAATAATTATGATTAACTGTAATATGTTGTAATATATGAAATTAAGATGGAAAAAATTAAATTGGTTTTAACTTTATTGTATTATTTACATGTGGAACTGTAATTATGTTGTATAATAAAATCATGTCTGCATAATAAATGAATCGCTAATTGCACAGACCCTATCATTTTGTTTTGCATTTACAGAGAGACATTCCAAATTCAAGTTAATCGACCGCGTGCACAGTATGGATAATGTTATTGCCTAATAACCGTGATGCTAATTATTCCTCTAATTATTCCTGTTTACCTGTATTGTAACGCTATTGTAATGCTATTGAAATTAGTTCTTTAGTCAATGGTTCTTTGTTACTGAATCATTCATTATTTATTATTAAAGCGAGAAATTATACATATATATTAGTCATGTATTTAAAATATTTAAAACGCATTTCGTGTCGGTTTTCTCATTTGCACAATATTACAATGCAAAACAGTTTCTTATCTGTAATTCGATTTACATTTACAGTTCCGATAGATTCTCGACAAGTGAATTCATAAGCAAGTCTCGAGTGGCTATCTATCTTCAATTGCAACTACAGCTGACAGAAGTGTCGGCACGACACTCGTTCGAACGAAGTGTCGTCTTTATCGTGCCATCAAGAATAAGCCAGGGTGGTGTCGTTTGCCTGTTAATGTCTAGTAACCTTGACCCGATATTCAGACAACTCGTCGACAAGGCTAACGACTCAACCTGGCAGATTAGATTGAGACTACCTCGATATGTACATACGTATGTGGCCGCGCTAACCGTTTGTATACATGTACAGTCGTTGATTTGCGGAGTGCCCACCAAGAGCTCTTCCTAGATTTATGGACCACAAAGTGGTCCAGGGTCACGTCTACACGCCACTCACTGGTGTAGACGAAAATGAAGCCACAATAACAATTACGACAATTTCATTGCGGCTCCCTCAAGTGCAAATGTTATGATTAAACGCGTTTGATTCTTATCTTTGAGTTACTTCAATTATCGGGGCGACTAACCGTGTGAACTGCTAATGCTTCGCTTCTACTTGAGATATAGAGTGCAAGTGTCTTTCAGTCTTTTTTATTTATTAATTTATACATCCAAAATACAAATTAATTTGCTACTAAATTATTTATTATAATATCAACACTAATCTTTTTCTGTCGTTTTTGTAAATATAGCAATATCTAATATCGCATATCTGCATTGCATGTTATATCTATATATATATATCACGCAGTTTCGAGATGTAACGTGCAATGCAGATATGCGAATGTTGCTATATATATATATATAAATATATTATATATATATAAAATATATTTACTTACAGTTTTTCAGGACAGGCTCATCGTCATTCGTAACTGTTGGAGCTTAAGAGCTTAGATTAGATAGCAGGAAGCAACGTGTATACAATTCGGCGGATCCTACTCCTACATATATCTCTTACGACCGAACTGGTACAAGGTCGACAGCGGTTTCTCGTCAGAATCATCTTGCCAAGAGAAGTCTCTGCAGTACATTTTTTTTGTTAATCCCCTCTTTTATTTTAACTCGCTCGCTTTAACATATGCTAGGTCAAGTATGAAACTTTAATTTACGTTTACATTATTTCATGTAATCAATTTTGAATAATAAAATCGAAAAATTAAAAAATTGACACTATAGTAAAATTACAATAGAATTAAAATTGAAATTTAGAACAGGATATTGTATTATTTGCTTGTATATTATTTATGTATATTTCGATACTTAAATCGACAAAATATATTTTTACTTTAAAATTAAATAACCATGATATATTTATTGTAAGAATAAGAAGGAATAAATCCTTTTGCTGATTAAAAAGAAATCAATTCTCTTTGTTGCTTTGTATTAAAACTAGAATTTATCTCTTTATGTTAATATCATCGACTTATGAGACAAGTTAAATTGGTTGGCAACTAACATTTATTACTAAGCATGATACGCGTTTTCCTGCACCTCAATTTGCATTACGTGAACGCAACATCCGTGAAGGTTTTACTACAATACGATATAAATCGTAAATAAATATATTTACAGATTATTAGATTTTCTTTTTTTGCAGTTATATTTATCATAAATGTGTCATGGGCCAAATTTAAAATTTAGAATGTCAGCGTGTAAGAGTGTCAACAATAGAAAACACAAACTTGTCGAAGGACGAAATCCGCAAATGAAAGGAAGATATATGTATGTGCAATAACAATCTATATATAATTGCAGACGAAACTTCTGTAAGAGATAATAATTAATCCTTGCTATTCTAAACTTCTACAATTTCTCTCTTTCTATCTTCTCTGCGCCCTGTATTTATCAGTAACGTATTCGCAAGCGCGACATTATACTCACATTTGTCACACATTTGCATAAACTATGAATAAATGCATGCGCATTAGTGCTTTAACGCAAGAATCTATATCTCTAGCTGCATTCACACATTTATGCAAGATCTAACTAGAAAAATAACAGACGATATTCCTATGAAAAATGCGGATCAAAATATTAACTCGTTAATATATCTTTTTGGTATTTTACATGTGAATATTAAAAATAAAATAATATTTTTTCGGTTAGATAATTAAATAATATTAAATCATATGGATATACAAATATATCCATACACTTAATTAATCATAATCAATTATAATCTTTATCATTATACATATATAAAAATAGCAATAATTTTACATTATATACTATAAAATAATAATTGATGATAATTAAATGTTTAAAAATTGCATTTGAACATTTGGGAAAGATATTACAATTGCATTTGCAGCAATTTGTTGAATAAGCAAATTTACAATTTTGCGCAATTAATTTATCTTTCACAGCTTTGAAAGTTGAAGTATCGAAAATTGAAATATCGAATTTGGGAGTTCAAATGTTGAAGCTTTCAAAGGAAATCACCAGCCCTACTGTCAAACAGCTTGTTTTTATCCTTAATTAGGCAATTCAATTTGATATACATATATAAATTATTTACTTATAATTACCCAAACAAAAAGGAGAATATATTCGGTATATTTTACAAGTCTATTCTATTGATTATAAATCGCTATTTTATTAAAAAACGTTTTTTTATTTTAATATACATTTCAAGATAAATTTAATATACATTTTTTTATATATTTTCTCGCTTCTAACGTTATCAGTCTAAAATAGCTGAGTAAACAGGAGTTTTATAATCGATACATGCATATCATCGATACATTATCATCATCTCTGCAACGTAACATAATCTTATCTGTACGATCGATCATGTATTCTCAATGTGAGATATAGAAGATTATCTCGACAGCGTGCGTATGCCATGACTGATAGCGTCACAATGCTGTAACTCTTTTCTTGATCATACGAACATTACGTAAGCAAGAGTGATAACATGCAAATCCACGTTACTATATCATACCACGTTCCGCGTCGCATTCCAACTGCCGTTTCCGTTTGGTTCCACGTGCTGCCGCGTCGTTTTATTTCCAGGACGTGCATGGCGTGGAGCCAACGGCGGGTTAGTCTGCAATCATATCATCCGCGGAATATCAAATCATCCGGGAGTTTTCCCGGATTTTCGATCGCAAACTCGCAACGCGTGAATCATGGCAAAGCAAGTTAAACACGATTCTAGAGGATTTCAATCCCCCAATTGTTCGCTGACCCTCGTGGACAGACAGATAAATTTTCGTCCGACGTTACATTCCATATATCGCACTCCATAAACTTCGTCCCCGAAACGCCATAGAAGAAACCGTCATAAACAGCACGTCGCTATAAATTCATAAACGTCACCCAAACGTCAGTCATTTGTTCGCGTGAATCGCCCATAAAGTGTTAGTCTGCACAGATAAGATGCATCAGGGCGACCTTGGAACCGTGCTGGTCCATAAAACGTATAATGATCGATTCTAAAAGCGAGTAAGCGACAACCGTGAGCCATCATCTATCACTACGGTTGACAATGCGTAAGAAATATCTGAAGTCGAGTGCGACTAGATTGAGGGGATCGCTGATAAATGAAGCTGGCATTCGGGGACGAATTCTCCCGTGGAAGAAGGAAGAAGGGTCCGGATACATTTGGCGACATCGTCGATCTCTGGAAGGTCTGCAACGTCTGTGGTCGTCGGGAGGTGACAGCTGCAATCGTTCTTAAGCACTTAGTGAACAATAGCACTGATCGAGGAGGAACGACGGGGGAAATGAGCGCGTGGCGAAGCGAGTTGAAAACACGATACATGGGGAACACACGAAGACAGGTGGACGAGGGAAGTAATTGAGAGCAGATACGTGCCGTAACCTGTTCTAAATTCTGAGGTGGGAAATGTGATCCGAGATGAAACATCTCCCAGAGTTCTTACGTGCTTGGAAATAAGAGCAGGAGTGCGGCTCGCTTCCTCTGCCCGCGTCATAGATACCAAAATGGTCTTGGAACGAAAAAAAAAGAAGCGAAAGTGCAGGAGGACACTGATGGAGTGAGTAAACACCTTCTTCCTGGATGTACTTAGCGAAGCACTTCGGAGAAAGCGGAGCAATGGACGGGAAGACGCGTTCGCATTGAGAGAGTTCTCGAAGAAAAATCATAAATGTTACATTCTTTTTGACCGTAAATTACATAATAGTAAGAAATATATCTAAAATCGCCAAACGGTCCGAGCTGGATCTTAAAAGCCAATCAATGAGCTGCTAATATTAACACCAATATGTGAAATCGATGTTGAGTTTAAGTTGGTGATTTACTGCGTTTTAAGTTCGACATATCAAGTCGGCACGCAGCTCATGAAAAGTCATGTTCGCGCATGATTTTATTAGGTACTTAATATTCTACGATTGACGATTATTTCTAAAATTGCGAAACCGATTAGACCTTAATCAAAAGCGGGAGGAGAATTATCATGCTAGAGGATAATGACACTCGTATGGCGTCGGATACTCCTCGTAAAAAGGCATACGCTCCACATAAATCCCATAAATTGATGAGCTAGCTAACGGATAAATTGAGTTATATGATAGCGTCCAGCCAAGTTGAGGGAGATCGCGCCTTGTTGGTTCAAAGCTCTATAATCCACAAATAGAATCTCTAAATACAGTCTTCAAAGGAGGAGTAGAAACCGTTGGAAATTCGATTGCCACTCGAGTTGCAGATTACGTTTGCATATTCGCTCGTATAACGTATCGCGCACGCAAATGGAACGGTATGCATGATAAGACACGTAACTACGTCAACGGGGTATAATATATTTCTCGGTTTATCGACCTCGCGAACTTAAGGAAACGAGAAATTCGCGCTGTCTCTCGTGATTAAAGTTACTGAATATGTAGAGGCGAACTTGAGATTCACGGGACTTTTGCAAATCCTCATCAGTTCTTTATGCATTTCTCTATTGATTATTTTGAGAGTTGAGCCAACAAGAGCACTACTAACTGTGCGGATAAAAGTGTGCCTTAGCGGAGCTTCAACAGCTTATGTAAATGCGATTAATCTAGTGAAAGTTATTGAAACTTTCAAGTGTAATTGAGATTTATGCGGTCTCTTAAATATGCGAAAGCAAAAGATATAAAAAAGAGAGCGAGAAAGAGAGAGAGAGACTAAGAGTAATTTTAAAAAAGTATATTAAAGCTCCGCGTTGACGACTCAATTCACAACGGTGGAAACAAGTATCTCCATTTATTGAAACAAAAAAACTACGAATATGTGTATGTGTGTGTGCATGTGTACTAACAAAAGCTAAATTAAATTTTTTGGAGCGTTATTTTCCATTTTAGTGCAATGTTTTTATATTTAAAATAATTGTCGCAATGTTAAAATACCTAAAGCTCCTCTATTTAGTTATAATTTAATATGCGAAAACAAATATTTATTTCACTTTGTTAGCTGTCAAAGAGCTTGTTTTTGTCCTTGAGCTTGTTTTTGTCAAGCACAATTCAATTTAACATACACGGGTTTATTTATTAATTAACCAAACAAAAGAGGAGTTTTCGGTATATTTTACAAGTTTATTCTTTTTTTCTTTATTCTTTTTTTCATTTATTCTTTTTAATAAAATATAAAATTCGATTGTTATTCTATCGAATACAAACGCTATTTTATCGACAAATATTTTTCATTTTAATGCACGTTGTAGAAATCTTCATGATATATTTTCTCGCTTCTGACATCTTCAATCCGAAATAACTGCAGCAAGCGAACAGGAGAAAGAAAATAACAGAGACAAATGATGAAGCCGATAAAATGCCTCAGATGCAAAATGATTAGACTGCACCCTTGTCGATGCTTTTATTCAATTTGTTATATTGTTATTTGTTTGACTTTATTTTCTATCAAGGAAGAAGGATTTCAAAAATGTCAAGGCAAATGTACCGCAAAAGTCAGCAAAGTCGTAATTCTGAATATCCGTACACTCCAAACGACAATAACGACTATAAGGATTGCAATTTTTGTTATTATCGTTTCATATTCGACGTTGTAAAACGTCAGAACTTAAGTTCGCTGATACGAGAAAAGAAGATTTTCCACGTACGTACCGAACAATGAACGCAACGAAGTGATCCCGGCGATAATCCCAAAGTTCCCAAGTCTGGCTTTCTTTATCCGGAATTAAACCGCCGCCGGAAATAGTAACGAGGAAACACGTCCCGGTGATGGACAATGTAACTCGTCGGGTAGAACTGCAAGAAAATTATTTGCCAAATTCTCTAAAATGCAGCTGAGTAAAATTAAATTTTTACATCCGGTTCTCGTCAAGCAAAACGCTATTCTCAATGTACCTGCCACAACCATGCGATTATGAAATTTAATAACGATTACGGTGTTACGATAAGATCTCTAATTAAAGGACAAATTAAAGGACGAATTAAGTCTCAATCGTTATTACCACCGGAGATGGAGCAGTTAAGTTTCTCTCGAAAATTCATCCAATGAATTTCCGTAACTAAGGATAATTACACACTTGGCGCATCACTGGCGATGAAGCCTCTATATGTCGGATTCCGTGCCTCTATTTTCGCCTATTTCGATTAGATTGTCACCATAAATTGACCGTATCCCTCCTTGTTACGCAACCCCGAAGATCCACTTTTTCTTTTTTATCGACTATCTTCCCACCTACGACCATCGAAACCGCTTATAACGCTACCCTTTGTCAAAGGGAGGATCTATTATTGCACAAATACGTATGTGGCAGGATATAATTAATTTCAGTTCAATTAAAAACCAAAATTATATATCACGAAATATCTCAAAGCTCCTGTATTCTAAAGGGCAGCTTTGAATAATTTCTAAAATAAATGAACGAACGCTCTCCATCTTTTTTACAGAATTAAAATTACATTTCGAAAATGTTAGCCATGCGAAATGTCAGAGTTTATAAAAGCAATAATATTAAATTTTTCAAATAATTTTGCAAAATTGCGTTTATAACAATTTTATCGTCATCCTTCCTTTTTAAAATTGATATTAAATTCTGCGTCTCGCGTTACATTTTGTAATCAAATGGATTCTATAGAAAAGTAGAGCTTTGAATAGGCTTTGCCGACGTGAGCAAAGCTGTGAACCGCGGCTAACGTGTTAACCCGATCTCACGGCGCATTAGTAACATGAGCGATCGAATGTTTTACGAATGCCGTTAAAAGCTACATGAGAACGTATCTGTTATCAACTGATGTGTGTCGATTGGCAAATAGTATAATATTAATTTTTACTGAAAATAAGCTATTGTAAGGAAAGTGAGTAGATAGGACGATTATTAACGCGAACGTTGGAACATTTAATCCATTTAATCCATTTAAATTAATTAACACAATTTTCCCGTGTATTTTAAACCATGACATTTAACAGCAACGTACTCCTATACAATTAAAAACGTTATTATATTATTATTGTATACGTTGTATAAATAAAAAATATATAAATTTATTACTAGATGACTAATTATTTCCGACGTAAACTAATTTTTTACCCGAAATAAGATTATTTTCAATGTCACAGCTGTGAGATAGAGATTTCACTAATACTTACGAAAGTCAAGTGAACTTTAGAATTCGATTTCTTCGTCGCTTCCGCTCTAATTATTCAGGTTACTGGCCAGCTGGAAGAGATTCGGTTCTTTTTAAAGCTTTTTAACAGTTTGCTATTTTTTTTTTTAATAAAAGATTTTTATTTTAAGTAAACGATCAAATAAAACTAGTTTGCAACTTGCATGAAAAATGTTTTTTAACACAATAGAATTGCGCAGTCTATTAGTTACAATAAAGGTGTACAAGAGTTGACTTTTAAAATGCTTCTTGGCACAATTCACGTCGTATCCGTCAGTAAGAAATAGAAGCGATCAGTGTTATAGCGTCATCTTTTTTCCCAAAGGAAAACTGTCATAATTTTGAGGAACGTATTACGATGCGTGCCTATATGGCGCTATATTCCGCCATCTTGGCCATAACTTTTAACAAGATATAAAAAACGCCAACAAGCTTTGGAAGATGGATCTCGTTCTCGCACATCTCAGAAATTGTAGCATAATTCTGTTCGTCTGCTGTCCCGACCGTTCCCTTTACCTTCATATTGCAAAGAAAAAGAATTGTGAACGAACGCGATTTACGAGTCAAAACTTTACGGGTCGTATAACTCCTAACGCATCGGAAGCAATGCGAACAGGGTTCTACCTCTGCTGTTTCAAAAGAGATTCTCATGCCTTTCTCGATAAACATACTGGAATAGCAGTCGATCTATAAATGATACGCTCGCAGAAAATACCATACAATCATAAAATATAATATTAACAATTTAACTAGAAAAAATATACCATAGTCCAAGCTGAAGATCTAATAATAATAATATGTGAATAATCTTCTCTTCGCCAGTGATATCAAAACTCAGGAAATAAGGCAATAATTGACGTGCAAACTGGCAGTTGATACATTTATTAAAGATCACAACGTTTCGACCATAAGATTTGGTCCTTTTCAAGTGTATCTGTCAATATAATAAAAGAAGGAAACAATACAATAAAGATGTGTTACTAGTATATAAAGATTATCAAGATTATTACTTACAATTCTAGCGTGTGACACGGGAATTACATTATAATATAAAATTAGAGAGTAAGATGTTAAAAATGTCTAGCAATTCAATACGCGTCAACTGTTCATGGCCGTTAAAAACAGACTAAATAATTAGGTATGAAAATTGTTAAAGGAGTCATAACATAAAAATAAACAAAAGCGGTACGGGGGGGGGGGCGAGGCGTGCTATCAGCTGTAACGCAACAATGCTGAATAATAAGTGACTCAGCATTGTTGCGTTACAGCTGATAGCACGCCTCGCCCCCCCCCCCGTACCGCTTTTGTTTATTTTTATGTTATGACTCCTTTAACAATTTTCATACCTAATTATTTAGTCTGTTTTTAACGGCCATGAACAGTTGACGCGTATTGAATTGCTAGACATTTTTAACATCTTACTCTCTAATTTTATATTATAATGTAATTCCCGTGTCACACGCTAGAATTGTAAGTAATAATCTTGATAATCTATATATATTAGTAACACATCTTTATTGTATTGTTTCCTTCTTTTATTATATTGACAGATACACTTGAAAAGGACCAAATCTTATGGTCGAAACGTTGTGATCTTTAATAAATGTATCAACTGCCAGTTTGCACGTCAATTATTGCCTTATTTCCTGAGTTTTGATATCACTGGCGAAGAGAAGATTATTCACATATTATTATTATTAGATCTTCAGCTTGGACTATGGTATATTTTTTCTAGTTAAATTGTTAATATTATATTTTATGATTGTATGGTATTTTCTGCGAGCGTATCATTTATAGATCGACTGCTATTCCAGTATGTTTATCGAGAAAGGCATGAGAATCTCTTTTGAAACAGCAGAGGTAGAACCCTGTTCGCATTGCTTCCGATGCGTTAGGAGTTATACGACCCGTAAAGTTTTGACTCGTAAATCGCGTTCGTTCACAATTCTTTTTCTTTGCAATATGAAGGTAAAGG
The DNA here is from genome assembly GCA_901521435.1 of Crematogaster levior. Lineage (NCBI taxonomy): Eukaryota > Metazoa > Arthropoda > Insecta > Hymenoptera > Formicidae > Crematogaster > Crematogaster levior. The sequence continues at coordinate 7,245 of CABEGB010000874.1, read as the reverse complement.
GAACGGTCGGGACAGCAGACGAACAGAATTATGCTACAATTTCTGAGATGTGCGAGAACGAGATCCATCTTCCAAAGCTTGTTGGCGTTTTTTATATCTTGTTAAAAGTTATGGCCAAGATGGCGGAATATAGCGCCATATAGGCACGCATCGTAATACGTTCCTCAAAATTATGACAGTTTTCCTTTGGGAAAAAAGATGACGCTATAACACTGATCGCTTCTATTTCTTACTGACGGATACGACGTGAATTGTGCCAAGAAGCATTTTAAAAGTCAACTCTTGTACACCTTTATTGTAACTAATAGACTGCGCAATTCTATTGTGTTAAAAAACATTTTTCATGCAAGTTGCAAACTAGTTTTATTTGATCGTTTACTTAAAATAAAAATCTTTTATTAAAAAAAAAAATAGCAAACTGTTAAAAAGCTTTAAAAAGAACCGAATCTCTTCCAGCTGGCCAGTAACCTGAATAATTAGAGCGGAAGCGACGAAGAAATCGAATTCTAAAGTTCACTTGACTTTCGTAAGTATTAGTGAAATCTCTATCTCACAGCTGTGACATTGAAAATAATCTTATTTCGGGTAAAAAATTAGTTTACGTCGGAAATAATTAGTCATCTAGTAATAAATTTATATATTTTTTATTTATACAACGTATACAATAATAATATAATAACGTTTTTAATTGTATAGGAGTACGTTGCTGTTAAATGTCATGGTTTAAAATACACGGGAAAATTGTGTTAATTAATTTAAATGGATTAAATGGATTAAATGTTCCAACGTTCGCGTTAATAATCGTCCTATCTACTCACTTTCCTTACAATAGCTTATTTTCAGTAAAAATTAATATTATACTATTTGCCAATCGACACACATCAGTTGATAACAGATACGTTCTCATGTAGCTTTTAACGGCATTCGTAAAACATTCGATCGCTCATGTTACTAATGCGCCGTGAGATCGGGTTAACACGTTAGCCGCGGTTCACAGCTTTGCTCACGTCGGCAAAGCCTATTCAAAGCTCTACTTTTCTATAGAATCCATTTGATTACAAAATGTAACGCGAGACGCAGAATTTAATATCAATTTTAAAAAGGAAGGATGACGATAAAATTGTTATAAACGCAATTTTGCAAAATTATTTGAAAAATTTAATATTATTGCTTTTATAAACTCTGACATTTCGCATGGCTAACATTTTCGAAATGTAATTTTAATTCTGTAAAAAAGATGGAGAGCGTTCGTTCATTTATTTTAGAAATTATTCAAAGCTGCCCTTTAGAATACAGGAGCTTTGAGATATTTCGTGATATATAATTTTGGTTTTTAATTGAACTGAAATTAATTATATCCTGCCACATACGTATTTGTGCAATAATAGATCCTCCCTTTGACAAAGGGTAGCGTTATAAGCGGTTTCGATGGTCGTAGGTGGGAAGATAGTCGATAAAAAAGAAAAAGTGGATCTTCGGGGTTGCGTAACAAGGAGGGATACGGTCAATTTATGGTGACAATCTAATCGAAATAGGCGAAAATAGAGGCACGGAATCCGACATATAGAGGCTTCATCGCCAGTGATGCGCCAAGTGTGTAATTATCCTTAGTTACGGAAATTCATTGGATGAATTTTCGAGAGAAACTTAACTGCTCCATCTCCGGTGGTAATAACGATTGAGACTTAATTCGTCCTTTAATTTGTCCTTTAATTAGAGATCTTATCGTAACACCGTAATCGTTATTAAATTTCATAATCGCATGGTTGTGGCAGGTACATTGAGAATAGCGTTTTGCTTGACGAGAACCGGATGTAAAAATTTAATTTTACTCAGCTGCATTTTAGAGAATTTGGCAAATAATTTTCTTGCAGTTCTACCCGACGAGTTACATTGTCCATCACCGGGACGTGTTTCCTCGTTACTATTTCCGGCGGCGGTTTAATTCCGGATAAAGAAAGCCAGACTTGGGAACTTTGGGATTATCGCCGGGATCACTTCGTTGCGTTCATTGTTCGGTACGTACGTGGAAAATCTTCTTTTCTCGTATCAGCGAACTTAAGTTCTGACGTTTTACAACGTCGAATATGAAACGATAATAACAAAAATTGCAATCCTTATAGTCGTTATTGTCGTTTGGAGTGTACGGATATTCAGAATTACGACTTTGCTGACTTTTGCGGTACATTTGCCTTGACATTTTTGAAATCCTTCTTCCTTGATAGAAAATAAAGTCAAACAAATAACAATATAACAAATTGAATAAAAGCATCGACAAGGGTGCAGTCTAATCATTTTGCATCTGAGGCATTTTATCGGCTTCATCATTTGTCTCTGTTATTTTCTTTCTCCTGTTCGCTTGCTGCAGTTATTTCGGATTGAAGATGTCAGAAGCGAGAAAATATATCATGAAGATTTCTACAACGTGCATTAAAATGAAAAATATTTGTCGATAAAATAGCGTTTGTATTCGATAGAATAACAATCGAATTTTATATTTTATTAAAAAGAATAAATGAAAAAAAGAATAAAGAAAAAAAGAATAAACTTGTAAAATATACCGAAAACTCCTCTTTTGTTTGGTTAATTAATAAATAAACCCGTGTATGTTAAATTGAATTGTGCTTGACAAAAACAAGCTCAAGGACAAAAACAAGCTCTTTGACAGCTAACAAAGTGAAATAAATATTTGTTTTCGCATATTAAATTATAACTAAATAGAGGAGCTTTAGGTATTTTAACATTGCGACAATTATTTTAAATATAAAAACATTGCACTAAAATGGAAAATAACGCTCCAAAAAATTTAATTTAGCTTTTGTTAGTACACATGCACACACACATACACATATTCGTAGTTTTTTTGTTTCAATAAATGGAGATACTTGTTTCCACCGTTGTGAATTGAGTCGTCAACGCGGAGCTTTAATATACTTTTTTAAAATTACTCTTAGTCTCTCTCTCTCTTTCTCGCTCTCTTTTTTATATCTTTTGCTTTCGCATATTTAAGAGACCGCATAAATCTCAATTACACTTGAAAGTTTCAATAACTTTCACTAGATTAATCGCATTTACATAAGCTGTTGAAGCTCCGCTAAGGCACACTTTTATCCGCACAGTTAGTAGTGCTCTTGTTGGCTCAACTCTCAAAATAATCAATAGAGAAATGCATAAAGAACTGATGAGGATTTGCAAAAGTCCCGTGAATCTCAAGTTCGCCTCTACATATTCAGTAACTTTAATCACGAGAGACAGCGCGAATTTCTCGTTTCCTTAAGTTCGCGAGGTCGATAAACCGAGAAATATATTATACCCCGTTGACGTAGTTACGTGTCTTATCATGCATACCGTTCCATTTGCGTGCGCGATACGTTATACGAGCGAATATGCAAACGTAATCTGCAACTCGAGTGGCAATCGAATTTCCAACGGTTTCTACTCCTCCTTTGAAGACTGTATTTAGAGATTCTATTTGTGGATTATAGAGCTTTGAACCAACAAGGCGCGATCTCCCTCAACTTGGCTGGACGCTATCATATAACTCAATTTATCCGTTAGCTAGCTCATCAATTTATGGGATTTATGTGGAGCGTATGCCTTTTTACGAGGAGTATCCGACGCCATACGAGTGTCATTATCCTCTAGCATGATAATTCTCCTCCCGCTTTTGATTAAGGTCTAATCGGTTTCGCAATTTTAGAAATAATCGTCAATCGTAGAATATTAAGTACCTAATAAAATCATGCGCGAACATGACTTTTCATGAGCTGCGTGCCGACTTGATATGTCGAACTTAAAACGCAGTAAATCACCAACTTAAACTCAACATCGATTTCACATATTGGTGTTAATATTAGCAGCTCATTGATTGGCTTTTAAGATCCAGCTCGGACCGTTTGGCGATTTTAGATATATTTCTTACTATTATGTAATTTACGGTCAAAAAGAATGTAACATTTATGATTTTTCTTCGAGAACTCTCTCAATGCGAACGCGTCTTCCCGTCCATTGCTCCGCTTTCTCCGAAGTGCTTCGCTAAGTACATCCAGGAAGAAGGTGTTTACTCACTCCATCAGTGTCCTCCTGCACTTTCGCTTCTTTTTTTTTCGTTCCAAGACCATTTTGGTATCTATGACGCGGGCAGAGGAAGCGAGCCGCACTCCTGCTCTTATTTCCAAGCACGTAAGAACTCTGGGAGATGTTTCATCTCGGATCACATTTCCCACCTCAGAATTTAGAACAGGTTACGGCACGTATCTGCTCTCAATTACTTCCCTCGTCCACCTGTCTTCGTGTGTTCCCCATGTATCGTGTTTTCAACTCGCTTCGCCACGCGCTCATTTCCCCCGTCGTTCCTCCTCGATCAGTGCTATTGTTCACTAAGTGCTTAAGAACGATTGCAGCTGTCACCTCCCGACGACCACAGACGTTGCAGACCTTCCAGAGATCGACGATGTCGCCAAATGTATCCGGACCCTTCTTCCTTCTTCCACGGGAGAATTCGTCCCCGAATGCCAGCTTCATTTATCAGCGATCCCCTCAATCTAGTCGCACTCGACTTCAGATATTTCTTACGCATTGTCAACCGTAGTGATAGATGATGGCTCACGGTTGTCGCTTACTCGCTTTTAGAATCGATCATTATACGTTTTATGGACCAGCACGGTTCCAAGGTCGCCCTGATGCATCTTATCTGTGCAGACTAACACTTTATGGGCGATTCACGCGAACAAATGACTGACGTTTGGGTGACGTTTATGAATTTATAGCGACGTGCTGTTTATGACGGTTTCTTCTATGGCGTTTCGGGGACGAAGTTTATGGAGTGCGATATATGGAATGTAACGTCGGACGAAAATTTATCTGTCTGTCCACGAGGGTCAGCGAACAATTGGGGGATTGAAATCCTCTAGAATCGTGTTTAACTTGCTTTGCCATGATTCACGCGTTGCGAGTTTGCGATCGAAAATCCGGGAAAACTCCCGGATGATTTGATATTCCGCGGATGATATGATTGCAGACTAACCCGCCGTTGGCTCCACGCCATGCACGTCCTGGAAATAAAACGACGCGGCAGCACGTGGAACCAAACGGAAACGGCAGTTGGAATGCGACGCGGAACGTGGTATGATATAGTAACGTGGATTTGCATGTTATCACTCTTGCTTACGTAATGTTCGTATGATCAAGAAAAGAGTTACAGCATTGTGACGCTATCAGTCATGGCATACGCACGCTGTCGAGATAATCTTCTATATCTCACATTGAGAATACATGATCGATCGTACAGATAAGATTATGTTACGTTGCAGAGATGATGATAATGTATCGATGATATGCATGTATCGATTATAAAACTCCTGTTTACTCAGCTATTTTAGACTGATAACGTTAGAAGCGAGAAAATATATAAAAAAATGTATATTAAATTTATCTTGAAATGTATATTAAAATAAAAAAACGTTTTTTAATAAAATAGCGATTTATAATCAATAGAATAGACTTGTAAAATATACCGAATATATTCTCCTTTTTGTTTGGGTAATTATAAGTAAATAATTTATATATGTATATCAAATTGAATTGCCTAATTAAGGATAAAAACAAGCTGTTTGACAGTAGGGCTGGTGATTTCCTTTGAAAGCTTCAACATTTGAACTCCCAAATTCGATATTTCAATTTTCGATACTTCAACTTTCAAAGCTGTGAAAGTTAAATTAATTGCGCAAAATTGTAAATTTGCTTATTCAACAAATTGCTGCAAATGCAATTGTAATATCTTTCCCAAATGTTCAAATGCAATTTTTAAACATTTAATTATCATCAATTATTATTTTATAGTATATAATGTAAAATTATTGCTATTTTTATATATGTATAATGATAAAGATTATAATTGATTATGATTAATTAAGTGTATGGATATATTTGTATATCCATATGATTTAATATTATTTAATTATCTAACCGAAAAAATATTATTTTATTTTTAATATTCACATGTAAAATACCAAAAAGATATATTAACGAGTTAATATTTTGATCCGCATTTTTCATAGGAATATCGTCTGTTATTTTTCTAGTTAGATCTTGCATAAATGTGTGAATGCAGCTAGAGATATAGATTCTTGCGTTAAAGCACTAATGCGCATGCATTTATTCATAGTTTATGCAAATGTGTGACAAATGTGAGTATAATGTCGCGCTTGCGAATACGTTACTGATAAATACAGGGCGCAGAGAAGATAGAAAGAGAGAAATTGTAGAAGTTTAGAATAGCAAGGATTAATTATTATCTCTTACAGAAGTTTCGTCTGCAATTATATATAGATTGTTATTGCACATACATATATCTTCCTTTCATTTGCGGATTTCGTCCTTCGACAAGTTTGTGTTTTCTATTGTTGACACTCTTACACGCTGACATTCTAAATTTTAAATTTGGCCCATGACACATTTATGATAAATATAACTGCAAAAAAAGAAAATCTAATAATCTGTAAATATATTTATTTACGATTTATATCGTATTGTAGTAAAACCTTCACGGATGTTGCGTTCACGTAATGCAAATTGAGGTGCAGGAAAACGCGTATCATGCTTAGTAATAAATGTTAGTTGCCAACCAATTTAACTTGTCTCATAAGTCGATGATATTAACATAAAGAGATAAATTCTAGTTTTAATACAAAGCAACAAAGAGAATTGATTTCTTTTTAATCAGCAAAAGGATTTATTCCTTCTTATTCTTACAATAAATATATCATGGTTATTTAATTTTAAAGTAAAAATATATTTTGTCGATTTAAGTATCGAAATATACATAAATAATATACAAGCAAATAATACAATATCCTGTTCTAAATTTCAATTTTAATTCTATTGTAATTTTACTATAGTGTCAATTTTTTAATTTTTCGATTTTATTATTCAAAATTGATTACATGAAATAATGTAAACGTAAATTAAAGTTTCATACTTGACCTAGCATATGTTAAAGCGAGCGAGTTAAAATAAAAGAGGGGATTAACAAAAAAAATGTACTGCAGAGACTTCTCTTGGCAAGATGATTCTGACGAGAAACCGCTGTCGACCTTGTACCAGTTCGGTCGTAAGAGATATATGTAGGAGTAGGATCCGCCGAATTGTATACACGTTGCTTCCTGCTATCTAATCTAAGCTCTTAAGCTCCAACAGTTACGAATGACGATGAGCCTGTCCTGAAAAACGTAAGTAAATATATTT
>CABEGB010000873.1:182125-265716 GCA_901521435.1 Crematogaster levior | reverse complement strand
ACTCGGTGGTCCAACGTTGATGCCAATTTCCAAAAATTTATATCCCGTAGCAGTCAATGGGTATTTTCTGCCCAGTACACGAACCGTACGACGTGCGGGTAAAACGCTGTTGAAAAAATCATTAAAAAAATATTTTAAATAGTTAAATTTCAAGAATTTTAAAAGATAAATGAAAATTTTTTAACAAAACTTACTTGACACGTTTCTTTTTAAATGGTTGAGTTTCGCCATCCTCGAGTGGCACGTAATAATTCATACGTGTGTTGTTGCTGCTTCCCTGAGGGGAGTACATTGTAGCTGCTACTGGTTACAAGAATCAAACTTTTCACACGAGCGGCTGATGCAACGCTGAACGTGTACGATCGTGTTCTTCAGAGTCAATAAAAAATTACATGGGGAGGGGATTATTCTTCTCCTAAATTTTCAAGCACCAATGTCAACGTAGAAATTACGAGAACAAACGATATAATCTTAACCAGGCGGAAAAGGAATATAGTGGAAGAGGAAAAATTTGACAATCATTTTTGATTAATAATATATTTATTTTTTTTATAGTTAGACCATCACTTGGATGTGCGTTTTTTTTTCTTGTAAAGTACAATTGGTTACATGTATATTTTTATGGTCAGACCACCAATTGAATAGTTTAAATACATTTTGTAAAGCGCAGTTTGATACATGTTTCTGGCAACGCAGCGTATACATCCTGACTTGATGGTAATTGCACACCAAAGTTTGTTTATCACAGTCCGTAACGCTCATACGTCTTGCGAACGACAACAAAAAACGACTTTCGAACAGCTAAGGAACGACAATCGAACCTTTAACGAACGACGATGAACGGTAATGAATAGTACGGGAACGGTTATGAACGGCCCAGGGATGACAACGGGCGACAGCATACGACCAAGGAACGGCTGTCGGACAGCTGTCAAACGGCTATCGAACGGTAATGAACGGTACGGGAACGGCTATGAACGGGTCAAAAACGGCTATCAAACGGCTATGAACGGGTCATGGATCACTATTGAACGACAACAAAACGACTTTCGAACAGCTAAAGAACAACAAATGAACCTTTAACGAACGACGATGAACGGTAATGAACGGTACGGGAACGGCTATGAACGAGTCAAAAACGGCTATCAAACGGTTATGAACGGGTCATGGATCGCTATCGAACGCCAACGGATGACAAAGAACCGCTATTAAAAGATAACAAACGGAAATAAACGGTTAAAAACAGAAATTGTAATTTTTTCGCATGTATTACGCGTCAATCAGTTGATGCCAATCAGTTAACGATCGCACCGTCGAAATCCAACGGAGATAAAGTCGCCAGTTCTGAAAAACGACAACTCGTCGAAGAATTACACGCTCCGGTGAGAAAAAGTTTTCCACGAAGACGCGTTACAGTTCGGGGATACGATGATCTGTGGCAGGCGGACATTGTCGAGATGCGTCCGTACTCACGTTTCAACGGAGGCTATCACTACATACTCACCGTCATTGATGTATTGAGCAAGTACGGGTGGGTTGTAAAAACCACGATACGTTATTTTTGCGCTGCAGACTGGTCGAAAGAACGTCATGTCTGAGGACACGAGCCGATTCGATGATTGTAAACTGACCAACGTGAAACTCTATTTGAACTCTGAATTTTATCCATACGATGACCTGAACTTAGATTTCGATAAAAAAGATGTGTTATGCTTTATGATATGTATGCACGTTTTCGTCAATCCTATTACGGATACGACTGCTATGAAACGTTTTGTATGGTGCTTACGTTTCTGGAGAAAGGACCTTTTGTGGTCATCGATTGCTCACGACAAAACGAGTTTGTCAAGAGTGCCACCGTGGATGTGAGATTGGAATTTGAGTGCAAAGAGAATGTACCGGCAAATACCACCGCGTACTGTCTCATTATACACGATCGCGTAATTCAGTATAACCCGTTGACCAACGTAGTGTGCAAAATCAGCTGAGTGCCACAGCATTGATATAAAATGTACGATGCATCGAGATCGACCGCAGTCTTTTCAACAACAATAAAAAAAAAACATCGTCATGTCCGTACCGACGTTCGTGGATCTGCAAGGCTTTATCGTCGGCAGAAACTTTGTCGTGAAGGAGTTTGCCGCTCTCAGAGAGGGATCCGTTCTCCCTCACTATATTTTTGGAAGCATCGAACCATGGTGGCTTCTCACCAAAGCGGAAAAACAGCATGCATCCTGGTTGATGGCAAATCATCATGGATTACAATGGGAGGACGGAATGATTCCATACGGCATGGTTAGAACTTTGATTACGACGGCGGTGATGGGTGCGACGGAGAACGAGATATCCATCCACCCATCGTGTACGTCAAGGGACATGAAAAAACGAGAATGGCTGCGGGATCTGACGCAAGAGAAGAAGTCTATATCGAAAATATTGATGCACATTATGAAGACATTGAATCTTTGAATAAGTTGAATATTATGTATACGCTGCGTTGCCAGAAATATGTATCAAACTGCGCTTTACAAAATGTATTTAAACTATTCAATTGGTGGTCTGACCATAAAAATATACGTTGCAATCGATGACCACAAAAGGTCCTTTCTCCAGAAACGTAAGCACCATACAAAACGTTTCATAGCAGTCGTATCCGTAATAGGATTGACGAAAACGTGCATACATATCATAAAGCATAACACATCTTTTTTTTTTATCGAAATCTAAGTTCAGGTCATCGTATGGATAAAATTCAGAGTTCAAATAGAGTTTCACGTTGGTCAGTTTACAATCATCGAATCGGCTCGTGTCCTCAGACATGACGTTCTTTCGACCAGTCTGCAGCGCAAAAATAACGTATCGTGGTTTTTACAACCCACCCGTACTTGCTCAATACATCAATGACGGTGAGTATGTAGTGATAGCCTCCGTTGAAACGTGAGTACGGACGCATCTCGACAATGTCCGCCTGCCACAGATCATCGTATCCCCGAACTGTAACGCGTCTTCGTGGAAAACTTTTTCTCACCGGAGCGTGTAATTCTTCGACGAGTTGTCGTTTTTCAGAACTGGCGACTTTATCTCCGTTGGATTTCGACGGTGCGATCGTTAACTGATTGGCATCAACTGATTGACGCGTAATACATGCGAAAAAATTACAATTTCTGTTTTTAACCGTTTATTTCCGTTTGTTATCTTTTAATAGCGGTTCTTTGTCATCCGTTGGCGTTCGATAGCGATCCATGACCCGTTCATAACCGTTTGATAGCCGTTTTTGACTCGTTCATAGCCGTTCCCGTACCGTTCATTACCGTTCATCGTCGTTCGTTAAAGGTTCATTTGTTGTTCTTTAGCTGTTCGAAAGTCGTTTTGTTGTCGTTCAATAGTGATCCATGACCCGTTCATAGCCGTTTGATAGCCGTTTTTGACCCGTTCATAGCCGTTCCCGTACCGTTCATTACCGTTCGATAGCCGTTTGACAGCTGTCCGACAGCCGTTCCTTGGTCGTATGCTGTCGCCCGTTGTCATCCCTGGGCCGTTCATAACCGTTCCCGTACTATTCATTACCGTTCATCGTCGTTCGTTAAAGGTTCGATTGTCGTTCCTTAGCTGTTCGAAAGTCGTTTTTTGTTGTCGTTCGCAAGACGTATGAGCGTTACGGACTGTGATAAACAAACTTTGGTGTGCAATTACCATCAAGTCAGGATGTATACGCTGCGTTGCCAGAAACATGTATCAAACTGCGCTTTACAAAATGTATTTAAACTATTCAATTGGTGGTCTGACCATAAAAATATACATGTAACCAATTGTACTTTACAAGAAAAAAAACGCACATCCAAGTGATGGTCTAACTATAAAAAAAATAAATATATTATTAATCAAAAATGATTGTCAAATTTTTCCCCTTCCACTATATTCCTTTTCCGCCTGGTTAAGATTATATCGTTTGTTCTCGTAATTTCTACGTTGACATTGGTGCTTGAAAATTTAGGAGAAGAATAATCCCCTCCCCATGTAATTTTTTATTGACTCTGAAGAACACGATCGTACACGTTCAGCGTTGCATCAGCCGCTCGTGTGAAAAGTTTGATTCTTGTAACCAGTAGCAGCTACAATGTACTCCCCTCAGGGAAGCAGCAACAACACACGTATGAATTATTACGTGCCACTCGAGGATGGCGAAACTCAACCATTTAAAAAGAAACGTGTCAAGTAAGTTTTGTTAAAAAATTTTCATTTATCTTTTAAAATTCTTGAAATTTAACTATTTAAAATATTTTTTTAATGATTTTTTCAACAGCGTTTTACCCGCACGTCGTACGGTTCGTGTACTGGGCAGAAAATACCCATTGACTGCTACGGGATATAAATTTTTGGAAATTGGCATCAACGTTGGACCACCAAGTCACATCAAGATTGCCATAGGAGATCATCGTGGAAACGAATTAATAATGTCTCTCGAAACGTGGAAAGGACTTTACGAGCAACGAGGGAACATTCAAAATCTTCTTTGGAATCATTACATGGATACCTCAAATTCTATTAGCGGTCCATTAACAGTGCGATTCTGTGTAATTAACGGCAATAAACTTGTGCGCCTCGAAATATCCGATGTGTGTTTGACGATGACCGAATCCATGTTATTCTCAATGTTTAACCTGGATCGATGCATCGATTTAATGTTCGATCGGTTGACTAGTATCCTCGAAAGAGTCGACAAAAAATTTGTACAATTCGAAAATATCGCATCCACTGTAACGGATAAGAAGAATGTATCAGATGTGATATGCACTAGCGATGTCTTCGATGAACGTCATCTCGTTGATTGTGAACTATTGGCTTTAGTTTTTAGTAATATGTAAAAAACATATACATATAATAAATGAATAATTCCATGTATATTATTATATTATTTTTCCCATCCTTGCGAGTATTCTCCCGTTTCTATGAGACGTTTGAACGCGTATCCCGTTCTCGCGGACCCCACATCACCGAACGCGTATCCCGTTTCCCCACGGATCAAGGATTTGCGAGTGGAAGGAAGGGAAGAAAGAATTAAAAATTTTTTTAATTACAAATTTTTTTTAAAATTTTATTTATAAAAATAAGAAATTTATAAATGTTTATTAATCAAAAAATTTAAAAAATTATTATTATGTAATATGTATTTTTTACTCCCAACTTTCCTCAGACTGATCCTCTTCATACGGTTGCAGCCCGAACAACCGCGTCAAATCAAAAATATCAAAAGGCGAAGCATATATTAATTCTAACCGCCGGTCCTCTGGCGTATCGTACCATAACGTCCAATAAGTCCCGCTCGTGCCGCCGTATCACGCGGATGAATCGTCTTGCCTCGATATTTACGAAGCCCCGGATCCTGATATCACCTCTGAAAATGTACCCCTAAAAAGAAAGAAAAGTTAAAATTTCTGAAAAAATTTAATTACAATAAAAGTGCGACCATATGTCATACATACTTGAATGCGAGGGATTTTCACTCGCACTTCACGCCTAAGCGATACTTCTACTATTGGTACTTCATCTGCCCACACCCACTGCAAAAAATTATACAACACAGTTAAAAGATATAAATTATAATCAACTCTCTTATAACACGGTACACCAAAATACAATTTCGATATAAAACACAATTTTCAATATACCATGCTATACGAGAGCACACACACGCATGCACGCACGCATGCATACATACGAATCACTATACTTACACCATTGGCGGGGTAATCAATTATTAAGTGTTCTTGCACAGCCATTCTTCTTCTTGATTCTTCTTGAAAATTTGTGAAAGATCTGCACGAATTTAGATTTCGAACTCTGATCTTCTAATTTTCCAAGCAGCCAAATATATATCGGCGCTCGAGGTACCTATGGTGGAAGTACACTGGGTGAAACATTTTGTGGATGCGGAGGAGTGACCCAATAAGAACTATGGCGTTTGTTTCAAACCTCCCAAACAACTCAAGCAACTAATGATATAACATTAGAATAAGAATTTAATATTATTTTCCGGCGTCGGATATTTTATGAAGGCTGGGTGATTCACGGGTTTTATTTATTTATATTTTGATAAAGAGAAATCGAAAGAAGTAATGGGTTTTTATTAATTTATTTATTTTTTATTTATTTTTTTTATTTTTATATGGAGAAATCGAATAAATTGATTAATTATGTGATTATTTTATTATAATGGGAAATCAAAAGAAAAAATTGATTAATTATGAGATTATTTTATTTTATATTATTTTTAAAAAAATATTTTATTCATAAAAAGTGTTTATGTGTAATTTATATAAAATGTGTGTGTGTGTGTTTGTGTGTGTGTGTAATAATAAAAAATAAATGATATAATAAAATTAACATTTTTGTTTTTTAATTTCTCTGATGGATCATCATATGGCTGGAGCCCGAACAGTCGCGTCAAGTTAAAGAAATATGTAATTCTGAAAAAGAAATAAAAATATTAAATATTAGATTCAATATTATAAGTTAATTGTATAAATCTATTGGATCTTGTCATACCTGTTGGAATTTTGTTGCACTCTCCCAGGGTGGTGGTTTGCTCCAACAGATTCCATTAAATGTTCCACCAGATGTTTTATGAATGTCTTTTTAGAATACATTACAATCTTCTATGGAGCACTTGCACGTTACTCGATTGCATGTTCTGCAACTTCGTACTGTATATAGAAGACGATAGTGTCTTATATTCTCCAATTTATTCCATCGAGTACGCCGCTTATGACACCTCATAAATTTAGAAAAGTCACGGGGAATAATGAAACTAAATGAAAAATGACAATTTTTCATCACAATCATTTCGACGCACCTTCCGATACCCGCGGGAATTGTAATAAAGTATTTCCAGTCATAACTGCACTCATATTGGTAGTCACATTTGTTGTCACACTCATGTTTATACTCATAAAGTTTTTTGACGATTTTCACCGACCAACGTTTGTACGAGTGTAAATCACTTTCCAACGATTCATTATTAGAATTACGCATCACTGAAATTTGATCCACCATCTTGCACTCATCCAGCATCTGACTGTACACTCTTTGCCTCGCATTATAAGGCCAAAGATGAACATAGTTATATTGAATATCCCAGCCTTGTCTGATGATTTTTTCGTTGGTTCCGCGTACACCGATTTCTCGATCGCGTAGAAATTGTACTGGTGATATTTGTCGTCGCTCATCCATGTATTTTGGCACATTTCTATTTTCAAGAACTTCGATGACATCTCGGTGCAAATCATCATCATAACCGAGGAGGGCTTCAAATTTCCTTTTTAGTGTTTCACTCATATTGCGTGGAATTTCCGTCATACTGTTCGATTCACAATGTTTTTTACTGTGTGCAAATTGGGCACATATTACACGGAAATATCTGGAACAATGGATTTCTACACTCGTAACAATATCGACCACTTATCGCATTGTTAAACTCAATCATGTGCCTTCGTATAGCGTGAACTAGTCTTAATCCAGCTGAATTTCCCAATCTGATCATGCACTCAGCACATACAGCATACTTATTAGACTCGAGATAATAAAAGTATATAGCGCACTGTTTCGTACGTCCGTTCAATGCATGGATTTCTGCATTAGACACTACCTTGTCGATAACTTCGGTAAGGTCCTCGTTGCAATCACTGACACAATCACTGTCATTTAATAACGCGTGATCTTCATCGGATGATTCTTCTTCCACTATTGGCTCGAAATTATTGTCTTCCATGATTTTAGGAACTTCATCGATATTTACAGTGTTACTCTTTTTTCACACTGCTTTTATTCAAATTAATTCACTTCCACTTTTTACTGTAGTCACCGAATTCGATAGCGGCCACGCGTTTTGGCGCTCGAACGCAACTTATTGTTAAAGATTGAAACTCTATTCGATGCACAGAGCAAGGTATATTCTCTTTCACGGATGACTGAGAACTGAACTAATGCTCAAGGAAGATCTTAAAGAGATGGAATTTTCAAAACTAATAAATAACGCGTTAATGTTTTCTTAGAAAAAAAAAACGGAAAGGTTTGCATGTAACCTAGTGACGCACTAGAATATCTAATCTTCCGGCGTCGGAAATTTTATTTAAAAAAAAAGTGTGATTCATGGAACTCGGAATTTATGTTTCTTTGGGTCTTATTGTCCCTTTCAACAAAAAAAAGATAAGAAAAAAAGAGAAATCTTTGTTTGAACCTTATTATTCCTTTGAACAAAAAAAAGATAAGAAAAAATTTTAGAAATTTGTGACAATGTTTAAACACTATCGTGTGACGCACTAGAATATCTAAACTTATCTTTCGACATTGTAAATTTATAAAAACTGAGTGATTTATAGGTTTTATTTATTTATTTATTTATTTATTTATTTATTTATTTATTTTTATAAGTAGAAATCGAAAAATTGATTCATTGATTGATTATTTTATTATAAGGAAAAATTGATTTTTTTTAAATTAATTGATTGATTATTTTATTATAAGGAGAAATTGATTTTTTATTAATTTAATTGATTGTTTGATTTGATTGATTGATTTTATTGATTGATTTTATTGATTGTTTGATTTTATTGATTGATTTTATTGATTAATTTAATTGATTGTTTGATTAATTTAATTAATTGGTTGATTTTATTGATTGATTGATTAATTTAATTGATTGATTAATTGATTAATTAATTACCCCCCCGTGACGTCATACCCCCACTCCTGTGACGTCATACTCCCCACTCCAATTTGGGTTAGAACAGGCACAGTATACCTACTCATTAACTCTTCAATATTGTGAAAGGAACAACATTCTATTTTAAATATTTAATAAATTCGTCGTTTGAAATTAATAAATTGCCATACAGATTTTTTTCGGTAGAGTTATATGCTCGAAGAAAACAATAAAATAACGTGCTGTCTGTTGATTTCAATATATTGTTTTGCATGTTAAACATCACAAACATCATAAAAATGTTTATCAAAATTTTTACATAAGGTAACCACAAATGTATCGAAAAATTTTGTTCTGTCATCATTTTGTTCTGTCACATCCATGGTACGATAATCATGATTGTCTAGTAAAATTGAATTTTGTTCCTGCGTTTTGTGTTGGGTAACAAAATTTTTTAAATGTAGTTTTTCAATACAGTTAATATGTTGTCATAATCCTTAGTATAATTTCCATTTAATAAAACAGTATTAGCGTTGTAAGTACACTGAAAAAAATTTCCAGCAGATTTACCGATTAAATAGTGTATCTTATTGATAATTTTATTATCCGACGAAATAATGGATGCTTTTATCGGATGAAATATTGTAGTTACCGAAACTTGATCGATAAATATATTATCTGATAATATATTATCCAATAAAAAATAATAACCGTTAAAATGTCAACGGATATTGCCGGGGAAACTAATATGGCCGCTAAGCAAGCTGCACGTGTGCCGCAATCCGTTCGGCGTCACACGTACACTCACGGACATTGATTTGTTCCTTGACCCCTTTCCGCGGGGCAAGGGGAATATGGAGAATAGGAACGGAGCACGGAACAAATCAATGTCCGTGAGTGTACACAGCTTTTTTCTCGTGTGCGCTGCTCCGTCCACAACGGTAGGGACCCTATAATCAGAGTCGCGAAATAACGTCAAGGTTAAGTCGGCACCGCCAAGTTTTGTCAAAAACTGGAAGCAGTCAGTGGCAAAAAATTTAAGTTCTAAAGCATGATATTTGGAATAAAAGAATCAAATGACATAAATAATCAAAGAATAAACTTTTTATCAATTACACAGCCCAACAAAATTTTGTTGACTTACAAGTATAAGTCGATTCCGATAGGATTTTTCCCGCAGAATCCAAATATGCCTATAAAAATACTGAATTGGCTCTAATTTTTGAACAACTGAAGGTCAAAAGGGTCGAATCACGCGATTTTGCAAAATTTTGAGCGTCTATCAAGAAGGAACGAGTAGCAATAAAATTGTCTTCCCGTGACGAAAAGAAAGGTCGAGTATTGTTCTTTCAAGATACGGAGCAAGAAATTAGATGCAGTGAATTTTAAACACGTGTTTTCATGTGTATGTGTGCGTGTACCTGTCTCGGCATTACCAACGAGACGGACGCAGTATGACTTGTGTGTGTGTGTGCGTGCGTGCGTGCGTGCGTGCGTGCGTGCGTGGTGCGTGCGTGTTCGTGCACGGACAAAATGTGTGTGTGTGAAGAGGAACAAGGAAACCAATTTCACGAAGTCTTTACAATATTGGAAGGAAGACATCAAGGTAGATACACACACACACGCACACACACACACACACACACACACACACACACGTACGCACGCACGCACGCACACACACACACAAGTCATACTGCGTCCGTCTCGTTGGTAATGCCGAGACAGGTACACGCACACATACACATGAAAACACGTGTTTAAAATTCACTGCATCTAATTTCTTGCTCCGTATCTTGAAAGAACAATACTCGACCTTTCTTTTCGTCACGGGAAGACAATTTTATTGCTACTCGTTCCTTCTTGATAGACGCTCAAAATTTTGCAAAATCGCGTGATTCGACCCTTTTGACCTTCAGTTGTTTAAAAACTAGAGCCAATTCAATATTTTTATAGGCATATTTGGATTCTGCGGGAAAAATCCTATCGGAATCAACTTATACTTGTAAGTCAACGTAAAATTAGGAAAATTTTGTTGGGCTGTGTTATATATATATTATACATTGCCATTGTTTTGCTAAACGTTTTTGTTAAACGTTTTTTTTTTTAATCTTTGATTTTTTACATGCTATTTTGCACTTAAACATTGCATATTTTCGGAAAATTTTATTTAAATTGTGACAATCTGGAATAAAATTGTACTCAATACTAGAAATAAATAATTTTAGCTGCCCATTTTGCTCTTCGTTCAGCATCACGAAGAAACACTTACATAACATATCCTTTTACCCCCGAAGGTAATTGTGAAAGAAAGGCGCTTTCTGACCGATTTGGCTATAACTTCATTATTTTGTATATTTTGGTGCCTAGAATATGAATCTGTAAGTTAAAATCGTCGCTCTCAAATTAGAAAAAAAGTTATTAAGGAGATCCTAAAGCGGAAGCCGAACTTTGATGGGAAAGCACCCTCATCTAGACGGAATTAAAAATGTCGGTATAATTACCGACAGTTTTAATTCTGTTCATTTTCTATATTATCGATTTAAAATGCAGTGTTGCCCCGACCTGAAGAAGATTGAGAGCCCCGACCTGAAAGAAACAACAACTGTACGCTCGAAGCTGTCTCAGTTAACAAGAAAACAATAGACGGACAATAGAGACAAGGATAGCACATAATGTTCTCTTTCTTTCTCTCGCGCTATATATTTTTGCTGTTCGCCAAGCTAACCGATTTAACGATTTAGGATCAGATCAGATATCGAATCGATCGCTTTATCATACATATAATGTTTATAAAATAATTAAAATATTTATATTTTATTTATATTTTTTGCAAATAATAAAGAATATAAAAATTTTCATCAGTAGTAGCATAAATATTATTTTTATCAATGTATTATTCAACGATATAATTCGGTGTAATATGTAAAAAATCAATTTTTACATTTTTATTTTTAAATTTTACATTTATATTTTATATTTATTTAGATAAATTGTTTATAAATAGATATTTGTTTATTTAAATATAAATATAAATTATATTTATTTAATTGCATATATTTAGTTTATAAAAGTTTTTTTTATAAAAAAGTTTTTAAATAAATAAAATATTTATATTTTATTTATATTTTTTGCAAATAATAAAGAATATAAAAATGTTTATCAGTAGTAGCATAAATATTATTCATTATCAATGTATTATTCAACAATATAATTTGGTGTAATATGTAAAAAATCAATTTTTACAACATTTTTATTTTTAAATTTTACATTTATATTTTATATTTATTTAAATAAATATTAGGACCTTGAATAAGTTCTCGCTGTTTTCCAACAGATGGTGTTACCAGAACTGCGTGCGTGTAGTTTAAGATGGTAACGCATCTATAGGGAAGTACTATAAGCAAGCTTGAAATTCAGTGTATGTCATTGCGCCGAAGTGTAAACAACTTTTTTTTTCATAGTGTTAAACATGTCGAGTTTCGTGCCAAAAAAAGAGTATTTGCGGGGAATTTTACTGCACTACTTTATTCAAAAAAAATCTGCAGCTGAAGCACACAGAATTCTTGTTGAGACTTACGGCGACCATGCTCTGTCGGAAACAACATGCAGAGACTGGTTTAGACGCTTCAAAAATAATAATTTTGATGTTGAAGATAAAGAACGCTCTGGCGCACCGAAAAAGTTTGAAGACGAAGAATTGGAGGCATTACTTCATGAAGACTCATGTCAGACGCTAGATGAACTTGCAGAATCATTAGGAGTTGATCACACAACAGTTTCGAAACGTTTGAAAGTATTAGGAATGATTCAAAAGCAAGGACATTGGGTGCCGTACGAGTTGAAGCCGAGAGACGTCGAACGGCGTCTTTTCACGTGTGAACAGCTGCTTCAACGGCAGAAAAGGAAAGGTTTTTTGCATCGTATCGTGACTGGCGATGAAAAGTGGATACACTACGATAATCCTAAGCGTAGAAAATCATGGGGTAAGCCCGGCCATGCATCAACATCGTCGGCAAAACCGAATATCCATAGTTCGAAGCTTCTGCTCTGCATTTGATGGAATCAGCTGGGTGTAATTTATTATGAGCTGCTCAAACCGAACGAAACCATCACAGGAGATCGCTATTGACTACAATTGATGCGTTTGAGCCGAGCATTGAAGGAAAAATGGCCGATATACGAGCAGAGACACGACAAAGTGATTTTGCAACATGACAACGCTCGGTCACATGTTGTAAAACCGGTGAAAACCTACTTGGAAACGCTTAAATGGGAAGTCCTAACCCACCCGCCGTATTCACCAGACATTACCCCTTCTGATTATCACTTGTTCCAATCGATGGCCTGACTGACCAACATTTCCATTCTTATGAAGATGCCAAAAAATAGGTCGACTCTTGGATAGCCTCAAAAGACGTGTCGTTTTTCCGACGTGGAATTCAAATGCTGCCAGAAAGATGGGAAAAAGTAGTGGCTAGCGATGGACAATACTTTCAGTGACATGTTTTTTACGACTTTTTTAAAATAAAGCATTAATTTTCACGAAAAAATAGCGAGAACTTATTCAAGGTACTAATATAAAATATAAATATGTTATTTATAAATAAATATTTATCTATATAAAAAAACTTCTATAAAATATATTTTTATAAACAATAAAGAATGGATATATATCCATTATATATTTTTTTCATATACATTTACGAGATAGAAACATGAAGGTTTTCTAGATCTTCTTCTTCTTGATCTTTTCTAGATAATAAATAATAAAAGAAGCATTGTAAATTCGAACACACACACACACACACACACGCGCGCGCGCGTGAGAGTGTCAGAGGAAAATCATGGAGAGTTCCCGGCCATGCTTCACGTCGACGGCCAAACCAAATATTTACGGCTCCAAGGTCATGCTCTGTATTTGGTGGGACCAGCTCGGCGTAGTGTATTATGAACTGTTAAAACCGACTGAAACAATCACAGACGATCGGTATCGAACGCAATTGATACATTTGAGCCAAGCATTGAAAGACAAACGGCCGCAATACAACGAGAGACACGATATTTTGACACGTGATTTTGCAACATGACAATGCTCGATCCCATGTTGCGAAAGTGGTCAAGACATACTTGGAAACGTTGAAATGGGAAGTCCTACCCCACCCGCCGTATTCTCCAGACGTTGCTCCCTCTGACTATCACTTGTTTCGCTCAATGGCACACGGCCTGGTTGACCAGCACTTCCGGTCTTATGAAGAAGTAAAAAATTGGATCGATTCGCGCGTGGATCGCCTCAAAAGATAACCAGTTTTTTCGACGTGGGATTCGTACGCTGCTCGAAAGATGGGAGAAAATAGTGGCCAGCGATGGTCAATACTTTGAATCATAAATGTATAACCAGTTTTTTACAATAAAGCCTCGAATTTCGGAAAAAAACGGCAGAAGCAAAGTTGTACACCTAATATATAATTAGTACCGCCGTAATAGACATTTTTGATTTATAATTTGTAATCAGAATAGATGTTTCCAATTTCTATTGAGGCGTATTTTATCTCATTTCTTTCTCTTGAGACTCTAACATTATTAGGAGACGCGGTAGTGTCTCCGGCCATGTTCAAATTTTGGACGCTACAAGTCTCTTATCCAGAACTATTAAAGTCGATTTTTTGGGGGTACAGAACTATTAAAATATAAAAAATTTTGAAATGCATGTAGCATATTCTGAAAGGTGGCATCGCCACGAGTAAGTTAAGCCAAAAAAAAAAAAATCGGTCAAGCCGTTCTGGATATACAAACGGTCAAAAAGTGATGTTTTTCATGAAAAATTGTTCTCTGTCCGCAGTCATGTATGTACTTCTCTTCTCTCTTACCTTTCACTCACACCTCCCCCAACTTCCACTCACCCTCCCCTCCCCTCATTTCCCTTTCTCACCACGCCCCCCTTCCTCCCCACCCCTCCCCCTCTCTATTTTTTCATTTTTTTCGCTTTTCTTACACTTTTTCATCATCTTTCACCCTCTCTCATTCTCTCACACTCTTTCTGGTGTATTTACCATTTATTAAAAATTTTTAAAAACCACCTCTTGAGGGTGAAATTTAATATCTCAAAAACAGTACATTGAAAAAATACGGTACTTGTGTCGTTAATTAACATTTCTTATGGGGTTAATTTACTGCTCAATAAAAATTTTCAAAAACCACCCCTTGGGGGTAAAATTTAATATCTCGGAAACGGTGCATTGTAAAAATATGAGACATGTGCCGTTAATTAAGGTTTCTTATGGGGTCAATTTACCATTTATTAGAAATTTTCAAAAACCACTCCTTAGGAGTGAAATTTAATATCTCAAAAACGGTACAGCGCAAAAATACGGGATCTGTGTCGTTAATTAACATTTCTTATGGGGTTAATTTACTGCCCAATAAAAATTTTCAAAAACCACCTCTTGAGGGTAAAATTTAATATCTCGGAAACGGTGCATTGTAAAAATATGAGACATGTGCCGTTAATTAAGATTTCTTATGGGGTCAATTTACCATTTATTAAAAATTTTCAAAAACCACCCTTTAGGTGTAAAATTTAAGATTTCGGAAATGGTGCATCGCAAAAATACGGAGCCTGTGTTATTAATTAAGGTTTTTTATAAGGTTAATTTACCATTTATTAAAAATTTTCAAAAACCACCCCTTGGGGATAAAATTTAATATTTTCGAAACGGCATCGCAAAGATACGGGATCTGTTTCGTTAATTAAGGTTTCTTATGGAGTTAATTTACCATTTATTAAAAATTTTCAAATACGCTAATGTAATAATAAAATTTAATTGAATTTACCGCTTAATCTCTCGTTTTAATGTAAATATTTAATAAAATATTCCATTTACTTACTATTTGTATAATAATTTATATAATAATAAAATTTATGTTAATTGAATTTATCGCTTAATCTTTCGTTCTAATGTAGATCTCTAAAAAAATTACCTTTTTAAAAAAAGGTAAAAAAAAGGTGCTAAGTCCGCGTCAAAAAGTATCTTTGCAAAATAGTATAGTATTATTAACTCTAAAAAACAATTAAAAAACCTATTTCCAAAAGAGTGTGATATTAATCTACATACATAAGTTATTTTAATCCAAACAAAATAGTTTATTTTAAACCATAAAAAAACTATAAGTTATTTAATTATACGTTCCACAAAAATAATGATATCAACAAAATTGTGCTAAGTAAAAATAAAAATTTAAAAAAATATTTTTAAAAAAGTTACAAAATAATAAAAAAATAGTTTTAATTTTTTTTAGTATATCCTACTAAAATACTGATATCGAGAAATAAAAATAAAAAAAAAAAAAACAAAAAACAAATAATGTAAAAATATAAAATTAAAAATTATTTACAAAAAAATAAAAATTAAAAATTAATAAAAAAATATAAAAATGTATATAAAAATTGAAAATTAATATAAAAATAAAAAATTTAATCAAAAGACTTAGCGCTGCTAATTTTTAAAATAACATTTTGTAGCAGAGCTAAGTCTTTTAATTAAATTTTTTATTTTTATATTAATTTTCAATTTTTATATACATTTTTATATTTTTTCATTAATTTTTAATTTTTATTTTTTTGTAAATAATTTTTAATTTTATATTTTTACATTATTTGTTTTTTGTTTTTTTTTTTTTTATTTTTATTTCTCGATATCAGTATTTTAGTAGGATATACTAAAAAAAATTAAAACTATTTTTTTATTATTTTGTAACTTTTTTAAAAATATTTTTTTAAATTTTTATTTTTACTTAGCACAATTTTGTTGATATCATTATTTTTGTGGAACGTATAATTAAATAACTTATAGTTTTTTTATGGTTTAAAATAAACTATTTTGTTTGGATTAAAATAACTTATGTATGTAGATTAATATCACACTCTTTTGGAAATAGGTTTTTTAATTGTTTTTTAGAGTTAATAATACTATACTATTTTGCAAAGATACTTTTTGACGCGGACTTAGCACCTTTTTTTTACCTTTTTTTAAAAAGGTAATTTTTTTAGAGATATCACTCTTTTTTGTACATCAGTTCGATTTTTTGTGTATATATAATATACACATGTGTATATGTGTATTTATAATATACACATATAATTTTTCTACTTATACTTTATTCTATTTTTTATACTTATACTTTTTTCTATTGAATACACTATTTATTCATATTTATTTATACTATTTATTATATTTTATTATAATCATTATCATATATTTGTGCACGGTGTAACGAGATCCTTTTAAGAAGTAAAACTGTACTTTAGCTGGACATGATTTACAAGGTCTAAGGAAAATACGCTTGAATAACTTTATTTATTTATTTTTTTAACATATTTTTATTGAGAACACGTATATATATACTTTATTCGAAATTTTTTAACTAATCGGTCTGATAAATAAAAGATTAGAGAAAAAGTAATGAGTGAAAGAGAGAGAGTGAATGCGTGATAACGAGAGCGAAAGAAAATTTGTGTTATTGCATGTGCAAATACAATAATAATCGTCGCCGCTAATAACCTAGCTTACGTTTATCGACGTCACTTACTGTCGATCGATTATCGACATCACTTACTGTCGATTATCGATCATACTACGTTATAGTAAACGTGTCTTAAAAACGTCCTGTATAACACATTTCTTCACCCCTCACCGCTGCTCCCCTTGCCGACAATTTAGCACATTTCTTCGTCCCTGACCGCGGCCCCCCTTGCCAACACTTTAGCACATTTCTTCGCCCCTCACCGCAGCCCCTCTAGCCAAAATTTCCAGAGCGTCACTAGCGCGATCTGATGTCGAATGCCACAACAGTAAAATCTGAGCGGTCGACGACGACGACGACGACGTTTCTTAATTGATATTTTTCACATTTTGACTTTGCGTCGTAATAACTCGATTTATAGAGCATGTAGCTCAAAAATAAAAACACTTTTCTTATATAATTCGACCCCGCTCTATCGATTGAGATTACTTAGAACTCAATCCGTTGAGCGGATATATGAAAACCAGAAATATTGAGTGCTCTCAACTGACCGACTCGCGTAATAAGACACGGTAGTGTCTGTCTTGTGCTTGCGCGGACTTAGCACAAGACACTACCGTGTCTCTTGATATTTAATAAAATATTCAATTTACTTACTAAGTAAAATTTATAACATTGTCCTTTAACTTCAAAAAATTCTAAGTTTTTAAATAAACCTAATAAATAAAATTGAAAGTGATAATAAATATTTTCTCAATTTTTGATCTCTCTATACTAAACGATAAGAAATTAATCTTAAACCATCTCATCCAAATAAAATTCTAAATAAATTAGGTTTAATGATTATTAATATTATAGATATAATCTTCAATATATAATCTTAAATAAAATATTAATATAAATACTAAAACTGTTAAAAATATATAATACCATGAATATTGATATTTCATTAAGTATTTTTCATTTCATTAAGTTCAGTATTTTATTAAGTTATTTCATTAAGTATTTTATTAAGTTTATTAAATATTTTCCGAATTATAAAGCTCCAAATTTGCAGTACTTTGATATAAAATACAAAATATTTCGTAAAATATTTAGTTTTTGGTAGGTCTTACCCTAATACTTTTATGCACAAAATAATAAGACAAAACTATTGGTGCAAAGAATATAGTTATCCTTAAAGAAAAATACGCAATTGCATATTGCAAATAGCATAACTTTTTTAAAACTTTGCGTTTTTTTTTTGCACCAATTGATTCATATATCTGTACTTTAAAAAGTAGGTGATATCTCAAAAAATCATAAATGAAAAGGTCAAGCCATGTTCAAAAATAGACCCTCAAGAATTTGAATTTTTACAAATTTAAATGATTATTTAATAATATATTACCATGAAAAGTAACTGATATATTATACAAGGTGCCAGTTCAAAGTGAACATACATAAAGTGTATATTATCTAAATAAATTAATAAAATAAATAATATAATAAATTTAATAACATATTACCACGAAAAATAACTGATATGTTATTCAAGGTGCAAATTCAAAATGAACATACATACATAAGGTGTATATAAGTAAAATTGATTAAAATTTGACTCTAAGTGAAAGTACATAAGTGATATGTTATTCTTAGTGCACAAAATATAAAAGTCATTTATTGAAGTTTGATTTGAAATTTATACAAGCCTGGACAATGAAAAATAATTGTTTTTGTAATTCCAGAGTACTAATTTGTTAATGACTCGGAAAAAGAACATGGCGGCCTGCTCTCAAAAAACTTTCGATGGATGGAATAAATAATTAAAATGAAAGAGTTATGAAAATGGTTTAGATTAAAAATCTCCAATCTTTCTGTAGTAAAATTTCGAATTTTCGTATCAATTTCCGATTTTGAATTTGTTGTACCGTATTTTCAGCGAGTAATTTATTGAGTAATTTATTGATGAAAAAGTGTTGTCTTATTGCTTGAAACGGGTAAATATTAAATAAACTCAAAATTCATAAATAAAAAAGTTGTCATGTCAAGTACAAAGAAGCTACACGTTTGAAAAAGATTAGTGATTGTCTGACGTAACATACAACTATAATATAAAAAATCAGATATTAATTATTCAAGATACAAGTGCGAAATAAATATCGTTAAAATATAGATACAAAATTTATCACAATTTGACTCTGAAAAGTAAGTGACATGCTTCTTAAAGTGCATGTATACAATTTAACAGTGTTTTGATAATGATTAATTTAAATATTTGCATTATCTCTCTCTCTCTCTCTCTCTTTTTCTTCTCTCTCTCTCTCTCTCTCTCTCTCTCTCTCTCTCTCTCTCTCTTTCTCTCTCTCTGGGCAGGGTGACATATGTGATTGATATTTAACAGTACTACTAACTTATTGAATAGTCAAAGACAGGTTGTGTCGGATAAATCGAAATGTAAGTATTATTATTCCTAAGTGGATACTGAGAAACGCATCGAAGTTTTTTGAGAGCAGGCCGCCATGTTCTTTTTCCGAGTCATTAACAAATTAGTACTCTGGAATTACAAAAACTATTATTTTTCATTGTCCAGGCTTATATAAATTTCAAATCAAACTTCAATAAACGACTTTTATATTTTGTGCACAAGAATAACATATCACTTATGTACTTTCACTTAGAGTCAAATTTTAATCAATTTTACTTATATACACCTTATGTATGTATGTTCACCTTGTATAATATATCAGTTACTTTTCATGGTAATATATTATTAAATAATCATTTAAATTTGTAAAAATTCAAATTCTTGAGTGTCTATTTTTGAACATGGCTTGACCTATTCATTTATGATTTTTTGAGATTATAAATATTTCAAAAAACTTTTTATACATTGTATTAGGTGTACAACTTAGTTCGGTCCGTTTTGAAAAGATGGCTCTAGGTGCTATAAATGGTTGACGGCGACGCTAATTTTTGCTGTATCGTGAAGTGTGAACATCTGTCAACCAAATATTGTTTACAAGTGTTACACTTTGAGTTTTGCACAACAAGTTTAATTTTTACTACGTTGAAAATGTCGAGTTTTGTTCCAAATAAGCACCATTTTCGGGAAGTTTTGATTTTCTGTTTTAATTAGAAGAAAAGTGCAGTTGAAGCGCATCGAATGCTTGTGGAAGTGTATGATGAATCTGCACCATCGGATAAATCTTGCAGAGAATGGTTTCGACGATTTAAAAGTGGTGATTTTAGTGTTGAAAACAAAGAGCGTTCGGGTCAACCGAAAAAGTTTGAAGATAAAGAATTAGAAACACATTACTTGATCAAGATTTGTGTCAAACGCAAAAAGAGCTCGCAAAAACATTGAAAGTTACTCAACAAGCTATTTCGAAACGACTCAAAGCCGCGGGATACATCCAAGAGCAAGGAAATTAGGAAAAAACGGACCGAATTAAGTTGTACACCCAATACATTTTTTTGAAAGGGTAACAATTTATTATCTTCTATGATTTTTATAAAGTGTTGTGTCATACACTTTACATCCTATATATTTTTTATTGCAAGGAATATTTTTTATTGCAAGCATTGCTTTCTACAGCTACAGTGACAAAAGCTGCAGCGTAAATTGTGGAATTTAGTTTAGCATTTAACCTGATAGTACATGTTGTGGAACATGTGCTTCAAATTTTTCAAAAATAATATTACTTTGACTATTTTTGGATAACGAAGTTGCATGTAATTTTTTTCTTGGGCTACCAACTTATTATATATACAGCAAGATAAACTGTCATGCATGTGAAGTTTGTTGCCATCAAAAAATATACATTGCCAGTGATCATTACAATTTCCTCCAATTATTTGTAAGCTTTTGTCGCTGTGACAATCATATGAGGGAATTCTAAATATAGCACACTTTGCGTTTTATTTCAAAATGAGAAGTTTTTTTATAACACGTAAGAATCGACCTAACAATTCGTCATTTAATTTGCTATACATAGGCAAGATATTTCTTGCTTTTTTTCACTAAGGAGATAGAAACAATTATCTCATCTAAAATTTTTTTATGTTTTGCCTTATCGTCTTATTTATATCTTGACTGTTGCTTGTATTAATAATAACACAATCATTATTCTGCTCTATATTTGGAGCAATTGCAGCTGTAACAATTGCTTTCGTCGATGAAATATTAGATCGTTTGTTCTCATCTCTACTGATGACATTTTTATTCTCTACTACATTTTGCCGAATACTTTTTCAAATATTAATTTTTTTAGCTGCTTCTTCCTTTGTTTCTAGAATATAGCTTGGATTTTTATTTGGCATATGCCTATTATGCGACTATCCAAGATTTCCGGAAGCATGCATTCGTTATAGAAACGTATTAGAAGAGACAGCATTTTATTTTTCCAAAAAGCATCGTCTCTAATTACGTGCACTATTTTTATGTTTTGTAGTCCATACAGCAAAAATACAATATTCTCGTTGCGTTATGTTCAATTAACCTTGAACCTGATAATAATATTGGTGATTCTGATTCATTTTTTGCAGATTTTTTTATCGAAGATATCTTT
This sequence comes from Crematogaster levior, assembly GCA_901521435.1. Classification (NCBI taxonomy): domain Eukaryota; kingdom Metazoa; phylum Arthropoda; class Insecta; order Hymenoptera; family Formicidae; genus Crematogaster; species Crematogaster levior. Next base: position 243,942 of record CABEGB010000873.1, on the reverse strand, counting down.
TTAAAAAGATATTGTTTCAATGGCTTTTTCCACTGTTAAATTTTCAGCCGATAGAGGATTTAATTTCCACCAGACCGTTTTCATCAATAAGTCCGTTAGGGGAAGCACCCAAGCATGAATTTTCAATATCAATAAATAATCCACAAGGTTTTATTTCTTTATTTAATTTCATAGCCAATTCTTTTCTTCCTATTTCTTCATTGTCACGACCATATCTTATGGCTGCAGTATCAATGAACGGAAGAAAATTATTATTAATTTTTACACTTCTGACATTTCATTACCCAGGATTGACATCTCTGGTATTTAAATTAGCCAGCACACAATTTACGCCTCTGGCATTTTTGTAATCAGCACACAATTTACGCCTCTGGCATTTTTGTAACCAGCACACAATTTATGCCTCTGGCATTTTTGTAACCAGCACACAATTTACGCCTCTGATATTTAAATTAGCCAGCACACAATTTACGCCTGACATTTCTGTAACCAGCACACGATTTACGCCTCTAGTATTTAAATTAGCCAGCACACGATTTACGCCTCTGGTATTTAAATTATAGCCAGCACACAATTTACGTTTCTAGCTTCATATTTAATGTATAAATGCATATAATATTCTATGTATATATACATGTGATATCTATGAAATGTGAATAAGGACTTTTCCATATGCATAATTCTATTTCTTTTATAACATTTTACATAAGTATAATTTTTTTCATCTATAATTTTTACCTATTTACAACTCAAATTATAACAAATATTAGAAATTCCATCATACGCTTTTCATTATTTGTATGTAATAATTTATATTATAAATAACATTGACAAAAAATTAATTTATTTGATTAACAACTTTACACAGATCTCAATTTGTGTGTAAAGTGGTCAATCACATCTTTCAATATTTTTCAATATTTCAATATAATACTTTATTATTACACAAAAATAATTGATTATGATTATAATTATTGATTATCGATTTGTAACTTGATTTTTATATTTTTATTTAACAAATATGAAATAATCTGTTTTTTTTCGAACGCTCTGACTAACTCGTTGGGATCGGGGCTCGATTGAGAAGATTGAGTCGTAAACTATAAAAATGCTTTATTATATAATAAAAAGTGCATGTACATTAAAATTTCGCGCACGGTTTGGATTCGATGGATGTGCGGCGAATTGTACGCCGTGGGTTGAAACATAGGAAAGAGCGGACATCGCACTTGTAAAGAGAATGTAACGATTAAATTAAATATAGTAAAGCAAAATAATTATGCATATAAATCATGAAATGTGTACCTTACTAATTTAAATAATGTTGTGTGAAATATTGCATTAAACAACAATTCTTAACAATTTATAAATGCGCTGTTATCGCCAACTTTAGTAGTAACAAATACGTATCACAAGAAGATTACACGGTCTTGTGTGATTTAATATTAATATTTTATAAAGTACATCACAAAATGCAGTAATGTTATTGTAAATTACGAAATGTTGTTCACTATGATTGATGGTAAAATGTACGTAGCTTTATTAGATATAAGAATTATATTTTTCCATATAATACCTTTTATGAGACAAAATCTTCTGAGATAAATGGTATATCAAAGTACTTTATAAAAATATTGATATGCACATAATTACAGGATATCAAATCACACAAGACCGTGTAATCTTCTTGTGATACATATTTGTTACTACTAACGTTGGTGATAGCAGCGCACTTATAAATTGTTAAGAATTATTGTTTAATACAATATTACATACAACAACATTATTTAAATTAATAAGTGTAGGATCTTTTATTATCTTAATTGTTTTGTGTTGCGACGCCGTCGTCGGCGAGATCATAAAGTGGCATCAGCCGCTATTTTTAGAAGAGGTGACTTCCAGTCGCCTTTCTTTTATTTATCAGTGTTTGGGTTACGATTGGGATGGATTGGATTGCGGAGGCAAGTGCAAGCAGATAAAAGTAGGTTGTAGCTGACCGTCCGAGGGTCCACATCTCGTCTCCGCTCTCCATTACTGTACTTCATTTATTAATTTTTTAAACTTTACCATCTAATTTGATCCCACATAATTTCTCGTCCGGGATCACATCCTGAAATGTAGTAGCATCCGAAGAAAGATTGTGTGCGAGTGTGAGTCAAGTCTTAAGAAGTAAACTATGGCGGAACAAGGCGCTAGTGCTAATGTTAGTGCTGGTGTTAGTGCTGGTACCAGTGCTACCAACGACGATCTAAAGACGAAACTAATGAACATGACGACAGCTCAGTTGAAGCAAGAGCTAAGAAGACGAAAGCTAAAGACGGCAGGGTTGAAGAATGAGCTAATTCTAAGGCTGTTACCGTTTATGCAACTCGAGAGTGAACACGGTGAAACATATCAAGACGATCAAAATCAGAATGATGACGAAGACACACGCGGGAAACAAGACAACGATGAGAGCGACGATGACAGCTCAGACGACGAAGATGAGTCAATTCCCGAGAGAAGACGAAGTAAAAGAAATCACTTCTGACAATTAAAGATGTGGAAGAATCTTTGGAAATTATTTATCAGTGTTTGGGTTACGATTTGATGGATTACATTTGGTACTAGTACCATTTGGGTTACATTTGATGGAGATAACAAGGTCGATGTTAAAAGGTGGATCAGAGATTTTGAAGAAAGCTGTGCTGTGCGAGTGGTCCGATATCCAAAAGGTGGCATACGCGAAACGTCTTCTTCGTGGTTCAGCAAAGCTATTTGTCAACTACGAGAGAGGCACAAAGACATGGCGAAAAAACTACGACGAGCATTGTTAGAGGAGTTTACGGATATTGTGGACAGTCACGCAGTACATCAGGAACTATCGCGACAAAAGAAAGCATTCGATGAATCGTACCAAGCCTATATATATAGAACGCTTGAGATTGCCACGCAAGCCGATGTTGATACACGATCAGTTATTCAATATATTATCGAGGGAATTCAAGACGATCCAGTTAACAAGACAGTATTGCGAGGAGCAAAAACGATACGTGAATTAAAGGAAAGATTTGTTCAATACGAAGCCATTAAGAAAAAAGGAAAGCTGAAGATGAAGCAGTCAAAGAGTCGGAAGAGAAGAAGAAGATGATCCGAGGAGACCTGAGCGCGACAGAGAAGAAGAGATGTTTTAATTGCAGCGATAGAGACCATGTAGGTAGGGCGTGCCCAATGAGAGACAGAGGCACTAAATGTTTCAAGTGTAATCAGTACGGACACAAAACTATGTAAGGGAACCGTGGATACAATTACGAAAGAAATCGCATGTACAATTGCTAAGAGTCCGTACCAAAAACAGATAAAAGAAGTAGAAATCGCGAAGCAAGGTTTTGTTAGTATCATAGATACCGGCAGTGACTTAAGTTTAATGAATCGAGATTGTTACGAAAAGATAGGTCGTCCGAAGTTAAATGATAGCGTAAAATTCGATGGATTAGGTGCATTGAATAATAATACGTATGGCTCTTTTGTGGCGGATGTTACCATTGACGGTGAAATATATAAAATTATCTTTTATGTTGTCGATAATGAAATAATGAAGTATACAATATTAATTGGTGCAGATTTTCTGAATTTGGTTGAATTGCATTCGGTGAAAGGGCAGGTAACGATTTGAAAAATTCCTGAAAAAACAGTAGACGCGAGTAATTCAGATGTTCCGGAAGTATTGAGAGTTGATGTTGTAGAAACAATTGATCTATTTGATTTTTCGCATATCTCCGATGAAAATGCTCGGCAGGAAATAGAAAATATTGTGAGGAATTATGAGCCTAAAAAAACACGAGACGTCGATGTTAAAATGACTCTAATTTTAAAGGACGATGTTCCGGTATATCAAAGAGCTCGCAGGTTATCTCCGTCAGATAAAGAAGAAGTCGAAAGACAATTAAAGATATGGTTAGATAACGACATTATCAGACTTTCGAATTCCGAATATGCAAGCCCTATAGTTTTAGTAAGAAAAAAGAATGGCGACACAAGAATCTGTGTAGATTTTCGCAAATTAAATAAGAAAATTATAAAAGACCGCTACCCGTTGCCGCTAATTGAAGATCAGCTAGATAGATTGCAGAGCGTAAAATTCTTTAGCGCAATCGATTTAGAAAACGGATTTTTTCACGTGGAAGTAGACGAAGGAAATTCACTTTGTTTATTGTCCCTACAGGTCAGTACGAATTTATACGGATGCCTTTCGGCCTATGTAATTCTCCTGCTATATTTAAAAATTTCATAAATGCCGTTTAGAGAACTAATTGCTGAAGGAGTCGTTCTAACGTATATGGATGATTTAATTATTCCTTCGCAAACTGTAGAGCAAGCGATAGATAATCTGAAACGCGTGCTAGAGGTATCGAGTCAAGCCGGTCTGCGAATAAATTGGCGTAAGTGTCGATTTTTACAAACGAAAATCGAGTATCTAGGACACGTTATAATGAATGGAACAATAGAACCCTCGGAATGTAAAATTAAAGCCGTTACGAAGTTCCCGATCCGAAGTGTGTTAAAGACGTGCAAAGTTTTCTCGGTCTTACAGAATATTTTCGCAAATTTATTTATCAATATTCAATGATAGCAAGATTGCTGACGAATCTTTTGAAAAATAATGTAGAGTTCGGATTCGAAAAAAAAAACGAACAACAAGCGTTTCAAAATTTGAAGATTGTATTAAGTAATAAGCCTATTTTGAAGTTATATAAAGCCGGAGTCGAAACAAAATTACATACAGACGCTTTGAAGTTTGGCTACGGCGCGATTCTATTACAAAAAGATTCAGATAACGATTTTCATCCGATTTATTATGCAAGTGGCAAATCTACCCCGGCGAAAGAAAAATATACCAGTTATAGATGTACAACTTTGCTTCCGCCGTTTCTTTTTCCAAAATTCGAGGCTTTATTGTAAAAAACTGGTTATACATTTATGATTCAAAGTATTGTCCATCGCTGGCCACTACTTTCTCCCATCTTTCGGGCAGCGTACGAATCCCGCGTCGAAAAAACTGGTCATCTTTTGAGGCGATCCACGCGCGAATCGATTCAATTTTTTACTTCTTCATAAGACCGGAAATGCTGGTCAGCCAGGCCGTGTGCCATTGATCGAAACAAGTGATAGAGGGAGCAACGTCTGGAGAATACAACGGGTGGGGTAGGACTTCCCATTTCAACGTTTCCAAGTATGGCTTGACCACTTTCGCAACATCGAGTCGAGAATTGTCATGCTGCAAAATCACTTTATCGTGTCTCTCGTTGTATTGCGGCCGTTTGTCTTTCAATGCTCGGCTCAAACGCATCAATTGCGTTCGATACCGATCGTCTGTGATTGTTTCAGTCGGTTTTAACAGTTCATAATACACTACGCCGAGCTGGTCCCACCAAATACAGAGCATGACCTTGGACCCGTGAAATTCGGTTTGGCCGTTGACGTAGAAGCATAGCTGGGAACTCTCCATGATTTTCTGTGCTTGGGGTTATCGTAATGAACCCATTTTTCGTCCCCAGTCACAATTCGGTGTAGAAATCCCTTCCGTCTTTGCCTTTCAAGCAGCTGTTCACAAGCAAATAAACGCCGTTCAACATCTCTCGGCTTCAACTCGTACGGCACCCAATTTCCTTGCTTCTGAATCATTCCCATGACGTTGAGGTGTTTTAAAATGGCTTGTTGAATCATCCCAATGATCGTGCCAATTCTTCTTGATTTTGATACGAGTCTTGATCAAGTAATGCCTTCAATTCTGCATCTTCGAAAACCTTCTCTCTTCCACCGCTATGCCGGTCTCCGACGTCAAAATCACTGTTCTCGAAGCGTTGAAACCACTCACGACACGTTCTTTCACTAATAGCGGCCTCACCATAAGTATTTGAGAGCATTCGATGAGCCTCAGTCGCAGATTTCTTTATATTGAAGCAGAAAATTAAAACCTCCCGCAAATGACGAGAATTTGGCTCGTAAACTGACATTTTCAATCGAGAATAACTTTATGATGCAGACACAAATCGACTAATGTTTCTGTGGGGTTATGTTGACAGATGCCCAAATTTATTATATGACGTTGATCTATAATCTATTTATTTCGACCACCACTTACCGCTAAAGCCATCTATAGGAAAACGGCGGAAGCAAAGTTGTATACCTAATATGTAATAAAGTATTTTTATAGTTTACGACTCTTTTTGACCCAATTGAATCCCGATCCCAGCGAGCTAGTCGGAGCGTTTGAGAAAAATGAATTGTTTCATATTTATTAAATAAAAATATAAAAATGAAGTTACAAATCAATAATCAATAATCATAATTAAATTAATTATTTTAATGTAATAATAAAGTATTATAGTAGTGTAATAATAAAGTATTATATTAAAATATTAAAAAATATTGAAAAATGTGGTTTACCACTATATACATAAATTGAAATCTGTGTATAAAGTTGTCAATCAAATACATTAATGTTTATTTAATAAATATATATATATATATATACAGGGTGTCCCAGACCACCCGTCCACCCCATTTAAAAGCTAGGGATGCGATTCTATCAAAAAATGTTGTAGACAAAAGTTGTATGGTTTTAAAGGGGACATAAGATGGTGTCATTAATTTGACCTTGAATAGTTACTTGAAGGTCACGTGAAGGTCACCTTTCATTTTTTAAATCGAAACCCCTATTTTTCATTAGATATTCTTCTAGCTTATCTCGAGAGCTTTCCAAAACACTATAATAAAGTATTTTTTCATTAAGTATTTTTCGAGTTATAAAGCTTGAAGTAATTTCTTAATTTTACATAAACTGTAAAATATCTCGTAAAATATTTACTTTTCGATGACCTTACCTCAATACTTTTATGCACAGAATAATGAGAGGAACCAATTGGTGTCAAGAAAACACATAGTTGTTTTTAAGAAAAAATATACAATTTGTAACTAACAATTACATATTTTTTCTTAAAAACAACTATGTGTTTTCTTTACACCAATTGATTCCTCTCATTATTCTGTGCATAAAAGTATTGAGGTAAGGTTATCGAAAAGTGAATATTTTACGAGATATTTTACAGTTTATGTAAAATTAAGAAATTATTTCAAGCTTTATAACTCGGAAAATACTTAATGAAAAAATACTTTATTATAGTGTTTTGGAAAGCTCTCGAGATAAGCTAGAAGAATATCTAATGAAAAATAGGGGTTTCGATTTAAAAAATGAAAGGTGACCTTCACGTGACCTTCAAGTAACTATTCAAGGTCAAATTAATGACACCATTTTATGTCCCCCTTAAAACCATACAACTTTTGTCCACAACATTTTTTGATAGAATCGCATCCCTAGCTTCTAAATGGGGTGGACGGGTGGTCTGGGACACCCTGTATATATATATGGGCAGATCCATTAATTCTCGACGAAAGTGTGCGCACTTGGGTCAGCGATTTTGATGCCGATTTTTTCCCCGAAAGTACACCTAAAAAGAAGACGATCCTGAAAATTTGAGCCCGATACGACCAAATCCGGCCGCTAAAAAATTTTTTGAATTTTTAAAAAAGTCGATTTTTTGCTTATTTTCAATAATTTGTATCTCAGCTTCTATATAACTTAGAGACTCCTACCCAACGGCATTCTTTTCAGTAGACCCCCTACTTTTAAGAAAAAAATAGATATTTGGTCTAACTTTATATCGGGCTAACCTGACGGCTTCCAACCAAATGACTGTTTTGGTCAAATTTTACCTATTTATAAAACACTATTTTAAGTACTGTTTTCGAAGTTAAGGGCCGACCAGCACTTAATGTCTTCTGTTGAGGTATACTTTAATAGAATCTACCCAACTTTTGCTTGATTATTCTCCTTTCGTAAAGTTATAGCCATCTAAAACCAATCAAATTTCAAAAAATCGCTGTTTTCAGACGACTAGAACTTTTTTCTCGGAACTTCGATTTGCTTCAAATTTTCAGGAAAGTTGCTTCATTATGTCCCCAACAAACCCTGAAAATTTGAGCTAGGGAATCGAGCTTGTATTCAAGTTATAAATTTTTTAATATTGTCAAAATTGCGTTGAACCTGATAAGGAATTTCTTAATAGTCATCAGTTTAGTGAATAGAATAATATTTATCGAATAAAATAGAAATAATTTCAGGAACATTATCTATAGTTATTTGTATTTTGTATTTCAATATTATGTAAAAGTACAAAATAATATAAATGAAATGGCTACTGTAGATAATTTAAAAAATTTTCATTTATAAATTTAGTTTAACTACTTTACAATCTTTTTCAAAAGAAGTAACTCTCACTTCTAAGGTATTGTTGTTGATAGGTGTAAAAGAATGGCTTATTCGAGTGTCCTTGATGGTTTTCACAGATTCAAATCGTTTTTTTAATTTTTTATTATGTTTTTGAACGTCAGCATCAGATACCCATATTGCTCTAAAAATACAGGGTATTATTTACATTATGTAGCACTATGAGTAATGATATTTTTATGTACCTTATGCTCTTCATTTCTTTGGAAACATATTCGTAAAACTCTAATGGAGTTGTTACTTGCTGATCAGGGGGTGATCGTATACAATGTCTTATCACTTTTCTCTTTAACGTACCACCAATTGCGTCACATACACTTTTTCCATGACTAGTGGCAAAAAAATTATAAGACGTAATCTTTATGCCAAAATCCTTCTCATGACAACAGACATTTGCTAAATTGTTTCTTAATGAAACAGAAAAATAAGTATTAAATTAACGAATGAAGAAAAATCTAATTTTAATAGTTTTTTATCCATTTTTTGATATAAAAAAATTTCTAATAGTCCTTACTTGTTTTTATATTGAGTAGGTGCTCCGTCTGAAAAGTAGATAACATTTTTTATCCATGGATACTCATCTTTTATTATTTCCATGAGTTTTTCTTGAAAAGCATGAATAGTGTAAGCAACATGATCAGTCGTATCACTAATTACACAGAAACTCATCTGCTGGAGCTTTTCTTTATCGTTCGCCTGAGGATCTTTATAATAAACGCAGAAGGGATGAAGTGTTGCTTGTGAATTATTGTAGTAAAATGATTGAACAGATCTTTATATAACAAAAGAATAGTTTTCTGCAAAATCCATGGTAATAATGCAAGTATGGGGCTCTAATTTAGTTTTGCAATCATATAAATAATTTTTCTGAGAATCTGCAATGTAATGATGTATGGTCAATTTCCATACATCAGAAAATAAAGTTTCTAAAAATATTTCCTTCTTTTCAGTATGATTTGTTAATGTTGCTCTACTGCCGTCTGTATCCCACTTTCTGTAATTAATTAAATCATTAAACGTAGCAATGTTTGATTTATTCAATAAATTTTTCATCCCTGCTACTCCAGGACATTTATCACATCTATGTAGCATACAATCTACATTATCAACATTAAAAACTGCGACAGCGAAATCTCTATATTTTATGTTAGTTTTCAAAGCAGATATCTTTAATTTAATATTTTCATGTTCTGTGCAAACACAAATTTCATGAGTTCCTGGGTCACCAGCGAAAACACATTCCTCCGGCTTTAATGAGGCAAGAAAGAAAATTTCGGTAAATTATACTACTCTGAATAATTATCAATAAAATTGCTGTATAAATCCCGAAGCGTATACAATAACATTTTTCTGCACCAATTCCCCTGAATCGGAACCACTTCCACTTTTTGTATTGCTTAATACCTGGACAAATATAACAATTTTTCGTCTAAATAATAATTTTTTTATAATATCTCGCAATTCATCTGAAATTTTCCAAAATTTTTCCGCTTTCTTATTGTTAATAACCCTAAAAATTTTTATTATTAGTATTTTAATAAAAATAAAAATAAATGTGGAACTGATAAATTCAAATTAAATTGGTATATCAAATTATACTGTACCATTTTGTACTTTGGACTTTTTGAATTCTCTAAACATGTAATGGGAACAATCAAAATGTTGTTTTAACTTGTTTGAACTGCCAAGAAAGTGGTAATACCGTCAATACTTGAATCTTTTCAGAAATAGTTTTGGATTGCTGAAATTGATTTTGTAAAGATAATATAATATCCTTGAGCGTATTACTATCTTCTATCAAATTCTGTGTTATTTGACTATTGAAACTGGAAATATTCAAGTCATAAGCATTATTTATTTTTTGAGTAAGTTTATCTAAAACTTCTAGTAGAGTTTCTTCTGCTTGTTTTGTAAACGTTCCGTAGATAATTTAGATTTACTTATAGGATCTATATCTAATTCTCTTAATATACTGTTTATTGAATTGACATTTTGCGAATTAGATTGATAGTAGGATCCAGATGAACACAGTTGTGAAGTAAAACTTTCAAATACGGAGTTTCCTCGTGATAAAGTAGATCCATCGCCTCTTGCAATATTCTATTCTTCATGAACATCTTCAATTTCCATAGGCTCCGAGTTATCCAAATTCTGTTCAACTATTTGCTTTATTAATGTCTCACAGGTTCGGCACCATTTATCCCCAGGAATTAAATTTATTGAATGCACTTCTGATAAAATTTTATTGAAATTTTCATCAGTCTCTAAACTTATTGTTCTGAGATAATTGGTTATGTTTTTTTATGTTTTTGAAAAGGATCACAACATTTGTATTTGTATTGAGAAAAGTAATCTAAAAATCGGAGTTTGTGATGATGACAAATTTTACCATCTGAGATTTGTTCATAAAATTCTTCGTCTTGTAGTCTCAACTTTAGAAGTAAAATATTCTCTTCACTCAATTCACTCAAATTATATAGAATTTTTATTTTCAGAGTATGTCTCTAAATGACATTCTGAATCAGTTGATAAACCAATATAACACTTCTCCATTGTTTGAAATTTTGATAGTATGAACACTTAAATCAATCAAATAAAATTTTCTAAATACTGTAGAGAGTTATGGAGTTGTTCACAATGTTTACATGATCATATGTTAACGTTAGTACCTCAGTCACGCCACGAAGCGGATAAATGAGGTAACAAAATAATAGCTCGAGCGCCACTTTCAATATGAATTCAAATAATATAAAAATGATCATAGAGCTTTTAAGGGGATCCTAAACGCATGGACGAACCCGACGGGATAGCGCCATCATTTCAGCGGAATTAAAATTGTCGGTAAATGACCAACAATTTTAATTCCGCTATTTCCGACATATATAATTCCGATAGATGTCGTAAAAATCAATTTCTTATTGTGTTCAAGGGTGTTGTTCGGAGAGACGCTTTTAGGGCTAACAGTCATTCTATTTTTGTTCAATTGGTGACAAAGATAGAATGGCGGTATCAATGCTAATAGCGTTTTTTCTCTTTCTGACACACACCCAATATGTTGAAATCAGACAATATCACATATTATTTACTGATTTATCATCTCATACACATATATAAGCATATGTAAGCATGACATTGATGACAGTAAAACATGTGTGTCTGATGATTACACAATTTTATTGTTCGTATTGATACGTATATATACATTATATATATATATATATACATATATATATATATATATATATAGAGTCATCAATGTCATGCTTACATATGCTTATATATGTGTATGAGATGATAAATCAGTAAATAATATGTGATATTGTCTGATTTCAACATATTGAGTGTGTGTGTCAGAAAGAGAAAAAGACGCTATTATAGCATTGAGAAAAGACGCTATTACACCGTCATTCTATCTTTGTCACCAATTGAACAAAGATAGAATGACTGTTAGCGCTAAAAGCGTCTCTCTGAACGCACCCCTTGAACACAATAAGAAATTGTTTGAAAAAAATTGTTGTTGTTTGTTTATATTTTTCAATTATATGTATACATTCATAATTATATTATATGTATACATACAATGAGACACTCTATATTCACACACACACGTGCACGCACACAAGTGTGTACATATGATGTGCAACAAGCTCTGTGTGTATATTTTTTATAATTATAATAATTATATATTATATATATATTATATATATTATAACATATTATATAATTATTTAATTTTAAAAATATATACATAGCTTGTTGCACACATCATTTTATATACATTTGTGTGCATGCACGTGTGTGTGTGTGAAATGTAAATGTATATACAAAGTCTCTTATTATATATATATATATATATATAGTGAGACTTCATCTATATTATTTTCACATATCACAATATCACACACGTGCATGCACACAAAATGTGTTAATGATGTAAACAAGCTTTGTGTATATTTTTAAATAATTATATAACATATTATAACATATAATATATATATTATAATATTATATATAACATATTAATATTATATAATTATATAATTATAAAAAATATACACACATAGCTTGTTGCACATCATATGTACACACTTGTGTGCGTGCACGTGTGTGTGTGAATGTGTATATAGAGTGTCTCATTGTGTATATACATATAATTGAAAAATATAAATATGCATTTGTTATACATACACATACGTGTATAAGTGTGTATATATGGAATGTCTCATAAAACAATATAAATAAAAAATCACATAAGGCAAGACATAACATAAAAACGTTATTTCCAAGTTTATTTATTAAATCTATATTTTAAAAATATACACCTTTTAGTAAAAGCTTTCTCACCACGGCAAGGTAGGTGTAAATCGAGAAAGATTCTTGCAGACGCTTTATGTCTAAAGATATTTGCAATATTTACATTTATATTATCTGCGAAATCGATATAATTTTGAAAACTATAATACATGCAAATATACTTTTTGCAATATAATTTTTGGACCATATAATTTGATAAATTTTGTCTCCAAAACGTGTGTTGATAGAATAATATATCTTTAAAACATCAATAATTAAATGGATTTCTTTATCACCATTTAATTATTGATGTTTCTAGTTGAGAACAACACACAACACAATATGTGTTTTTCGTCTCCGACAAATAAGTTTTTTTTCCGCATTGAGCGTCTTTTCCTCAAAGATAGGAATTTTTACCAATCTGGGAAAGGCGACAGTTCATTGTTTTATTATAATATCAAGAAAATGTTGCCTCATAAATACCACGCGATTAGAATATTTTTATCACAAGGATTTCCTCCTAAAGCTATAGTTGTAGCGAAAAGCTGCAGCATAAATTCCACAACTCGTGCTATCAGGTTGTGCTTGAACCTTTTCAAATATTATATTATTTGCATTTATTTGTGGATAACGACGATGAATGTAATTTTTTTCTTTAAACACCAATTTATCGTACGTAGTACCAGGTAGACTGTCGTACACTCGAAGCTTGGTGCCGTCAAAAAATATACATCGCCAATGATTACTACAATTTCCTCCAATAATTTGTATGCTTTTGCTACAACTTGCTTCAATTAGATGAGGATATTCCAAATATAACACACTTTGTGTTTCAAAGCAAGATTTTCTTCTTATAACGCGTAAGAATTGGTCCAATGATTCATCGTTTATTTGACTATGTATAGGTAATACATTAGCCTTTATTATATTAAATTTTATAAAGCGTTTGTTGATATATTCTTTTTGTGCTGTTATTTCTTTTTCAGTTAGCTCTTTATTTTGTAAGTGACTAACAATGATGCAATCGTCATCTTGTTTCGGACTCAGAGCAGTAACAGCAGTTGCTTCCATTGGTAAAATATTGATTCGCAATATTGCTTTTCTTCTCGACAATATCTTCGTCTTCTATATTACATAGTCGACGATTATTTAATTTTTTGACTTCTTTTTTTTCTACTTCTTTAGCTTCCATTATATATTTTGGATTTCTAATAGGCATATGTCTATTATACCGGCTATCCAAGATTTCTGGCAGCATGCATTCATAATAAAAACGAGTTAAAAAGGGCATCATTTTATTATTCCAAAATTCATTATCCCTATTAACACGTGTTATTTTTAAGCTTTTTGGCGTCCACAAAGCGAAAATACAATAATCTCGCTGCGTAATATTTAATTGACCTTGAACTTGATAGAAAAATTTATGATTTTGATTCATTTGGTCAGAATTTTTCTTATCAAAAATGCTTTTTAGTTGAGGCAGTGTCTTTACTGCCTCTTCCGCTGTTAAATTTTGAGCTAAGAGAGGACATTTTATTTCTACCAAACCATCTTCATCTATAAGCCCATCAGGAGAAGCACCCAAGTATGGATTTTCAACATCAATGAACAATCCGCAAGTTTTAATCTCCTTTTTCAATATTTGGGCCAATTCTTTTTTCGCAATTTCCTCCTTCTCGCGACCATATTTCATCGCTGCGTTATCAGTAGCTGAAGGATATAAAATATTTTTTACAGTTATTGTGCAAGACGTTGTCGTTCTCATACGACATACGGGTCCAAAGTTCGATGCCGTTAACATTTTACGTCTCAACTGTAACCATAATTCTGATCTATTTTGGTCTCTGGTATCATGTTCAATTTTTTGCCAATTTCTCCCATTTTCGAACAACTTTTCTAAATGATTTTGCCGAAGTTGCTCGAATACATCGCATGGCAGATCCGGTTTCTGCGACTGCGGACCATAATAGCGATCTGTTCCCAATTCTTGTTTGAATTTTTTTTGCCTTCCTTGTGTTTGTCGGGATTTTCTGGTTCTTGCAACTTTTTGTTGTCGTCGCTTTTCCAGATTCTCGATAATAGGTGTGAACAGTCTATTCATACTTTCCTTTTATGTAATTGTGGTAATTGGTTGTATTATATTGCACAACTGTTCCCTAAACTCTAGCATTGTAACTGCCCTTTTACCGAAATGAATACGTTCGAGCCAATTAGTTCAGTAGATTATCGAATTATAATTCTTCTGCAATATTTCTTGGATAATTTTAATAATAAGCTGAGAGAACCGCTTTAAATATCTATAGCTTCTTCTACTTCTATATGGGAGACCATGAAATTTCAAAAGAATCAACATAATTTGTTCTCTTTAATTATCACAGTTCTCTTTTGCATTTGCAATACGTTCTTCATATAGTTTCAGATCACCAAAAACATGCCTAGGAATGTTTCAAAATATCTTTTGTAATCCTACTGCCCTGATCGATGTTGAGATTGAGGTTGTTTTTCTCTTAGAGCAGCTGCCCAGTTATTTCCTTCCGTATTTTTAGAATATTCTTTTTTTATCATATTCTCAAGCGCCTCTACAAAGCCAATCCTTCTAAATGCTTTGGCTTCTTCGACTCTCTCTGTTATAAGTCCTCTCAACCTTTTTGCAAAAACGTAGCAAATGATTTGGTAAGCATACCATTTTCTTTACTACTACCATATATTCTCCATGGATTTGTTATTTTTTATAGCCTGGTGAATGTTGTCAAATTGCCGTCAAAGGCAGTTGCTCCTGTTCAAAATCAGCTATGTGCATTTCTGGATGTGTTGAAAGTTGAAGTTTTTCCGCAATAGCATCGCCTCTCCATTTTAGAACTTTTGTTTGAACCAAAATTTTATAACATTTGTGAGCTTTGCCTCAACATCTTTTCGCTTTGCCATATCAATTATGTAATATTTATTTTTGACACCTGACGTGTAGAGAACCTTTTTCGTGGAAAATCTATTATGGTCCCATATTTGAATAGAAGAATGTAGGTGTGCATTGCACGATCTCTTCATAACCACCAACATCCGTAACCAACTATATACGAATATCGTTTGAGTAATTGTCGTTGTTTTCAAAAAGTAGAGTTTTGCTTCCTTCCTCTTCGCCAGGGAAGCCATTTTCATTTTTCGTGGCTGGGATTTTAGAAAAATCATCAACTGAACTGTTCTACATTTTGATGTATGCTGGTTCAGACATGCAAGGAATATTCATGGCTGGCAACACTTTTTTCCAGCTGGGGTATATTAACCAATTCCTAATACTGTATTATTAGCTCCTGCTAAAACATGTTACGAATCCATTGTTTTTAAGGCTCTGTGGATTCTGTCCAGATTTTTATCTTCATAATTCGCAAGATTTCAGCATTTTAAGGTCAACCCCGGTAATTAACCCACTTTTTATGATATTTATAACTTTCCAATCTTTGAAATGGTATTCTATTCCTTTCGCGTGCATGATTTGCTCTAGAAAGTTCTGCATTTCATTTTAGGAAAAATAAATTTCAAAAGATCGAAAACATAAACGGCTCTTTAGGTGGATTCTTCTTCTTCGATATACCATAATCCAAAGGCCAGACTATTTTCGAATTTAATTCAAATTCATGCTATCTTTCGAATATCTGACATTTCTGTTACATACTTTTATTTTCGCCTCATTTGTTTGGCATTCTATTGCTGCGCATGTATCAAATTTCATATCTATCACATCAGATAGAATCGACACTTCTGATTCTTTCATAAATTGTTATCGATAGAGGCTGAGCAATTTTAATGCCCACAATACGACGGCTCTTCAAGCGTGCAAGCTTTCTGCATACGATTTGTCTCAGTACAGTTTTCGATAAATGCGCAGTATATCCTCGCAAAGTTGGATATTTTGTTTTATATTGTATTTGACTCGATAAATTACTAAAAATATATTTGCTTTTGATATTCAAACTGTCGTATCGGGAAATAATTCTACCCTGATTTCTTATAAATCGATTTTTGATCTACATCGGCAATATCCCTCACCGCTTCGGAGTCAATTCATACATCCTTGTTTGAAAAAGTCGAAACATCTTGTCTGACACATTACATGCCTGGGTATTAGACTCCTCTGGACATTTCATTTTCATTTTAATATTAGCTTTTCCGTATCATTGATACTGTTAAATTTTAAAATTAATGGTATTACAAGTAATATCCTTGCTCTTGGAGTCCTTTTTGTTCCATTTCTGGCTTCCCGTAATAACTGTCGCCTGCAAAGAAAATTTAATAAATTAGTATTTTTAAAATAATATTAAATATATTTTTATCACAATATTATTTTTGAAAAATAAAATTCGGCAAAACTACAATCTTTTTGTTTTTGATTATAATTCATAATTTAAATATAATTGGTGTGTAAAATAATTTTGGAAGTAACCAGCAAGCATGAATGGACCGTCACTAACAAATCTAAAATTTGACAACCAGCGCAGGAATAGACTGCCACTGGATAAAGTTTTTTTTACAAACAGCATACGAATAGATCACTGATAATTTTTACAAACCAGCACAATGGAATAGATCGTCACTGGATAAATACCAGTAACCAGCATAGGGATCAAACTTAACTGATTTTGTTTTTACAACCAGCATACGAATAATAGATCAAGTACTGAATAAAGTTCTTTACAAATCCAGTATGTACGAAATGGACCGTCACTGATTTTATGTTTTTACAGCATACGAATGAATATATCGCCTGGATAAAGTTTTTACAACCAGCATACGAAATAGGGGATTCGTCAACATTACAGTTTTTCTAAGAAACGCATGCAAACTTACTACTACTACTACTACTACTACTAATACTACTACTACTACTACTATTCTATAATTATGTCTAAAATACATATTTTTATAAATTGGTTGTCTAAATTTTTTCAGAGATTTTATTCTTTTTCATTAAAAATATAGGAAAGATTTGCATTTGATTATACATTACAATCAATGTTCAATATTTCTTTTTATTTCAGTTTTATATTAAAAATTTATATTAGAATTTTTAATGTTCAATCTAATTATTTATTAATTGAATTATTTAAAAAGATTTTGATTGTGTGGAAATCAAATACATAAATCATCCCATTGTATATCTATTTATATATAAATACTCTACTATAAATTTATTTTTAAAATTATAATAAATAATTATAACGGTGTTGTAAAACATAAGTTATATATATATTGGCCACCTTTTAGAACCTCCTTCAGTTATTTTATTATTTTTGTTTCACAATAAAAATAAAAAGTAATCCGATTTCCTTATGTCATGTTTGGTGTCATCGTGAAAAATATCATTAATCCATTTTTATCTTATCTTTATTCTTTTTATCCTTTTCTTTATCTCCAAATCTTTCGTATCATATTTTTCATCTTACTAAAAATTAAAAATTTTTGAACATTTCGCATTTTTATCGATCCGAAAAATTGTAATGGTTGAGATTTTCAAATGACACCAAAAACATTAATATAAAATGGATTACTTAATAAATATGTATGTGTTCTAGTTAAAAATTAACCAATTTATATCCCCAGAAAAATGACCATCAAATCGATAAGAATGAAACTGATAATGATTTCACCTACCTACATACATCAATTGACGTCACCCGATGTCGACTCGATAGAGACCTTCTCAGCGGGACGTGCTTTGTGATTCGCAAATTACCAATGAAATTATTTTGCCAATATATATAAATATATATATAGCTAATAGAAGGGACCATTTAATCTGAAAGTCGAATATGAAAATCAAGCTGGGAGAGTAGGAAGCCAGACAAAGTTGCCTGGTTTTCGAGGGGACCATATAAGATAGAAATTATTTGACTTTCCTATATTTGAAAAGTCACATGAAAGTCAACTCCACTTTTTGTGGCCGAAACTTCCTATATTATTACATAATCTTTAGATCTGAGATCTTTCCAAAACACTATAAATAAACGTTTTTCGTTAATATCTTCCTCGAAAGTTAGGGTTTTGAAATAATTTCCCTAATTTTTAAAGATAACTATAAATATCCGTAAATATTTCATCGATTTCGATGACTTTATTATGAATGAATGGTCGAGACAATCATATTGGTGTAAAAAACACAATATGTTCTTTTAAGAAAAATATGTAAATTGTTAATTATAAATTGCACATTTTTTTCAAAAATGTGTTTTCTTTACACCAATTGATTCCTCTCCCATTATTCTTGCACAAAAAGCATCGATATAAGGTCACTGAAAAGTAAATATTTTACCAGATATTTTACAGTTTATGTAAAATTAAGAAATTATTTAAGCTTTATAACTCGGAAAAATACTTCATGAAAAATACTTTATTATAGGTTTTGGAAAGCCTCGAGGCTCAGCTGCCAAAGAATAAAAAAAATAGGGGGATGCCATTTAAAAATTGAGGTTACTTCTATGTAACTTTCAAATAATCTTCAAGGTCAAACCAATGGTATCATCTTGGGCCCCTCAAAACCAAATAACTTTTGTCTGGTGTCTTTCTCTCCCGGGCTTGGCTGGAAAATATCTCGGACTGATGGATTTAAATGGGACACATATATACATATATATATATATAGTTAGTGGGTTAAGTAGTGTCCGAAATGAAATAATATTCTCGAAAGAATCGACTATAGCGTGAAAAATATGTAACAAAGCAAAAGTTGTAGATGTTTATCAAAATGCGTTCTGAAAGATATTGTGTAATCTCCTTTGGTGTAGACGAATCATATGAAGGCCAAATTGAATTTTTATGGACTGCTCATTTTCTTTTTATTGCATATTCCTTTGGGCAGCTTAATTTCGAGACCCTCCGCAGCATTCATAAATAAAATCGTTTTTGTTAATGTTTTTCGAGATAAGCCGGGCAAGAATATGCAATAAAAAGTAAGCAGTTCCATTTTTAAAAATCTAGACCTTCATAAGGGATTTTCATCCTCCACCCAAAGTCAAATTTTCTTTAGCCATCAGTAGGTACATTTGATTACTCTGATTACTTGATTATCATTGCTACTTACACATATTTTCGTACATATAGTTGATCCCTTTCGAGAGATATTTGACTGTCGACTTTTTACCCCAATCTCTGTATATCGTAGACGTAAGTAACGCATAAGCTTTTTGACGTAATATATAAACAAACGTAAAGCACTACCCAGTGAGAAGTGACCACCAAAACGATCAAATTGCCATCGAATCGATACAATTACATCACTTGACATCAAATTCTATGCCGACTACCTGTTAGGCCTTCTTCTTCTCACTGACAATGAGTTACCGATAGCAATATCTGCTAATTTATGTCAAAGTGCGCTACTTATGTGTACAATTTATTGCCCATTATGTAACATTTGTACACAAACCTTGTTTGCAATTCGCTGAACACGTATACAATGAATTTATACCATCAACCTTTTTCCATGCTTTTCAAAGAAAGTTTGTAGCCGACGTAAGGATGTTTGGCATCAAATTTTTTCCGTCCCCCATTATATAAATGGATCAGTTAAAACACTAACACTAAAAACACTAACACTAAAATTACGCACTCAGAGAAAACGCACTACTTCACGCGTATGTTTTCCCCATATGAGTATTAACACACATTCAAGTGGCAACGGTCCCGCGTAATTCACGATCTATTGTTTCGGTATACACTACGCGACGCGTGAGTGAATTCCCTAAGGGGGTAGAACATAGCCGTCTCCACGCGTACACTTTTTCGCGTCATGGTTGCATCAATAGGTGTCCACATTTTTTAAACTAAACTGGGCCATTTGTATATAACCTTATAAATGAACATACCTGAAATTTTAGCTAAACCCCAGGTGGGAAGCTGGATTATCCCCTAAAAAATACAGTTTTCGAACTTCGATCGCCGTTGCTGTCAGTTATAGCGAGAGGAAGAGAGACGGAGACGAAAGATATAATGCATATGTCCGGCGCATGCCTTCTAACTAGCTAGCGCCACACGTACATGGCTTTTTCTCCCTTAGTGTGGGCGCTACATCACGCAATACCACGAGGAAAAAGGAGGCCGGGGCAGCCTGGAGCGCTCGGCCAGCTAATTTTAATGGATTAATGAGATTTTCATGAATAAAATAACACCAAATTATGACATAAATTAAATAAATGTATGGTTCTAGTTAAAACCATCCAATTTTATTCCTCAGTGAGAAATGATCATCAAACCGATTTTTATAACTGATATCGATCGAATCTCACGTCAATCTGATGTCGACCTGATAGATCCTCTACTGGATCAGCCATTAGTGATTTCGCAAATATTTTATTAATCCAAGAAATTATATATATATATGTGTGTGTGTGTGTGTGTGTGTGTGTGTGTGTGTGTGTGTGTGTGCGTGTGAGTGTGTGTGTGCGTGTGCCTGTGTTCTTCTGCGTGGCGTGTGCGTGTGTGCCGAGCGCATAATGCGAAGATATACGCCCGCGTTTTCCTTCTTAGCGATGGCCGAGCGCCGAGCGCGTTAACACAGCGGAAATCTTTTCCTGAACGCGGTGCGCTATTAATAAGGAAAAAGGTGCATGAACGTGTTATGCGCTGGAGAAGAACACACTGAAGCCACCACCACTACGCACGCTCACACACGACCGACAAGCGGGCTGGCTTGTCAGTAGCGCGCCGCAGATCTGTACCCATATTTCCACCCTTCTGTATCTCCGTGGGGGTGCAGCTGATCGGGACAGAGGTGTACTATCTCATTCCCATCTCCACCCCATTCCCCTACCTACCTACCCTAACAGTATTGGCCTTTGATTTGTTACAATTCCTGTATGTGTACGTCATGCCTGGCTAGCTAGAAGAATCAGACATATCTTCTGTCTCCTTCTCTTCTTCTCTCAAGTATAGCCAAGCTTTTTAAGGATCGAGATCTGAAAAACTATATTTCTTTTTACAAGTGAGATAACCTGCTTTTCTCACCTGGGATTTTAGATGAATTTCACATATGTTATTACATACCCTACTACTAATATACTAATATATTGTGTCTTTAAAATAATTTAAAGTGTTTTGATATGTGACATTTTACTTTTGATTTCCATTCTAAGGGGCCTTTCGACGTGTATCCAATTTGCTTTTTTTAATTTAAATAATTTATTATTTACAATATATTAAACCTATCAAAAACATAATATTTATATAATATTTTTGAAAGGAAAGAGTTTCTTAATTTGTATTTCGCATAAAAGACATTAAAAATTTAAAAAGGATGTTTCTGAACTCGAGAGATTCCAGCGGTTCCAGTCGCCGATTTTACCAACGCGACCACGCCTACTGTTTGAAAACCCAGGTTTATCGAATCGGTAGATTACGTACACTTTTGCAATTATTTCTTGCAAAAAATAATGGGCACGAGTTATTGTATCATATTATATAGTAAAGAGGGTATCAGTATGTAAATAACAAACATATCGAATTTAGCGAAATTTAGGTGGGAAGTTGATTGATCTCCTTGTTGAGAATATGAGCCTTCGAATTATCAGAAATATAGCGAGAGGGAGAGAAGGAGACGGGAAGATATGTCACACCTTCTAGTTAGCTGAGAGCAGATGATGCATTATCATTTTTCCTCGCCGCGCTTACACCACGCACACGAGGAAAAGTTGTAGAGGTGTGTTCTTCTAGCCAGCCGAGCGCACGTACACGGTTTTTCCTCGTGTGCGCGCCACACCACGCACACGAGGAAAAAGCCGTGTACGTGCGCTCGGCTAGCTAGAAGAACGCAGACATATCTTCCGTTCCCTTCTCTTCCTCTCATATAGCCGACACGCTTGGCGATTGAGATTCGAAAACTATATTTTTACAAGAAGATAATCACCACCTGGGATTTAGCTGAATTTCACATATGTTATTACATTACCCTACTACTAATATACTAATATATTGTGTCTTTATTTATGTACAATATATTAAACCTACGCTGGAAATCTCGAGTTCAAAACATTCTTTTTACATGTACGATTTTATGAATTTGTATTTCAGTAATTTTTCCGAAAAGTGCATTGATGAAAAACTTATTATTATTATTTCAAATCTGTATGTTGTATCCAAATTTATAAAATATTTTTACAAATAATTACTAATTTATATTAAAGAATAAAAAGAATAATGCACATTTTATTTACTTAGAAGCGGAAACATATAAAACATAAAATCGTATGTATCGCAGCATTGCCGTGAAAGAATTTCTGAGTGTTTCTTGTGTGTGAAAAAGAAGATATCACGAGAGACGGTAGACCAGCGCAGCGAGATCACGCGCGCGATATGAAACAGCGAAGTTTCGTGGACGAGATGTTCATTTTGTTGACTCGGCGATCTCGTGTCTCAGATCCCATTCAAAAGCCACGATGTCGTCAAGAGCGGACTGAAATGTAAGTATATACATATACAATGTAGAATAATTTTATCTGCTGCTTCAATAATAATCTTTTACAGCGAAAAGCGAAGGATTATAGAACGGCGCCGTCGCCAGGACAAGCGGCAGAACAAAGATCCCAGACGGTGACGGTGCCGTCACAAGAAACACTAGGGACGGAGAGGAGGGTGCCCCCCATAACGCCGCCGTTTTTTGAAAGTAAGTATATCTCTTCTTCTTTACTTCTCTCTCTTCTCCGCACGTCGTTCGCTCGCATGTACATTCCTTCTTTTCTTCAGTCTCTTTGTTTGCAATGTCTGCCTGTTCGTACATTTTCTCTTCTTTCTTCTTCATTCTCTGTCGCGCTCGTAACGTTCACCGTTCGTACATTTTTCTTTTTCTTTCTTCATTGTCGTTCGCTCGCATCGTTGCTTGTTCAGATTTTTTCTTTTCTTTCTTCGATCTTCCTGTTCGTTCGCCAGGCGTTCGTTCGTTTGTCCCTTCTCTTTTCTTTCTTCACTCTTCACCAGATTCAAATCTGTTTGCTTCCATCACTTTGATCGTTCAGAAGATCTCTTCTCTTTCTTCCTTCTTGTCGTTTCAGCATCGTCTGTTTGTTCAGAAGATTCCTTCTCTTTTTCTTCACTTTCTTCTGAGTCAGACCAGTCTATTGTTCTTGTATCAAGTTCGATCGTCAGAAGATTCTTCTTTCTTTCTTCTTCCTTTGTTTAGACCGTTCTGTTCGAAAACAGAAGATTTTCTTTTTCTTTTCCGACTTGTCGTTCAGCATCGTTCGTTCGTCAGGCGATTTTTCTTTTTTTTCATCTCATTCTCTATCGTTCAGAATGTTCGTTCGTTTTGAAGATTCTTTTTTTCTTCTGATTCGTTCGATTGTTCCATGCCTGTTTCAGATCGTTTGGTTTGCGCCTTCAGGACATTCTTCTTTTTCTTTTTTTCTTCTAACTTGTTTGCATCGTCTGTTCGTTCGTACATTTTTTCTTTTTTCTTCTCTCACTTCACGTGCATCGTTCGTTCGTTCGTATTTTTTTCTTTCTTCTTCTTCACTCTCTGTCGTTTCGCACGTTCGCTCGTTCGTAAGATCTTTCCTCTTTCTTTCTCACACTCCTCGCTCGCACCGTTCGTTCGTTCGCATCGCCTGGTCGTTCCTGTATTCTCTTTCTTTCTTCTTTTCTCTCACGCTCGCATCGTCTGCGTTCGTTCGTACATTCATCTTTCTTTCTCTTCACCTCTCCTCTGCACAGACCGTCCTCGCTCGTTCGCACGCGCCTGGTCGTCCGCGTACATTCTCCTCTTTCTTTCTCTCACTTTCCTCTCAAGATCATCGATTAACAAGCATTATTCTATTTATATTTTTATTATGTATTGTTTATAAAATTGTTTATAAAATTATTTTTCAGAACGTGGACCGATGGTACGCCGCGCGGTAAAGCGGGGAGCTGAAGAGATGGGAGATACGCTGGCGGGAATATATGCACAGCCAGCGTATATTCCGCCGGCGTACACGCCGCCATCTCATGCGCCGGCGTATTACGCACCACCACCACCGCCACCGCCGCCGCCAGCAACCAACACATATGCGTACCTGCTACTGCTGCCGCCGCCGCCGCCGCCAACCAATTATTCATTTCGCCGTCGCAGCCGCTGCCATATTATTGGCATTAGAAAAAAGTCAAAAAGTCAAAAAGAATTGTATGAATATGTATCAATTATGTATCAATTTTTTTTATAAAATAAAAACAACTATTTGCGTAATAATTTTTGTAGGTCTTTCTTATTCTTTAAAAATAGATTTATATAGTGTTTTGGTGAGTTTTAAACTCATAACTATGAAAAATAATTATCTTAAAAATCTTTAATTATCTTTAAAAATTTTAATTATCTTATCTAAAAATAATTATCTTTTTAAAATAGACAAGTCGAATAGATCAAAAAACGAGCAATACGACAAATAAAAGAAAATGTAAAGAAATTCAATAGAATTAATATTTGTTAAACGTTGTTTCTGGCTTTTTAAAAATCTTCATCAACAAACACAATGGAATAGCTTGAAGTAACAGTTTAGAGTAATAATATTTAGAGTAATATTTAGTGTCATTTTTTTTAAGTTATTTGTAATTACTTGTATTATAAAAATATAGATGCAAATATAGATGACTATGAAAGATATTACTATGTGTATACATATATATATATATATATATATATATATATATATATATATGTATGTATATAGACACAATAAAAAGTAACATCTTCATAGTCATTTATATCTATATATTTTTTATAATTTTTTATTTATTGTTCATAGTCCTTGCTCTCGGCTCTTAGATATACGGTTCTCGAATTTCGAGCGTTTTGTGAGCGAAAGATAAGGATGTGAGATTATTGCGCGCGCGTCAAAAAGAACATTATCAATGTTCAGTTTTTTTTTAGTATGCACTGAACTGGTGCAATAAGTTAGAATGAGAAAAATATATATTTTATCACTCTAACTTATTGCACCAGTTCAACAGTGCAGCTAAAAAGAACAGACCCCAGTGTTCACACTTTTTTGAACTAGTGCAGGAAGTGCAGCGAAAAGAACAAACCTTATATGTAAACATACATACACGCACACACATGCATGTACGCACGCAGCCCTATCTATCACAATAACGTTGAACTAATCTACTGCTCTGTATTATCTTTATACCTCGATTTCATCTGCATCGTGACTCTGCAATGATTTTCTGGAGTGTATTCTTTTACTAAGCATCTAAATTTATTTCGGAAAGTTTACTAATGCTTCTTCATAGATTCCTCAAGTGGCGCTGGTCTCATTTCATATGTGTAAACTGTAAAACTTTCATATTAAGCACATATTGTTATGAGCTGGATAACTAAGAGTCGATAAAAAAACTGTATTTTTACAATTTTTTTCATTTTTCGAATTAAATTCGACCAACGCCACCTCTGTTACTTTATATACTTTAATCATGGAGAAGCATTTGTTATTCCATTTAACTAATAAAGAGTATTTTCCATACAAATAAAAAATTGCTTCGGTCGGTAAAAAAACAGCGTTTAGGATCCCCTTAAGCGCGAAATATATACTTCAGTCACTATTTAAATAAATTACTAAAAGCAGCTATAGATATATATAGAAAATTTTAATACCTTACTTGTCAATATGTAAATAATTCGATAGATATGTAAGAAATTATCAGCAAAAATTATTTTCAATAACGCAATTTTGACAATATTAAAAAATTTATAACTTGAATACAAGCTCGATTCCCTAGCTCAAATTTTCAGGGTTTGTTGGGGACATAATGAAGCAACTTTCCTGAAAATTTGAAGCAAATCGAAGTTCCGAGAAAAAAGTTCTAGTCGTCTGAAAACAGCGATTTTTTGAAATTTGATTGGTTTTAGATGGCTATAACTTTACGAAAGGAGAATAATCAAGCAAAAGTTGGGTAGATTCTATTAAAGTATACCTCAACAGAAGACATTAAGTGCTGGTCGGCCCTTAACTTCGAAAACAGTACTTAAAATAGTGTTTTATAAATAGGTAAAATTTGACCAAAACAGTCATTTGGTTGGAAGCCGTCAGGTTAGCCCGATATAAAGTTAGACCAAATATCTATTTTTTTCTTAAAAGTAGGGGGTCTACTGAAAAGAATGCCGTTGGGTAGGAGTCTCTAAGTTATATAGAAGCTGAGATACAAATTATTGAAAATAAGCAAAAAATCGACTTTTTTTAAAATTCAAAAAATTTTTTAGCGGCCGGATTTGGTCGTATCGGGCTCAAATTTTCAGGATCGTCTTCTTTTTAGGTGTACTTTCGGGGAAAAATCGGCATCAAAATCGCTGACCCAAGTGCGCACACTTTCGTCGAGAATTAATGGATCTGCCCGTATATATATACAGGGTGTCTGGTAATTCGAAGATCAACCGTAAACTGCAGGTAGAGTAGGTTAAACTGAGTAGAAAAGTCCTGTATCATTTTGCGATTTTCGTAATAATTAACGAGATATTAATTAAAGAAGATCGACCAATACGCGCGAATCTAAGCGCGCGGCGAGAAGAGACAACCCACGATTATTGTGTAGCGTTTGAATGCGCGGGGAGAAGGAACAGCCTACCGAGAGGGAAAGAAAGAGAGAGAAAGAGAGATGCAAAACAATGCGAGAGAACAATTCGGGGCGGTCGCCGCGGTATTCTAGTATTACGCGCTTCTCGCAACGCTTTGTCACGCGCCTAAACAATCGCGTAACAATGGTTGTGGCTATCCCTTCTTCCCGCGCGCTAAAATGCTAGACAATAACGGTAGGCTGTTCCTTCTCCCCGCGTACTCAAACGCTACACAATAATCGTGGGTTGTCTCTTCTCGCCGCGCGCTTAGATTCGCGCGTATTGGTCGATCTTCTTTAATTAATATCTCATTAATTATTACGAAAATCGCAAAATGATACAGGACTTTTCTACTCAGTTTAACCTACTCTACCTGCAGTTTACGGTTGATCTTCGAATTACCAGACACCCTGTATATATATATATATATATATATATATATATATATATATATATATATATATGGGACGTTCCACGTCAACCGGGCCACCGCCGCGACCAAAATTTGGATAGGTTTAAAAAAAGGTATGAGGGCTCAAAATTTTCGTATGGATGTGCTCTTTCAAATTACACGTGGCGTTATGGAATTTTCCAAAATGGCGCCTTCAAAATGGCTCCTTTATCCTGAAACCTTTGGATATCATACGTAAAAACTAGTTGCTAACAAGAAGTAATAATTTAAAAACCTAGATTGAGTATTGTAAAATGTTTGTAGAAGTACTATCTTTAAAAATCTATATGATGAGTAAAGAAATTTCAAAATTCCGGCTTCAAAATGGTGCCCATTTTGCCAAATTTGCATTTTCAACAACAGAAGTTTCTTATTTGTAAAATTCTATGGCTTAAGTATTATGCTATAGGTCTATGAATAATTGTTACACTGATTTCTCAAAGAAATTCAATAATTATTAAAGAGAGAACGGATTTTATTAAAGATTCAGTGATGCCAATTACATAGCGCTACCAGAGTCTCGTTCTTGGGACTTACCGTTATTTTTTTTATTTTGTGGGGCTATGTAATTGTTACATGATTTTCTGAATTAAGTTTAATAATTATTCAAAGTGGCCGATCCACAATGGCGTGATCCACGGCTAGACGGGTGAACAAATAATGTAATACTAGATCAGTACGGTAAAGGGTGAGAGACCACGAAACTAAGACCGTCAGGTGACGCAGGCCTAAAAATCGAACTTCCCATACTAGAGTAAGCCGGCGATTATACATAAGAGGGAATAGCGTCAGGCAAAGCTATCGAGCTGGCTCTTGCCTAGATCCATACACATACAAACAAGCACAGACATTCGACCGAGTCCAGCTAAGAACTCTGAGGACCGATTAAAGCAAGTCTGTCAGTTTCACCTTCATGAAGAAAAACAAAAAGGAAATAGTGTAGAATTTTCATGTTTTAGTTTATTGTATAATAAACCTTGAATGAAACATATTTGTTTTCTTTTCTTGGTAGCAGAGCGTGGTTGGTTAGATCACTTGCTCTGTGTATTGCACATCACACAACCCGTATATCTAATGCAGATAGTACTTAAAAGGAATACACTGATACTGGTGCTGTATAAGATTTATTTGATAATGTTTTACAACAACCGTTGCAACAGCAACGCCTAACACTTCCGACGAAAAGAAAAAAAAAGCCTAGAGAGTGCGCGCCATATCTCTGTATCGATAGTATCGACCTGAATCGACTTGACTCTAGTGACAAATAAAATAAAGCACTATACCCTGCACTAGATAATCAACTGGTACGCCCCACAATTCTCATTTCTTATTTTTAACACTCCCACTAAATGACAATTATGCCGAGCATAAGCAGAAACAAAACATTACTAAAACAACAAAAAGAACAAGAAAGAGGAGAAAAAAAAATTTAGTCTCTCTTAGTTTCCACTGGCTTTTCCTCCATAGAAAGTCTGTATGTTAGTTCCTTAAAGCGTTCCTTTGGCAATCCTTTCGTCAGTATGTCTGCCAACTGTCGTTTTGTTGAAATGTATTTTACAGTGAGCTCATTCCTGTTGACCTTCTCTCGAATGTAGTGGAATCGCACCTGGATGTGTTTTGTTCGTTTGTGAAAACTTGGATTTTCACAAAGGCTTATTGCTCCTTGATTATCTACGTTAAGTTCACATGCGCTGGTTATATTTCCATAGATATCTTCTGTGAGTATCTTTAACCAGCTTGCTTCTTGAGCTGCTGAGCTTGCTGCAATATACTCAGCTTCAACTGTAGACAATGCAACAACTCCTTGTCTACGACTGGCCCATGACACAGGTCCGCCACACATTGTGAATACATATCCTGTTGTAGAATGTTGCTTATCCTCACATCCAGCATAATCACTATCGCTGTAGCCGCATATTGAAGAACTTTTCAAGCCGTCAAACACGATACCCTTACTTGTGGTTCCTCGAAGATATCTTAGTACTCGCTTCACTGCCTTCCAGTGTTCTTCTCCTGGGTTATTTAAATATCGGCTTAATACATTCACGATAAATGCAATGTCTGGTCGCGTGACGTTTACTGCAAACTGAAGAGATCCCACCACTTCACGATAAGGTACATTCTTCATTTTTTCTTTATCCTCTTCGGTCTGTGGACACATTTCTTTGCTCAGCTTGAGTCCTGGCGTAAACGGTGTGGCACTTGGGTTTGCATCTACCATTCCGTATTTTTCCAATATCTTCTCAATGTAGGCTGTCTGATGTATCTTCAGTGACCGTTTCTTTTTATTGCGTTCAATTTCCAGTCCAACAAAATACTTGGGTTCGCAGATTCTGATTTCAAACTCCTTTGTCATCTCAGTGATCACCTTCTCAAGCACTTCCTCCGACTTGCTCATCAACAGACCATCGTCCACATATAGAGCTAGAACAATCTTGAAACCATCTATCTTGCCTGTGTATACACCATCATCGGCTTTTGACTGTACGAAATTGAACTTCTTTACAAATTGTTTAAAGCGACGATTCCAACAGTTTGGTGCTTGTTTTAAACCATACAAGGCTTTGAGTAATCGCACCACACGCTTCGTCTGCAACAATGGTCCTTCCGGCAGCTGTAGATATATTTCCTCTTTTAAATTACCATGGAGAAACGCAGTCTTCACATCAAACTGCCGGATATGGAGATCTTCACTTGCTGCAAATGCAAGTAACACCCGAACTGATTCATACCGCACAACAGGAGAGTATATTTCTTCATAATCAACTCCTTCTATTTGTCTGAACCCGCGTGCTACTAACCGCGCTTTGAAACGATCTGGTTCACCTGGTGTCTTCTTCAGTTTGAAGATCCATTTGCTGTCAATTGCTTGTCGATTTTTGGGTGGCTCAGCCTCGCACCATGTTTCATTCTTGGTGTGTGCTTTGATCTCTTCATCAATTGCAGCTATCCATTGCTTACTCTCGACACTTGTAATTGCTTCCATGTATGTTTGTGGTTCACTGTCCACAGCTAAATTTGCTTCAAAACGGCTTCTTGATCCTGCTTGGTGATCTTAATTTCT
This sequence comes from Crematogaster levior, assembly GCA_901521435.1. Taxonomy (NCBI): domain Eukaryota; kingdom Metazoa; phylum Arthropoda; class Insecta; order Hymenoptera; family Formicidae; genus Crematogaster; species Crematogaster levior. The sequence goes on along the minus strand of CABEGB010000873.1, from coordinate 213,242 downwards.
TCCGGTATTCAATAGACGTTAACTCTTTGACAGATGCAGTCTCATCACTCTCAGTGTCATTTTGACTACTAGCAGACTCACTTGAAGTTTCTTGTTCCTCCGTATTTTTATCGTCATCTTCATCAATGTGTTCATTTCCCACTCGAACGATAGTGAATACATATTTGTCCTCTTCTTCACCTTCTTTTGTGAAGTTGACGTGTGCCGATATAAATACTTTCTTCTTCTGCAAATCGTATAACCGATAGTTGTCACTCAACTTTTCATAGCCGACAAACAGTGCCTTCCTGCTTTTCTTGTCCAGCTTTCTTCGTTGGCTATCGGGTATATGAGCATATGCAACACTGCCGAATACGTGAAGCTTCGTAACATCAGCCTTCTTCCCTGTCCAGATTTCATGTGGCGTCTTGTTGCCACTCTTCTTTGAGATTACCTGATTCAGAACTTCAGCCGCTGTTTTTACAGCTTCAGGCCATAAATTCTTTGGCACATTCTTTCGGCCATACAGCATTGACCGAGCAGATTCCATGAGACTTCTCACATCTCGCTCAGCAGCCCCATTCTGCTGTGGCGTATAGGGAGATGAAAATTGATGCTCAATGCCACGACTTGTTATCAGCTTTCGAAAATCTTCACACGTGTATTCTGTTCCGCAGTCACTTCGAAACCATTTAATGTCTCGGCCGAATTTATTCTTAATTGCATTCGCAAACTTTGCAAACATTTCGACCACTTCGTTCTTCTGCCGGAGACAGTATACCATTCGGTAACCACTTGCTTCATCTTTGAATATTACGAAATACTTCTCACCATTCAAGCCTAGTTCCTCGAACGGTCCACACACGTCTGAATGGATAAACTCGCCTGGTTGAACATCCCTCGGTGGCTGCGTTCTGTGCGTCGACCTCTTCTGCTTACCATAATTGCATGCTTCACATGTAAAATCCACGTCATCGTTGATCTTCAGGCCAAGCTCACTGTTTTCTTTGACCATCTTCTTGATTGTATTGATACTTACATGACCAAGCTTCTCGTGAATATCACGAATCGATGATTCCTCTGTGACATATGCCTCATCATTTCTTACCACCTTGATTAACATTCGCGGTAATCCATTGTTGACTACACCAGTTATGATTGTTTGCCCATCCGATTTCTTGATTAGAACCTCGTTCTTTTCAATCACGACTTTGTATCCAGCCTCAGCACACTTCGTCAATGAGAACAGGTTCTTGCGCAGATCAGGTACGTAAAGTACATTGTACAGATATCCACTCCACCATTTTCCGTTTGCAAAGGACTTCACACGAATCGTTCCTTGTCCTTTTACTGGAACAGCAACTTGATTTGCAGTACCGATTCCTGGATGATTGAAAACTTCCTCGAATGTCTCAAAACAGTTCCTTTCGTGCGTCATGTGACTGTTGGCTCCACTATCTCCAAGCCACGAATTTTCGACCGATTGAGTCATTAATGCCTCGGCAATGAAACCATAATCCGACTCACTTCGTTTTGGCTTTGAATCCTTTACATTCTTCGTATCTTTTGTGTTCTGACCTTTTTTATTCTTCTTTGATTCTGGGCAGTCACGCATCATGTGTCCTTCCTCGCCACAGTTATAACATTTGCGTGAGGACTCTTTCCGTTCTCCTTTGCCTTTTTTGTTGAACTTTTTCCTGTCATCGCTTTTATCCTTTCGCGATTTGGCGACCAGTGCCTCAAGCTCGTCATCGGCCTTGTTCAAAACTTCTTCGTGGCCGGCTAATTCATTTACCAGATTCTCGATCGTCTGCTTCGTAGGCTCCTTGCTATTCCATACTGCAATGAAATTGCTGAACTTTCTTGCTGGTAGTCCATTCACGATCTTCGCCACGATGAAGTCATCCTCGAACTTCACTCCTACTGCTTCGAGTGAGGCCCTTATGTTCGAAACATTACTAATGTAGTCAAGTACGTTCTGACCACTTTCGAGCTTACAATTCAACAGATCATGCTGTAACTGTACCTTGCGCGTATTTGATTTCTTTTCAAACATACCCAGAATTTCGGACCAGTGTTCTGCTGCTGTCTTACAATTGAGTAGTCTCTTCAATAATGACGAATCAATCGAGTTTACTATTTCGAAGGTGGCCTGACTGTCGTGTTTTATCCACTTCCTTCTCTCGTTAACCTCGTCTGGCTTCCGCTCTCCACCTTCTACAATGTCCATAAGCTCCTTCGACCTCAAGAGTACCGACAACGTCTTCTTCCACACTGGAAAATTATCGGCGTTAACCAATTTCTCGATCTTTACTTGATCCGCCATTTCCCTTATACTTATACCACACAGTTTCTCTCTATATGTTACTTCCTGTTGGCGCAGTGGAAGCGTGCTGGGCCCATAACCTGTTTTCTTTTCTTGGTAGCAGAGCGTGGTTGGTTAGATCACTTGTTCTGTGTATTGCACATCACACAACCCGTACATCTAATGCAGATAGTACTTAAAAGGAATACACTGATACTGGTGCTGTATAAGATTTATTTGATAATGTTTTACAACAACCGTTGCAACAGCAACGCCTAACACTTCCGACGAAAAGAAAAAAAAAGCCTAGAGAGTGCGCGCCATATCTCTGTATCGATAGTATCGACCTGAATCGACTTGACTCTAGTGACAAATAAAATAAAGCACTATACCCTGCACTAGATAATCAACTGGTACGCCCCACAATTCTCATTTCTTATTTTTAACAATATTGTATAATTTTCCATTTTTTCCATCAATTTTTCTATATTTACTTCGTATTTTTCTATTATTCCTCCTAAGAACTTATTTATTTTATTTTATTTGAGAATAAAAATCTGTTCTCAAAATTAATTATTACATTACCTTACTGTATAGGTATAATTATAACTTAGGTTTTAATTATTTTGTTGTATATTTATTGTAAAATATTATGTCATCTCGTAAAAAACAATCGGACAAAATTCGATCCGATAGATGTGTAAATCCTTATGGAATAGATGGTCATAAAGGGGTACAATTAAGAAATATGACAAAGAATATGTTGCAATCATTTACAGATGTCTCAAGTTCCTCAAACAAAATTTGTCAAGCTTGCCGAAAATTGTTTTATGATAATCAAAGGAAATCACAGAGTCTTCCTAATGCAGCTGGCAGGGAATCGAATAATTCTGATACCAGCATTTCTTCATCAGAAAGTGATGTTGAACCACCTCCTGCAAAAAAAGTTCACCTTTCCAGAGCAGAGGAATTAGAAAATTTATTACAAGGACTGAAAGAAAAATTCAACAGTTTACCCAACAATGATCCTTTGCGAGTGTCAATACTTACAATAGCCCCTAATTGTTGGTCTTCTCGCAAAATTGCTGAAGAGTTTGGAACATCTAGGCGAATGGCCACAAAAGCGAAACAATTAAAAGATGTTCAAGGGGTTTTGTCTATGCCAATTTCTAGATCTGGCAAAAATTTATCAACAACAACAGTAAATAAGGTCATACAATTTTATGAATCAGATGCAAACAGTAGAATAATGTCAAATAAAAAAGACTGCATAACAGTAAAGAAAGATGGTGAGAAGAAAAAAGTACAAAAGCGTTTACTTATGTATGATGTATCCATATTACACGTAAAGTTCAAAGAATCACATCCAGAAAGCCTAATAGGACTGAGTAAGTTTGCTGAGCTCAGACCAAAATGGTGCATTCTTGCTGGTAGTAAAGGAACACATAGTGTTTGCGTGTGCACCATCCATGAAAATTTGAATAATATGCTTGATGCGTCTAATTTGAAAGAGCTTACTAAAAATTCAGATTTTCCAATAGGAGATTATAAAGATTGCTTACAATTCGTTGTTTGCAAGGAACCAAAACCTTCTTGTTTTTTAGATGAGTGTGAATCTTGTCCAAATTTAGAACATTTTTCTGATTATATTAGTAATGTCTTGGAATCAGCAGCTGTAAGTGATATAATTTTCAGTACATGGCAATCGACAGACAGGTGCACACTAAAGAAAGAATGTCTTTCTACAGAAGATTTTGTTGCCCAGTTGACTGAACATTTAAAAGAATTCATACCTCATCATTTTATTGCTAAAAGTCAGTGTAAGTACGTGTCAGAGCGGATAGAGAATCTGAAACATGATGAGGTATTAGTTCAATTAGATTTTGCAGAAAACTACGCATATGTCGCGCAAAACGCAGCCCAAGCGTTTCATTACAATAACGACCAATGCACAGTTGTTCCAGTCTGTTGTTATCATAAATCTGGCAGCGATACTAAGCATAGTAGCTTCATATTTTTATCCGACAGTACAACTCACGACACAGCTTCCGTCTACCTTATGCAAGAAAAACTTATACCGGAAATCAAAGAAATTTGTCCAAAAGTGGAGAAAATAATTTATGTTACTGACGGTGCTAGACAGCATTTCAAGAATCGGTCCCAGATGTGCAATTTAGCTAAACATTATGAAGATTTTGGTGTTTTAGCAGAGTGGCATTGCCATGCGACTGCTCATGGAAAATGTGTTTGCGACGGCTTAGGTGCCACTTTTAAGTATGAAGCTACACGAGCAAGTCTACAAGCTAAGCCTAATGAAGCTATCTTAACACTATCATCATTGTATGAATGGGCTAAGAACAAATTTACAAACATGAAAATATTTTGTTACACTAAAATACACCATGCAAAAGTTCAAAGGCATTTGGCAAAACAATTTCACAATGCTCAAGCTGTAACACATATCAGCAAAGGACACGCATTTATCGTTGACCTAAATGCAACACTAAAAGTAAAAAGATTTTCAGATGCCAAAAGTGATATTGCAAGTATCCAGTATTAGTAGATAGTAAACAAAAACAAAAACGTTCGAAAAAAAAACAAAAAAATATAAAAAGTAGAAAAACAAACAAAAAATAAAAAAAATAAAAAAAGTAATGCGGGCTTTGTAATCATTAAACAAAGACAGTCTCAACCCTGTTAAACGCAGAGAGCTTCATTCGGATTCACCACGAACGCCATTTAGATTTTAATCTGTTTTAAAACTGTATGTGTACGTATTTCACAAGCTAATGATTTTTTCGTCTAAAATACATAATGTTTACTATCAATCGATGGCCTTCATTTACAATACCGCAAAGTTATTACAAATCGCACCAGTATGACGCATCCATTTTGAAAAGTTATGACCTATCGATAAAAAAAGTCATTTTGGATCAGCCATTTTAATTTATCAAACTTGTTTGAGAAAATCAAATAACAGTTATTTACAAACCTATAGCATAATATTCAAGCCATACATTTCTAATAAAGAAGATCTTATCGGTAATAATGCAAACTTGCCAAATATTGGGCCGTTTCGAATCCGCCATTTTGAAAAATGGTTACGCTTTTTAAAGTTTCATCAAATGATTACTTCGTTAAATATTTTAATAATAATTACAATGATCTTTGCGCCATTAATGTTTTTAAAGCTGATTTTTGCTAATATTACTGCAAACTTTATTACAAAGACGCCATTTTGGATAAGCCATTTTTAATAATTATTGAATTTCTTTGAGAAATCAGTGTAACAATTATTCATAGACCTATAGCATAATACTTAAGCCATAGAATTTTACAAATAAGAAACTTCTGTTGTTGAAAATGCAAATTTGGCAAAATGGGCGCCATTTTGAAGCCGGAATTTTGAAATTTCTTTATTCATCATATAGATTTTTAAAGATAGTACTTCTACAAACATTTTACAATACTCAATCTAGGTTTTTAAATTATTACTTCTTGTTAGCAACTAGTTTTTACGTATGATATCCAAAGGTTTCAGGATAAAGGAGCCATTTTGAAGGCGCCATTTTGGAAAATTCCATAACGCCACGTGTAATTTGAAAGAGCACATCCATACGAAAATTTTGAGCCCTCATACCTTTTTTTAAACCTATCCAAATTTTGGTCGCGGCGGTGGCCCGGTTGACGTGGAACGTCCCATATATATATGTATATTAAATTTATACATACAAATTATTCTCTCTCTCCCAATGTTATATTACAAATTATTACATACAAATCATGAAAAGTCTATATGATTACACAGAAATTGAGATTTCTAATAACACTTAGGTTATAAATAGGTAAAAATTATAGGTGAATATGATTAATTTAATATATTTTAAAATACATACAACATTTCATTAAGAAAAATATTTTATAATAATTTTATTAATAAAATATTTTAAAATTAATTAATAACGATTAATATGTAACTGTCTACAATTACGTCCTATAAATTTTACAATCTATTTATAACAACCAATTTATAATAATCAAAAAGTATTATTTCATTTAAATAATAAAAAATTGCGACTCTTTTTTCATTGTTTCAAAGTAATAATACTTAGGTTGTAAATAGATTTTATAAATAAAAATTATAAGTATAATTATAATTATAGAAATTTTTAATCACAAGATTCAACACCTGTGTGAAATAAACCAACCTTTTTATGTGTCTTCTCTTCAAAAAATATCTAGAGCGATATGGATGCTTCGCATCGTAACTTTTCCCCATCAAAAAATTTTCACAAACACTAATACGTTACGTATTACACAATATGTAACTACACAATACTTCATACAATCTTTCAATATTCTTCACACTGAAGCACTAGCTATCAGATGTCACACAACATGTATCAACTTGTACAGCTTCGCGTAGACAGCGATGTATCGGCACGTAGACGCAGGACCGTCAACCAATAATGCTAGATTCAGATCGCCGAAAAAGCCGTGTACTTACGTGTGCGCTCGGCGCTCGGCTAGCTAGAAAGCGCAGACATATCTCCCGTCTTCTTCTCTTTCTCTCGCTACAGCTGACACGCTTGGCGATTGAGATTCGAGAACTATATTTCTTACAAGGAGATGATCGAGCTTCCTACCTGAGATTTAGCTAAATTTCAATATGTTGTTACATACTGATACCCTTCCTACTAATATAATATATGGTACCATAACTTGTTTACCATAATTATATGGTACTAACAGTTACATATTAATCGTTATTAATTAATTTTAAATTTTATTTTATAAAATATTTTTCTTAATGAAATGTTGTATGTATTTTAAAATATATTAAATTAATCATAAATAAAAGTAAAGTCATGTACGTAATCTACCGATTCGATAAACCTATTTTCCAAGTAATGAACGTGGTCGTGTTAGTAAGTCGAGCGGCTAGAACGCTGGAGATATCGAGTTCGAAACATTTCTTTTTTTCTATTTTTTTTTAAATCTGTTTTTAAATATTATAAAAAATATTATATTTATATAACATTTTTTTAGAATTAATATAGGTTTAATTTTAATATATTGCATAAAAATAAAAATTTTAATAATTGCATAAAAATTTTAATATATTGCATAAATTATTTAAAGACACATTAAAAAAGTAAGTGTAAGTGTTCAAGATCGTGTTCCGTAGGATATTAGCTCTTATTTCTCTCCAAACGTGTTCAATATGTTGAGTATGGGCGGGAGCAGTACATTTGGACACCGTACAATTGGACACTGTTCAGTTGCACACCGCTCGATTGGACACCATTTACTGGACACCGTTCGATTGGACATCAAAAATGCATACTGTTCGATTGGACATCAAAAATGCACATTGTTTGATTGGACAACGTTCAATTGAATATCATTCGATTGGACACCAAAAATACATACTGTTCGATTAGACATTGTTCTATTGCGTGAATTGCGAAAATATATAAAGGTTGTAATATCTGTCAAAGTTATAGCGTTTTTCACTGGGAGAACTGGTGCGCACTGAGTGCGCACTCGCCTTGGGCAATGTGTTTCACTGGGGATTTCGGTGCGCATTAAAACAGTGCGTTCTGTTTCACTGGAAAGCCTAGTGCTGAGTTTTCGCACTTTAGTGCAAGAATTCGGCACGAGCTCTGAGAGACGGTGCCAGTTCAGTGCAATATGGCTGCGCGAGATCCACGATTAATATTTGAACTTTAATATTTTCTTTTATGTACATTGTGAAATGATATGTATTTCACAAGCTGGAATTCAAAAGAATACACAAAAATTAATCGTAAAAAACACTATAGGTCGTTCCAGATACTCGAAATATTGTTTATACTCTAGTACATTTAATGTCACATACAGAATGAACTAAATAAAATTATTGTTATATTTTCAAACTGTACAAAGAAAAGAAATTAAAACGTTCTTTACTCTGGATTGTTTTCGTGAAATAAAATTCTCATCAACATTTTTTTCGAACAACCTCAAAAACCAAAAGCGGATATATGTATGTATATATTACTCTTTAATTTATCATATAAATCTTGTTCACTTGGATCGAGAGTTAAGCTTAATATGTCATCACCTTAAAATTAATAGTAAATCCTTCCATAATTAATTATGTAATTTATATTCAGAGCAATAAAATATGCACAGAACTGCACTGAGAGTAACAAACATGTTTAGCTGGAAGTGCAAGAAATTCGCACTTTCAGTGCACTCGGACAGTGCCGTCTAAACTCAACGAGTTTTCGGTGCGCACTCAGTGCTACCCAGTGAAAAACGCTATTAGATTTGAATGACAAACTAATGCAATTTTCCATGAGAAGCGAGTTTCACACTCATGCGACTTTCCACGCAAAACGAGTTCCACCCGGCGAGGAGGAGGGGGGTGCGTGCATGCGCGCGTGTGTGTGTGTTCGTGTGTGTGTGTGCGTGCGTGCGTGCGTGCGTGTGTTTCAAATTCACTTTGTAATAGCTGATAGATTACCAAACTCATATCACTTTATCTGTCCATGACAAAATATGATGTCCAAATTGTTTTCAAAACATATTAATTCAATGTAAAATTAATAACACCAGTAACTTTTGGCCAGAGAAATGTAAAGTTTCGATATATTTTATTTTGATAAATATTATAATTTTTATATATTTTCGATTCACGCAATAGAACGGTGTCCAATCGAACAGTATGCATTTTTGGTGTCCAATCGAACAGTATGCATTTTTGGTGTCCAATCGAACGGTGTCCAACCGAACGGTGTCCAATCGAACGGTGTCCAATTGTACGGTGTCCAAATTAAGGCCACTCGTATGGGCTCCTGCATATATAAAATAAAAATAGATTATATTGTATTATAATGTAATATTGTTAATTTGTAAAAGTATTTAAATGTCTGTATTTACCGATCTGGGTCGACAAAATTCAAAGAATGATTTACTTTCAGATGTTGAAAACCCTCACTGTTTAAACAGTTATAGGACTTCTAACAGTCTGACATTATTGTCGTTCCAAGTAGGGACCATTCTTTTAAATTGAGAAGAGTTGTTTCTGTGCAATCTAAAACTAGCACAAGGAAAACCTTATGCGTATCACGCTCATATCCACCAAAGATCTAATTGCTATTCGGCTGCAATTATATTTCCTCTTGTTAATTTTTGCTTTGTCTATTTTGACAATAGCATTAGGTCCTCCAAGTTTTATAGTATTTTTTTCATCCCAGTATAGGCAAACCTCTCTGTTTTTATATTATAAAGGACTCCGCTTAATTCTTATGGAAATTGGGTTTCGGCGGATTTGGCTGAAATTGAAGCAAATTATAGTTTATGTTGTGCTGACCAAAAGTCTCAATGGCCAGAACCTTCAAAAAATCTCAGCTTCCAGAAGTCGTTTAAAGGTCCCAAATCTAATCTTTTTTGTCAGATTCATGGATTTCTTTAGTACCACGTATTATAAAAACTTTTGGTTGAATGATTGTTTACATGAATATATGTGCGTGCGTGAGAGAGAGAGAGAGAGAGAGAGAGAGAGAGAGTGAGAAGAGAGAGAGAGAGAGAGAGAGAGAGAGTGCGCGCGTATGTTTTAACGAACAACTTCATTATTTTCTCTTAAGAACCTTATATCCAGTTTCTAGCGTCTTCAATTTTTTCAAGTAGAGCAATAGATGGATATCTTATGTTATGCTCATAACGAGCGTATCCAAGAAACCATAATACTGCTGCTACATGACCTAAAGTTCTTGCACCAGTTTTACATGTACAATAATAGCTTAATATTGGGTGCTGATCGTCATCAATAAGCTCATCATTATCTATTGTCAAAAATGCTATCCATAATTGATGTTTCGTACTTCTTCTAAACCGTGAATGTATTCTTACTCGAATAAGTCCTGGTTCCTCTATGAGCTGATAGAATTGGAATGTTTCATCGTTATCTCTGACTATTTTATCTTGAATATATGCCGGGACTAAGTTAAGCTGATAAACATCGGCAGTTAAATCTTTTAGGTATTCTAAATTGAGGCGAGGAAATTCATTAAGTTGATTTCTATCTAATTGAGCCCATCTACCATTTCTTGTTTTCAGGTTTTCTACCTCAACTCGTGCCTGCATAACATTTGGTGCTAGAGCGCGATCTAGCAAAACATGAGTTAGTTCAGCATTGGCATTTTCCATATATATTAATCTCTTGAATTTATTAATAATTGCTGCTGCTATTCTCAAAAAGTCTCGTAGGTTTCTAGCATGAATTACTGATAATGTTCCTTGAAAAAACTTAAACATTTGTTTTATATGTCCATTTCGAAATTCTATTATCCATCTTGTTTTTATCAATCTAACATAATTAGCTTCTTCAGATGTTAACTGTGTCTGATTATTTTCAACAAATGGAGGCATTTTTACCACAATACCCATTTGTGTAAGTAATTTTTCAACATCACGATATCCTCGATCCAGAATTGTAATGTCACCTTCTTGAAACCATTCTCGAATGTTGTTTTCATCCTTTTGTAATTCATTATTCAGCATTGCTGCATCATTATTCGCAGAATCAGAAAAATAAGGTCCGTGGACATCAAGAATATAGCCGTCAGGAGCAACAATTAAAGCAGGTTTTAATAAATAATAATGTTTATGAATACTGTAAGATTGGCGTAAAGTTTGAAAGTTACTACTTTTCTCTACTTCGATGTATGTACCATCAATATAAACAATTGCCTTGAGAATTTGTTCTGAATTATATAAAAGATTTGCAAATTCTGTTACGTGTTCATTAATATAAGTTTGTCTTGTTATAGCCTGTAAACCAATATTTTCAGGAACAAATATTTGCATTAATGACTTTCTGACTGTCGCAATTACTGTGCTGACTCCTTGTCTATTGTTGTAGCCAAATGTAAAGGATAAAAAATCATCAGAGATTCCTTGTCAAAGTTTACAAAGAAATGTTAGTAAATGTCTCTTCGTTATATATCTAAATGAACCATCACAAATTGGATCACAATAATTGTAAAGCTCTCGGAATTGTTCTTTTGTAATCGGACTCATGGATGCGAAATCATCATCTGAAAAGTTATTTTCATTATTATACTTTGTAGTAGATGCATTTGCAATGTTTTGAAGTTCAGTCAAAAATACGTTTAATTGTTGCCTTTTAAGGATATATACAGTCTATTAACGAAATGCAATTCAAATAGACGACGTAATAAAAGGCCTTCATCATCTAAATGTTCGGGGCATGATTTTGTATTTTTAGATGCGTAAATATTTGTTTTTAAATATATATTGACACGACATTTTATATTTAGTCTAGCCAAGTTGAAATTATTATTACATATAAAACAAGTATTGGATGAAGTTTGGCGTAAAACATTTAATCTTAAACAAAATGGGTCTTCTTCAATATCTCTCATTTCATTAACAATTGATATATTACAATTGTTACAAAGTCTAGTTTCATCAGTGATTTCAATGGACTCTCTATTAACAACGTTTCGTCTAGAGATCGCTATTTCTCGCTTTATAACATTTTCATCACGATCTATTCTAGACATTTGCTGTGGCTTCATTGCTGTATCGCAAACAAAACATAATCTACGTCTTTGATTGGCCATATTTCGATCACCTTAGGCAGCAATATATATATATATATATATATATATATATATATAAAAAGATTTTTATATTTGTCTATATTTCTATTGAAAATAAATAATGAACAAGGGTTTATTCTGGAATTAAAGAATTATGCGGACATCTACGCACAAATGGTTGGTGGTGCTTTCCAAACATGATCAATAGACGAATCGAGTGTTAAAGCCTATCCGTCTCGTCGTTTCTATATATACCTACTTTGTTTAGCGAGAGAATAGATACGATCGTTATGAGCATAATATGATATCCATCTATACTGACCTACTTGAAAAAATTGAAGACGCTAGAAACTGGATATAAGGTCCTTAAATAGAGAAAATAATAACGTTGTTCGTTAAAATATACGCGCTCTCTCTCTCTCTCTTTCTCTCCCCCCTCCCTCCCTCTCCCTCTCCTCTCTCTCTCTCTCTCTCTCTCTCTCTCTCTCTCTCTCTCTCTCACGCACGCACATATATTCATGTAAACAATCATTCAACCAAAAGTTTTTATAATACGTGGTACTAAAGAAATTCATGAATCTGACAAAAAAGATTAGATTTGGGACGTTTAGACGGCTTCTGGAAGCTGAACATGAGATTTTTGAGGGTTGTGGTCATTGAGATTTTTGATCAGTACAACATAAACTAAATTTGCTTCAATTTCAGCCAAATCCGCCGAAACCCAATTTCCATAAGGATTGAGCGGGGTCCTTTAACAAATATAATATATTTAATGAATAGATTAATACTCAACTTAATAACATTAATATATTGCTATAATTATATAAAAAATATATAATTCAATATATTAAATATTAGGTGTAGTAAAAAGAAATCCATTATTTTTCCAATAGATGGCTTTAGTAATCTGTATCTCGCGTTATATAAGTGCGATCGGGTTACGCTAGATGGCGTTAGAAAGATAAGATTTCGTACTAAAAAAACTTCTTAGACAGTTTTATGATTGCTTGACTCAGTATTGTTTGAGCGCGCGTCAAAGATGGACACCAGCAAAGAGAAAATACGTCATATTTTACAGTTTTTCTTCGATAAAGGCGAAAACGCAAGCCAGGCGGCTAAAAATGTGAATAATGTTTATGGTCCTGATACTGTAACAGCCAATCACGCGCAATTTTGGTTTCGTCGATTCCGTTCCGGTAATTTTGATGTCAAAGATGCACCATGCTCTGGAAGGCCAATTGTCGAAAATGTCGATAAAATAATGGAAATCGTCGAGTCCGACCGTCATGTAAGCACTGTTTCGATTGCCCAGGAGCTAAACATTACACAAAAAACCGTTTGGAACCACTTAAATAAGGCTGGATACAAATAGAAGCTCGATGTATGGGTGCCATACGAGTTAACGCAAAAAACCTCATGGACCGAATTTCCATCTGCTGCTGAATCGCAACAAAATCGATCCATTTCTGAAGCGGATGGTTACTGGTGATGAAAGTGGGTCACTTACGACAACGTCAAGCGAAAACGGTCGTGGTCGAATCGCGGTGAGCCGGCGCAAACGGTGGCCAAGCCAGGATTGACGATCAGGAAGGTTTTGCTGTGTGTTTGGTGGGATTGGCAGGAAATCATCTACTATGAGCTGCTCCCCTGGCCAAACTCTTAATTCGGACCTGTACTGTCAACAATTGGACCGTCTGAAGGAAGCAACCGCCCTGAAGCGGCCAGCTTTGGCCAATAGGAGAGAAATTGTGTTTCATCAGGACAACGCCAGGCTACACACATCGATAGTGACTCGCCAGAAGCTCCGGGAGCTTGGTTGGGAGGTTCTTATGCATCCACCTTAGTCCGGACCTGGCACCAAGTGATTACCACCTGTTCCTGTGGCGAATGATCTTGCTGGTGAAAAATTCGCCTTAAGAGAAGCTTGTGAAAATCGACTGTCCCAGTTTTTTGCCAATAGGGACGAGAGTTTCTATGAGAGAGGCATAATGAAATTACCTTCAAAATGGCAACAAGTTATCGAACAAAACGGTGCATATTTGACTTAAATCGGATCATTCTATGCTAAAAAATTCAATTTAATGCAAAAATAATGGATTTCTTTTTACTACACCTTATATATTAAATTATACTGACTTCTCGGCAAAAAAAAATCCAATCAACAACCGAATGTTGAGAAATTTGTAATTCTGTGCAAAAGAAGTCTTGTTGATGAGGTCTTAACATAATAAAATATACTGTTATTCTGCATATTGTTTCCAAACTTAATTCAATCAAATCAAACTTTGCACTTGCTTAAAAGGCACGTTGTTTTTTCACGTATTTCTTATGCACATTTTTTTCATAAACTACTTTTTGGCAATAAAACGATAGATTGCTTCTATTTATTTTTAATTTGTTATTGCACTTTGGACAATGTATTTCACTACTTATAAGATTATTTTTGATTAAAAAATTTATTAATTTTTCTTTATTGTGTGTTAAAAACTCATGCTGCATTTTGATGTGTATGCAATGTGCAATGGCTTGTGATAAAACAAAAGACAGTCATTTCAAATCATTGACTTACCTATCAGACTGTCACGTGACCTATTCTATTGCACTCTTACACTATATATATAGAATTAATTTTGTATTTTTATAAGTCTCACCCTCTCTATTCCTTTTCCTTTTGGGTTAGTAAGTAACTGATAAAAATTTATTTAATCCTAATACGTGCTCCAAGGAAGGTAAAAATTTAAATAAATTTAATTCTTAAATTTTCACAATAATACTTTTATTAATTTTGTTTTGAATTTAAAACAAAATTAAAGCGTATATACGATATTTAGGATTATTATTTAGAAGTAAAAACAATTAAAATAAGGCCTATAACTGTTTAACCACTAAAAACAATTTTATTACTAAATTATAATACTTTTTTTACTAAATTATAATACGTTTTTATTACTAAATTATAATAACTATTTAATATTTTTTGATAATAAATACTTTGAACAAGATGGAAAACAGCTTCGATAGTCTTTCGCGGTTTGCAATAGATATTGTTTTTGCTCTTTATCTTGGGTTATAAGATTGTTGTATTCTTCCATAAGCTTCACACCTCTTTTCGCGGTATCATTGACAACTGTAAGTTTTCTGACTATTGTAAGGCCATGTTGATAGTCAGAATGAAGAGAATTCCAGATCGCAGGATCACGAACAATAAAATCGGACGATATTTTTAAAAAATTGGATGTGTCTTTTGATTATGTTATGTAGTTCTTTGTGTGTGTAAATTCATATCCTCAAAATGAAAATTTAAACGCTTGGAGTCACAATTATTTGATTCTTTTTCTTTAAATGCTTTGGCCATCTTTACTTTTTGCTCGACAGGAATTGTATCATCAAAAAATGCTAAAGTCACTGTTTCTTCGGTAAGATACCATAAATGACCACAAAATTTTCTTGTTGTTGCTTGGGAAATCTTTTCACTTATTTTATTGTAAATATAAAGGTCCTTTAAAAACATCAAATCTTGAGATGATGCTTTGCAGGCTAAAGGAGCATTGTACCAAGCTTTTGTGTATATCCTTACAATAAATATACAAATATCTCTCAATCCTTGCAATTCGTATCGAGTCAAATTAAATTCATTTCGAAAAATAAATATTTTCAAGCAATAAATAGCTTTCGCCATCCATCTCGCATGGTGGAAAGCACCAAATAATCGAAATTTAATTGCGTTTGTTTCGTGTCCGCCTAAAAATATAATAACTAACTAAGCAAGAGCTCTTTATAGTCGTTCCTTGACTGTTGAATAACAACTTGTTCTTTGGCAAAATGAAGTATAAGCTCTATATCTCTGCTGATACTGTTCATAACAAATTCATCGTCAATTCAACAGTATATTTAAAAACGTCTATATTGGTCCAGGCTTGTTGAAAACGTTTAAATAATCCTGCTTCAGGTCCAGACGATGTAGCAATGCTTCAAAAGCGGACTTTAAAACTAAATCATATATATGGTGTCTACAAGGTAGATATAAAAGATCTTTTTCTAGTTTTCGTACTAACAAAACGCAAGCATCTTCTATTTTTCCATTTAACGCAGTTGTGTCACAACACAAAGCTTCGAGGCCGGTCAATTAATAACTGTATCCAAAAGTTGATTTTCAGCAAGTAAGTTGTAAATAGCTGCTGCCATGTTGTCTCCACTGCTAGAAGTCAATTGAGGGACTTCCAAAAGATGCTCTTGTCTGTTAACAGAAATAATTACTGGAAACCTATCAATCTTCTCGTTTTCAGTTATTGCTGAACGGCTTTCCATCCCAATGGATGACAGCGAACTCTAATTGTAACGTCAGAAGTTTATTTTTTAATACTGAAGCACGCTTGGCACAAAATTTTTGACGGCATTGAGTTTTCGACGTATTGAAGTTCGATTTATAACTAGATCTTTAATGTTGTGTCCCAAAGCTTCTGCAGTAGCCATTAAAATGTGGACAGAGTTTCTGTCTCTTAACTTGTATTTATCAAGAACTGTTACTAACTTGATGTTAACTAAATTAATGTTTCCACGTTTTAGTGGTTTGGATGGATCTGACTGATTTGTGGGACAAAATCTTCAGTTTCATCTTCAGATGAAATCTCATTTTTAAATGAATCTGATACTAAAATAAAAATCTTTTATAAGTATAATACAAAATACTGTGTTAAAAATGTAATAATCGGACAAAACTATACATTTCAAATCGTTAACCGAGAGGGTTTCCGGATGGATGCCACGTGCGTGTTGGGCACTTTGCCGACGTTTCGCAAACATTGCAGCTTGCATCATCAGGGCTAGGAGCTCCGATTCTGAGCTCTCTTCGGTTGCGGTAGTCCTTATATACCCCCGTTGTTCCTGGTGGGGAGAGGGGGGGGGTTGATTTGGTCAGCCAATCAGAATGTTTTAATTGATCGGCCGGTCAATTAATAAACCCGGGAGGACGGTATGCCAAATAGGATTTACTTGAAGACCTATGTCACGGTTGAGGTTGTCAGGAAGTTTCAAAATTTCCAGACCTTCACGATATTTTCTGGCAAAATAGCTTTGTGAAGGGGCCAATCTGGTGGACTTATCGTACTGCACAGAATGTCCAGTCTCCATCCAGTGTTCAGCTAAGGCTGATTGAGAAAAATGGCTGTATTTGGCACATCGCTGGTGTTCCTTGATCCGTGTACTGATCTTCTTCCCGGTTTTTCCTATGTACACTTTTCCGCAGGCGCAAGGTATTTTGTAGACACCTGGTGTTTCCAGGCGTGGTCTTTGATCCTTGGGATTTGGGAGTAACTGAGAAATCTTCTTTTTGGGGCTTGAAGATCACTCTAATGTTATGTTTGCTCAAAATTCTGCCTATGCGCTCCGTCGTACCTTGAAGATACGGAAAAACAGCCGTCTTTTTCTTTTCTCTCTCTTCATCTAGTGTTTCGGTGTTGTTGAGACTAGAGATTTTGTTCTTCAATCTCTTGGTTGTCTGATTGATGCTTTTGCTGTTGTACCCATTCTTAGTCAAGGCCTGATTAAGATGTTTTAATTCTTCATCCAGGGAAGTTGGTTCAGAGATTGTGAGAGCTCTGTATATCAACGAACTGATAACTGAATTCTTTTGCGAAGGATGGTGATGGGAGGTTGCATGAAGATACCGGTCAGTGTGGGTTGGTTTTCGATAAACCTGATGGTCTAAGGTGCCATCTCCGTTTCTTCGAACCAACACATCTAGAAAAGGGATTTGGTTCTTTTGTTCTACCTCCATTGTGAACTTAATGTTCGGATGTTGGGAGCTGAGAAAGGCGAGAAAGAGTGGGAGAGTTTTTCTGCCGTGGCTCCATATAACAAATGTGTCATCCACATATCGGAACCACGTGGAGGGTTTAAGGGGTGCGTTCTTCAGGATTTCGTTTTCGAAATGTTCCATGAAGATGTTCGCAATGATAGGAGAAATAGGAGATCCCATTGCTGCTCCAGAAGTTTGTTCAAAAAACTCTCCTTGAAACTGGAAGTAGGTCGAGGTTAGGCAATGTTCTATTAATGGAAAGAGGTTGGCAGGGAGTCTATCGGACTTTTTAATAATGTCCAATGTATCCTGGACTGGGACATTTGTGAACAATGAAACCACATCAAAACTTACCAGGATGTCATTGGGTTTTGTTTTGATTTTTGCAATTTTGCTCACAAAATCGATAGAGTTCTTGATGTGAGAATCATTGAAACCAGTGAGTTCTTGGAGAGGTTTGGTGAGGTAGCGAGCTAATTGGTAGGTGGGTCCACCGATATTGCTGACAATGGGACGTAGGGGCACTGATTCTTTATGAATCTTAGGAAGACCGTAGAGTCTGGGAGCCGAGGATTCCCGGGGGATTAGGTATTTAATAGTTTCAGGAGGGAAACCTGCATTCTTGAGGAGAGAGGATGTTTTTTTCTCTATGGTAGAGGTCGGATTGCGTTTAAATTTTTTATAAACGTTGCAATCCGAGAGCATAGCATTGACTTTATTACAGTAGTCTTCCTTGTCCATTACCACTATGGCATTTCCTTTATCCGCCGGCAGAATTAGAATGTTATTATTCTGTCTTAAATTTCGGAGTGCTAAGCGTTCTTCTCTGCTGATGTTTTGGCTGGGAAGTTTTGTCTTGCGGAGGATGTTGACTGACCGTTGTCTAATGTCGTTGCTTGCTTCGGGTGGAAGGTGGAAGATAGCTGTTTCAATTTGGCTGATAATTTCTTCCGTAGAAATGCTAGTGGGAGTGACTGCGAAATTGTGTCCTTTTGAAAGTACAGAAACTTTGGATGGGGACAGGACTTGACTGTTAAGGTTCTTGACTGTGTGTGTTGGAGACGGGGTTTCAACCTGTGGAATGATTTTATTATATTTTTCTTTCTGTTTTTGTTTTCTCGCCTCAGCAGAGCGGACAGCTTGTTCGTGTGTAATACGATCAAGTGTTTGCCACAGCTCCGGCTTCAGAGAGTCAGAAAGAGAAAGGTGTAACCCAAAAAGTTTTCGGGAGGTCTCGGCTATGCTTTTCTTGGTTACCGAGATTCTTTCCTTGACTAACCGTAAAGATGCTTGTCGTAGGATGACATTTGCCTGGCTGAAGGTTGGCAAAGGGTTTTTTAATTGAAAACATTTAGGTACCACCTGATGGTCACGGCACCGTTTTAAAAATGCTAAGGAGCATAGTTGGACGTGCAAGGACGTGCATTGACCGGCCAATCAATTAAAACATTCTGATTGGCTGACCAAATCAACCCCCTCCTCTCTCCACCAGGAACAACGGGGGTATATAAGGACTACCGCAACCGAAGAAAGCTCAGAATCGGAGCTCCTAGCCCTGATGATGCAAGCTGCAATATTTGCGAAACGTCGGCAAAGTGCCCAACTCGCACGTGGCATCCATCCGGAAACCCTCTCAGTTAACGATATCAATGGCCACAAAAGCCTTAAAACTAGAATATACATTTCAAAATTGCGGTATTTACTTTAATAGAAAATGTTTTAACTTTTTTGCAGCATAATAAATAACTTATGAGATATTTAATGATTCTGTATGCTAAAACATGAAGCCTTTTAACTTAAAAATGTTTTTTACTTACAGGACTCTTCTATATCCATTTTTTCACACATTTTTGTATCTTCTTTAAATTTTTTCGTTGCTTTTTTTCTGCACTTAAAGTTTTAGGATTCATTCTTCCTTTTCAACCTTTTCAAGTTTTTTTATCAATGTCCCCTATACAAATTCTTCCTCTCTGCCTTTAGAAAATAAGAAATTGTCTAGCTTCTTTTATTTTGATAATTTCCAAGGCATTGGCGTGAGCAAATAGATTCTCCAATTTTTCTTTAAAATTGCATTCTTTTTGCTTTTGTGTTTTGTTCTTTCTTTTAGAATGTTTTTGAAGACTTCTCCATTCATTATAGGTTTCCAGTTTAGCAATGCAATGCTGTGGTTCTCTAAATGGTATTCGTGTTTTTTGCCAAAAAATTACACTTTTAGAAACTACTAAATGAGCACTTTCGCAAAGATTTAATTTTACACATCTCGTATTATAAAATAACACTTGAAATACTTGTTTATTAAAAGGTAATTTGCTATCTAATACTTGATTTACTTCACTTTCAATCAAATATATATTATTGCAAAGTTTACTTTTCAGCGCCATTTTTAACAGTCCACATACTACCACTTCAAATGAAAAACGCAATACCGTGTGGCGATTACATATCGACACATGTTTCGCTGAAAAGATCGATAGTAGGACGAGAAAATAAACATATATACACATTATTACATATACAAACGGGGACACTCGAGAGAAAAACAAAAAATCAAGTAACGCGAACGACAACAAAAACGCTTAACGGTAACGCGCTTAAATAATAAAAGAAAATAAACATAATTCAAATGTAAAATTAATTAAAGACGCGACGGAAGTGCATCGGTGATGGGAAAACGTATAGCGTGAGGCATGCATTTACCATGCACTTTCTGGTGCACAGCGAACATAGCCAGACATGGGTCAGTGGGCATAACGATTGAAGTGGCGTTAGACAGTTTATAAAGCCCGGAAAAATTATCTAGAAGGAGCGTAACGTTCACCGAAGATGATAAACCGTCCTTCGGAGCGGTAAGATTCGATCGGTAAATCTCATAACGAGCGGACGCGTATTCGAACTGTGTAAAAATAAAGATCGAATACGGATTTGATACTAATTGTAAGACACATCCACCTTCACTCTCCTCGCGCTGAATATAAATTAGCCATGCAATCACGATCACACTAAAACCGATTAAGCTGCGATATCGCGGTTTCGACACTAAACTAGGATTTTCGCTACGCGCACTGCACTTTCTATCGTGACTCCTATGTTTTAACCCATTAACGCCCAGACGGACAAATCAGCTTTCAGTTTTTCATGCGTATATTACAAATCTCAAATCCTTTTGGATATTTATTACGATCTATATGTAGGAGTTTTGAGGGTCGCTCTTTCCGCAGTTAAAATCTGCAGTTAAAAATTTAAATTCATTAAAGCAAATCCAATATGGAAGCTTTTTCAGGGAAAAAACAGGGTAGAAACAAAACGTTTTTTTTCGATTCTCTGTTTCATATCGAAGAGATCGTTCGACCAAGCTTAAGATCGAGATTCATGGGCTGTTTTTGTTATATTTCACAAATATAGATCACTGGATGGACATCCAATGGTTATTGCAGAATATTAGATATATTCAAGTTGAAAGAAGTAAAAGCCTTTTTATAGAGCCAAAACATATGTACAGGTGATGCAGTGATAAACCATTACAGATATTATTTAAAAAATTCATAAAATTTCGCGAACAAACTTGCGCAAGACGCGTTTCGGCTCACTGAGCCCTCTTCAGTAACGCAAAAATCGAAATAAATTAAAGTAAAATGAAGCCGAGTATGTAGATCCAAATAGTAGACACAATCTCGTTGTCACAGTGTTGGTATGGTCAAGGTGTTGAAGGAGAAGATGTCAGTAACTCCCTCGAATTGAAAATGTCCGTGGAGTGGTGACTCAAAGAACGTACTATGTGATAATGAGAGGAGAGAGAAGCAAGAGTTATATTGTCGAGTTGTGGAAAAATTCCGAATATTATAGAAAGCTATTGTTACTAGTAGGTGAGAAATTTCTATAAATTTATAAATATTTGAATTGAACGGCAGTACCTGTTCCTGCTTCTCTTGATCCCATTACATGATCTTTCTTATCGGAACGTCTTAACAGATGTTATAACAGAGACGAACTGAGTTTGAAGATCAAATAGACATCTTCAATAACGCAGACATAAAAGATTAAATATTGAGAAGGGGAAAGCACCAACTAACAATGTATTATCTTTCATGTGTTTTGAACATAACAAAGTCAAAGATGTTATTAATATTATTTTTCAGCAAGACTTGAGATGATTTCAAAATAAGCATCGTTTAACTGTTCTGAATCTTTTTGTAAATTAATACTTGCTTTTTGTGATTTTATGTAAATCATTTCTGATATCAAACGTTTTTGATAGTTATATTCGGTATCGAGAATTTTAGTATCTTCCCAGTCAAACGAATGATTGTAATTTAATATGTGCTCAGTAACCACAGAATGCTTTGATGGGTCTAATTTAATATTGTATTTATGTTCTTTTAATCTTGTTTTAAGTTGTCTTTTAGTTTGCCCAACGTAAGATGCATCACAATCTTTACACTGTATCTTATAAATAACATTGTTCTTATTGAACTTTTCAGTTTTGTCTTTTTGTACCTTGATGAATTTGTTTAATTTATTAATGCATCTTAATCCTAAATTTACTTCCGAGTTATTAATATGAGCTGATATTCTGTTAGTGATACTTTTAATATACGGTAGAACTAAGTATTGTTTTTGGTTGTTGTTAATCGAGCTATTTGAATGTTCTTTTTCCCTATTATTAACTTTATTGGTGAGTTTGTAAATTCTTTTCTGTAGGCAGTTAAATATTAGGTCGAGAGGGTAACCATTGTTTAAAAGAAGACTAATGCAGAAATATATGTTTTTTTGGTGAAATTGTGGATGTGATAGTAATATTGCTCTGTCTATTAAATTGTAGATTGTGCCTATTTTATGTATTAGAGGGTGATCTGAAAAATATGATAGGAGTCTTCCCGAAAATGAATTTTTTTGATACCAATCAATATATATCTTATTGTCATTTATAATAATGTTAAGATCGAGAAAACTAATCTTTCCGTCAATACTGGGTTCTGTGGTGAATTTCAGTCTGTCATGGTAACTGTTAAAGTGATCTTGTATTTGTTTGACTTTGTCTTTTGGAGCGCAAATAATAATGTCATCGACATATCTGAAGTAAATTTTGCAAGAAAAGTTTAAAGAGTTTAAAATGGATTGCTCTAGATCTTCCATAACAATGTCTGCTAATATTGGGGATAAAGGTGAGCCCATCGGTGTGCCAAAACATTGTTTGTATATTTTATTATTAAAAGAAAAGTATGTTGAGTTCATAAGAAATTTGATGGTGTTAATAAATTCTGTTTTTGGAATTTTTGTGTTAGGTTCGATATGGGTCCATCTTTTTAATAGGCTATCAATAGCTAATTCTAGAGGTATGTTCGTGAAAAGAGAAACTACGTCTAGCGAGAAGATAGTTTCAGATTGTGTTAGAATTAGACCTGAGAGTGTGTTATAAAGTTCTTTACTATTTATCGTGCTGCTCTTAGCTTTGGGGATGTTGTTCGAAATTATTTTTTGTAAAAAGGAGCCTATACTATGCAGAGTAGTGTTGACAGAAGAAACAATTATTCTAAAGCTTAGTTTTTCCTTGTGTATTTTAGGGAGTCCGTATGCTTTGGGAAGAAGAGAGTCACTTGATCTCAATTTTAGTAATTCTGTTTTTGTAATGTATTTTTTGTCGAACCATTTTTTGACAGTATTATTGAGTGTTTTCTCTATGTTGTTAACGGGATTCTTTTTAATGTTAGTGTAAGTGTTTTTGTCTTCCAAAATTTTTTCTATTTCTTTAGTGTAAAATTCTTTATTTAAGGCAACTGTGGCGTTACCTTTGTCTGCTCTAGTGAAGATGATTTCTGGGTGATTGTTGATAAATTGTAAGGTTGATTTGTACATTATTTCAATTTGTTTTTCTGTTTTTGATTTATTGTCTTTTTTCTTTATAAAGCTATGAATCATTGGTAGAGAGAAATTTCTAATAGAAGTAAGTTGTAAAGAGGTGTTTATATTATTGCTGTTTTTTTCCAAATCTTTAATTAAATTATATATGGCATTTCTTTTATTAAATTTAGTTGGAAGACAAAAATCACCACCCATTTGTAGCAGGTTTGAAACATTGTTTGGAATGTTAATATCGGTTAGATTGTGGAACCATTTTGTGTTAGTGGAATCGAAAGGATTTTTATTTATCTCCTTGAACTTTTTTGGATCTATGTTTATAGAGATAGAGTTATTATTGACGTGTTCTGAGATTTTTCTGTTAATTTCGGTTATTCTACCTCCTTCAAGTACAAAAGAGCCACACAAACATTTGAACAACATAATAAAATATTTTCACAAAACATTTACACATTTCAAGAATAGACTAGTTCTTATCCATAAGAAGAAAGTGGCTTGGCTCATTAGAACTAAAGAAAACCTCATACATAATAATATTAACCATATAAAATACTCCTGCAAATTTGACGAAGGAGGTAGAATAACCGAAATTAACAGAAAAATCTCAGAACACGTCAATAATAACTCTATCTCTATAAACATAGATCCAAAAAAGTTCAAGGAGATAAATAAAAATCCTTTCGATTCCACTAACACAAAATGGTTCCACAATCTAACCGATATTAACATTCCAAACAATGTTTCAAACCTGCTACAAATGGGTGGTGATTTTTGTCTTCCAACTAAATTTAATAAAAGAAATGCCATATATAATTTAATTAAAGATTTGGAAAAAAACAGCAATAATATAAACACCTCTTTACAACTTACTTCTATTAGAAATTTCTCTCTACCAATGATTCATAGCTTTATAAAGAAAAAAGACAATAAATCAAAAACAGAAAAACAAATTGAAATAATGTACAAATCAACCTTACAATTTATCAACAATCACCCAGAAATCATCTTCACTAGAGCAGACAAAGGTAACGCCACAGTTGCCTTAAATAAAGAATTTTACACTAAAGAAATAGAAAAAATTTTGGAAGACAAAAACACTTACACTAACATTAAAAAGAATCCCGTTAACAACATAGAGAAAACACTCAATAATACTGTCAAAAAATGGTTCGACAAAAAATACATTACAAAAACAGAATTACTAAAATTGAGATCAAGTGACTCTCTTCTTCCCAAAGCATACGGACTCCCTAAAATACACAAGGAAAAACTAAGCTTCAGAATAATTGTTTCTTCTGTCAACACTGCTCTGCATAGTATAGGCTCCTTTTTACAAAAAATAATTTCGAACAACATCCCCAAAGCTAAGAGCAGCACGATAAATAGTAAAGAACTTTATAACACACTCTCAGGTCTAATTCTAACACAATCTGAAACTATCTTCTCGCTAGACGTAGTTTCTCTTTTCACGAACATACCTCTAGAATTAGCTATTGATAGCCTATTAAAAAGATGGACCCATATCGAACCTAACACAAAAATTCCAAAAACAGAATTTATTAACACCATCAAATTTCTTATGAACTCAACATACTTTTCTTTTAATAATAAAATATACAAACAATGTTTTGGCACACCGATGGGCTCACCTTTATCCCCAATATTAGCAGACATTGTTATGGAAGATCTAGAGCAATCCATTTTAAACTCTTTAAACTTTTCTTGTAAAATTTACTTCAAATATGTCGATGACATTATTATTTGCGCTCCAAAAGACAAAGTCAAACAAATACAAGATCACTTTAACAGTTACCATGACAGACTGAAATTCACCACAGAACCCAGTATTGACGGAAAGATTAGTTTTCTCGATCTTAACATTATTATAAATGACAATAAGATATATATTGATTGGTATCAAAAAAATTCATTTTCGGGAAGACTCCTATCATATTTTTCAGATCACCCTCTAATACATAAAATAGGCACAATCTACAATTTAATAGACAGAGCAATATTACTATCACATCCACAATTTCACCAAAAAAACATATATTTCTGCATTAGTCTTCTTTTAAACAATGGTTACCCTCTCGACCTAATATTTAACTGCCTACAGAAAAGAATTTACAAACTCACCAATAAAGTTAATAATAGGGAAAAAGAACATTCAAATAGCTCGATTAACAACAACCAAAAACAATACTTAGTTCTACCGTATATTAAAAGTATCACTAACAGAATATCAGCTCATATTAATAACTCGGAAGTAAATTTAGGATTAAGATGCATTAATAAATTAAACAAATTCATCAAGGTACAAAAAGACAAAACTGAAAAGTTCAATAAGAACAATGTTATTTATAAGATACAGTGTAAATGTGAAATTGTGATGCATCTTACGTTGGGCAAACTAAAAGACAACTTAAAACAAGATTAAAAGAACATAAATACAATATTAAATTAGACCCATCAAAGCATTCTGTGGTTACTGAGCACATATTAAATTACAATCATTCGTTTGACTGGGAAGATACTAAAATTCTCGATACCGAATATAACTATCAAAAACGTTTGATATCAGAAATGATTTACATAAAATCACAAAAAGCAAGTATTAATTTACAAAAAGATTCAGAACAGTTAAACGATGCTTATTTTGAAATCATCTCAAGTCTTGCTGAAAAATAATATTAATAACATCTTTGACTTTGTTATGTTCAAAACACATGAAAGATAATACATTGTTAGTTGGTGCTTTCCCCTTCTCAATATTTAATCTTTTATGTCTGCGTTATTGAAGATGTCTATTTGATCTTCAAACTCAGTTCGTCTCTGTTATAACATCTGTTAAGACGTTCCGATAAGAAAGATCATGTAATGGGATCAAGAGAAGCAGGAACAGGTACTGCCGTTCAATTCAAATATTTATAAATTTATAGAAATTTCTCACCTACTAGTAACAATAGCTTTCTATAATATTCGGAATTTTTCCACAACTCGACAATATAACTCTTGCTTCTCTCTCCTCTCATTATCACATAGTACGTTCTTTGAGTCACCACTCCACGGACATTTTCAATTCGAGGGAGTTACTGACATCTTCTCCTTCAACACCTTGACCATACCAACACTGTGACAACGAGATTGTGTCTACTATTTGGATCTACATACTCGGCTTCATTTTACTTTAATTTATTTCGATT
Source organism: Crematogaster levior (assembly GCA_901521435.1). Lineage (NCBI taxonomy): Eukaryota > Metazoa > Arthropoda > Insecta > Hymenoptera > Formicidae > Crematogaster > Crematogaster levior. The sequence continues at coordinate 186,485 of CABEGB010000873.1, read as the reverse complement.
TTTGCGTTACTGAAGAGGGCTCAGTGAGCCGAAACGCGTCTTGCGCAAGTTTGTTCGCGAAATTTTATGAATTTTTTAAATAATATCTGTAATGGTTTATCACTGCATCACCTGTACATATGTTTTGGCTCTATAAAAAGGCTTTTACTTCTTTCAACTTGATTTTATATTAAGGAGCCGTAGTAAATTGTTTACTTATTTATTGAATTAGATATATTATTACAGAATTAGCAGAATAATAAATGTATGGGTTTTTGGGGTCGCTGACTACGAATATCACATCAGAATTACGAAATTCAAGATCAGATCCAATCTCCTCATAAAAAAAGCTTCAACTTTTCATAGAGAAACTATGAGTTGCAACGTGTTTCACGAAAGAAACTTTGCAAGAATGCGTTAAAAATGTTTAGAATACTTTACAAACGGTCAATTTTTAAAAAGAGAATTTCTTGTTTGTATTAAATATTTGTGATAAAGTACATTTTCATGGGAAAAAAGGTTCTAACTCATTTACAAAAAACGCTTCAAATTATACGCTTTACTTTTTAAAATGTTGTTTTAAAATTGTTTTTATTATTTTTTGCAGACAAAAAACAAAAAAAACTTGCGAAGCAAGTTCCACCCACACCTATGTGTGTAGTTTTTCGGTAGTGGAGCCCCCCCGTAGGGGGGGGGGGGCGGAACACACTGTCTCCACGTGGAAACTTTCTATGCGAAGCAAGTTCCACCCACACTTATGTGTGTAGTTTTTCGGTAGTGGAGCCCCCCCTTCGGTGTGTGTGTGTGTGTGTCCGCGTGCGCTCATGTGTGTGTGTGGATGTGTTCCAATTCACTATTTTTCAAATCTTTTTTTGTTAATAACTTTTTAATAAAAAACGAGCGACGGCTAAAACTTTCTGAAGGTCACTCAGGAGGATGACCTTGACAACATATGTCAAGATCAAGGTCATTGAAGGGTGGTCTGTGAAACCGAATATTTACCTTGGTAAGACTATCGATTTGTTGTATGGTATCTTTATTGTTAAGATTGAGACTTTTAGATTCTTTTGTGTAGACAGTTGAAAATTAAGTTTAATGGATAACCATTGTTTAATAATAAATTGATGCACATATGAATATTTTTGTATATATATTATATACAAAATGTATTATATAATTAAAATGTATTATATAATTAAAAAATTGCGTATTGTAATTTTTTGATATAACATTTAAGTTTTAATGTAAATATTTGAAAAAAAAATTAACTTTCCATAGGGAAATTATACAATAGAATTGTAATGCGTTTTGCGAAAGAAATTTTGCAAGTACAGAATGCATTAAAAATATTTAGAATACATTAAAAATGACCAATTTTTAGGAACTCCTTATTTGATACAGTACATTTTTATTTGAGAAAAAAAGTTCTAACTTATTTACAAAAACACTTCAAAATACACGCTTTACTTTTTAAAAATGCTGTTTTACAATTGTTCTATTATTTTTTGTACAGATTTAAAAAATTAAAAATGTGACATGTTTGTTGGTGAGATATTTTATAACTTGTTTGGAGTAATACATATTAAAAAGGAGAAATTAATTAGCGAAGCAATACTCATAACTAATTACTAGGTTCGACTTCTACCGGTTGTAACCGCATTGTTTTTTATTTAGCATCTGATGTTTCGTGAACATTTCAGTTCACTTCATTAGATTGCTCCTCACCTTAATGAAGAACTGAAATGTTCACGATACATTTACGATAAATCATAAACGGCTCCAACCCGCGGAAGCCAAATCTAGTGATAATTTATTCACCACGATGAAACATCGCGAAACCTCAAATATCAGACATAATTTTTCGGAAACAGCAAATGATGAGGAACAATTTTGCACGAGCCACTACGCGTAAAAAATAAATACATAACGATTCGTAATAAATAAATTGTATTCTATCTGTTGTTTTTAGTAAAATATTTATATTATATATGTTTCGCTGATATGTTGCCTTTCAAAAAAAATTTTCAATTGCAAATTTGCACAGCAAGTTGCTGATATCGTTATGGACGACTTCGAAACGCATTGCTTACAACGTTTTAAGTTTTCTATTCCTGTTTTTTACAGATATGTGGATGACATATTTATGATCGCTCCCACATCTGAAATAGGCACGATTCTCGATGTTTTTAACAAGTATCACCTTCGACTACATTTCACCCACGAAATAGAAAAAGATCTTTCCATTTCCTTCCTGGACACGATCATCATTCGAGACAACGATACTCTTATTACAAATTGGTACCGCAAACCGACCTTTTCCGGAAGATATCTTAACTTCTTTTCTAATCATCCGCTCAAGTATAAGAAAAACACTATTACGAACCTTGTAGATAGAGCGATTTTACTTTCCGCCGAGAGATTCCGCCAAAGCAATATTATATTTATCAAAGAAATTTTGCGCAATAATCTTTACCCTAAACAATTTATAAACCATCATATTAATAAAAAACTTAAGGAGCTACAGCACAGACACAATAATACTCATGACAATATTGCTTTCGATGCGAATAACTGCATCGTCATTCCATTTTCTAAAGAAATTGGAAAAAACATTGAACGCATTCTAACGAATGCCAATCTTAAAGTGCTGTACTCCGTTTTCAATAGATTGGATGTTATTATAAAGAAGGGTAAAGATAATCTGTGTGTGCTTAAACAAACGGAATTAGTCTACGAGATTAACTGTTTGAATTGTAACGCGTGCTACATAGAGCAAACGAAACGACATCTGATTACCCGATTAAAAGAACACCAGAATGATGTCAAAAAACCTACAGCAAATCATTCTGTTGTTAGTAAGCATAGATTATCTTATGACCATGAATTTGACTGGAACAATCCTACTATTCTTCATATGGAAACGCATACGAAAAAAAGGGAGATTGCGGAAATGCTTTTCATCAAGAAATGCAATTTTGCAATCAACTCCCAAAGGGACACAGAGAATTTGACTGCGATATATGACGGACTCCTTAATATTTTATAATTTATAATTTTTACTTTCACTTGACACAACCTTCTCTTATTTATTATTTACATTTTAGACCATTGACCCGATTTTTCTATTTTAGATTTATTTAATATTTTATAATTTATATCTTTTACTTTTACCTTATACAACCTTCTCTTATTTATTATTTATATTTTAGACTATTGACCTGTTTTCTCTACTTATACATTTTAGTTTGTGTCCTTTTTATTTTATGTATTTATTATAATTTTGTAACGTATGTCACATTGTCGGATTCAATCTTGCTCAGTCCTTTCTTTTCCGTCACCAACAACAGACGCATTTTATATGTAACGAAATCGATACCGATTCATGGTCATCAATATTTCTAATCTGTATTTATTTTTTATCGGACTGCTATTTATGTAAGTTTTTATTTTGATTTGTATAAATTTGCGCCTTTAAATGATTATTATAGTTCCTTCACATCATATTTATAGATATATTTGAAGAGGAATCCATAATCACAGGTCGAAACGTAAATAAACGTCAATTTATATCACTGGTGCCAGTTTGTGAGTCAGTCATTACCTCCTACTTTTATGAAGATAAATATATACATATATTAGAAAATACATCTTAATAAACAAATCTCAAACGAACGAACGAACGCGTTTCGACTCATGGAGTCCTCTTCAGCGGGTGCGAAAGTAAAATCATCTTGTTACAAGTATAAAAGCAGAAACCGAATGCTCATAGCAGTGAGCATGTGTCGCAGTCAAGTACATAAAAAAGAGTCGTGAAATCTTCCAGATTCTTTCATAAACAAAAAAGATAGTAATAACCAAATTGAAAAACAACTAAAATCATTGACCAAGTCAACTGCAAAATTTACAAATGCACACCCTGAAATCATTTTCACCAGGGCAGACAAGGGCAACGTCACTGTTGCATTGCAGAAAGAACGATATACCTTGAAAATTGAAAAAATGTTAGAAGATAAAAATACTTATATAAAATACTTATATAAAGATCAAAAAGAATCCCATCTCTGGCATAGACAAAAAGTTGAACACCACACTAAAAAAATGGTTAGACAAAGAATTCACTAAAAAGATTGATTTTTTTCAAGCTGAGATCCAGCGATTCTCTTCTTCCTAAAGCGTATGGACTTCCTAAAATTCATAAGGAGAAGCTATGCTATAGAATCATAGTTTCTTCTGTCAACATGGCACTTCATAATTTAGGGACATACTTGCAGAAGATTATTACCGACAGCTTGCCGAGGGCCTACAGCAATATTAGTAATGGCAAAGAATTGTATAATAAGCTCTCGGGATTGAGATTGACAAGGCTCCGATACGATATTTT